>JALMQS010000779.1:304752-338885 GCA_024734495.1 Forficula auricularia | reverse complement strand
CCTCTAGTATTAGATAAGAATCGATGGTTATTTTTGATTTTAAGTCGATTCCTCCATGTCTTAAGCAATGGTTACCAATAATAACCGAAGCGTCAAAAATCGAATGTAGAATTGTTATTCCTCAAGTAATAGATGAGATTCCGGAGATTACTTCTCCACCATCGAGTGTCCTTATTCATCTTTAGTCCTTGTTTTTAATAAGAGGAAAAATCTAATTAGATAAAAAAACCTCTTTTCCGATAATTATTTCAATTCCATTATTCCCCAATCAAGTCGATTGGTTTCTGTATCCCCTCGTCCAATTTTTAATTAATTAAATTGGCCAATTATAATATATAATAATATTTGCAATGATCTATTAGTGGAATTTAAAATATAAAAAAACAATTAATTTTATTAAAAGAAAATTGAAAAAAATGTAATTATAAATTTTTATTCAAACAACCATCTGTGAATAATTATTTCAATTAACAAAAAATCCATCAAAAACAACTTAGCCGAAGATGAGACCGTGTCAGATCGAATTGTCAACACAAACTCACCCGTGAATTTCATCCAAATCGTTAGAGCCCTTTTCGAGAAACCGATTCTATATTTATTTAATATAAAAAAGATGTTATTTTCTATTTTTAAATGAAAAAATATATTATAATTTTTGGATTATATTCGATTATTTCTCAATTTTTAAAAAGGCCTTGTTTATTTTTTTTTTAATCTAAAGTCAAATAGTGGCTATAATTTGCCATTCTTTGTCGTATTCATATATTATTTCAAAATATCAGAAGGAATTCTTTTCTAGGGTTAAGCCAACTGCCCGGAAAGTAAGTTTATAATGGAGCTGAATAACCAAAATGATACATATTTATATTTGATGTACCACATATTTATAATTATTTGCATCAAACAGAAGCCAACCTCATTGATTTTTCTTTATGATAGTGACATTAATTAATTAAATCATCAAGTAAAAATGGATGCAATTCTTAGGAGAAGAAAAAAGTAGTTGTCCAGTCCCAACCACTAGATGTCACCCCTATCGTGATTTGCACCAATACTAATAGGATCCAGTTTTACGGCTGCACGAAATCCTAAAAAAAGAGAGATACAGGGAGAAAGATGTAAAAAACAATGAAATTGGATTGAAATAAAAATTCAAAGTGAACGTAAATTAAAGAGTCGATCAATAGGGGGATGGAATAACCATCTGGAATTTGTTACATGTGGAATCATCACCTGCTTAATATCTAACGAGGATGGCAAAAAACCGGTAAATTGACCCTGTTATTCAAATGAAAAGAACATTCCCTGTCTGTGTATGTGTGTGTGTGAGTGATGAGAGGGTTAATTTTGTCCTTTCGTGATGGGTGGCCCCCGGGGGTTCGAGGGGGATAGGGGCGCAGTACGTAGATTGATCATGCCTAATCTCCGGTTCTCCTCAGGTGATTGACTCTGGTCTGTTGCCGAAATTGGATAGGGCTTCCAATTAAAAGCATTGATTCGAATTAAAAATGAATTCGTTTTCAATTAAATTAAAAAAAGAGAGGAAGGGGGGGGGGGGGCTGGAGAAAATGAGAAAGAGGATGGAACAATTGGAACATTTCTCTGTCTATTGGATATTCATATTAAAATAATTTAATGGCATTCATTGGATTCATTATTTATTTGCAACGTTTTAATGAATGCAGAATTTCTTTTTTTTTAATATACAGTAAGTACATTTGATATTTTCAAACTGAGAAGAAATTGAAAACTTTTTCCAAGACTCAGGACGCTTTGGACTAATTTTACAGTTGATCGAGAGAAGAGTAAACTTCTTCCAATCGTATATAAATGATACAATAATTATTTTACAAAAAAGAAAAAAAAACTAGAACAAATTTTCAATATTTGTATACAAATTTACACAAAAACATTAGAATAATTTTTATGTTTATCATTATTAGCTAGAGAAACAGTAGAAAAGCATCCCGGCAAAGATCTTATTAGATCTGTTTTACTCATTTTAATTATATAAATCAGGGCTGTCCAACTTTTTGGTTTACACGGGCCACATTTGAAGAAAAAAAAATTTCTCGTACCGCGGATAAAATATTATAATTCTATTTATATTCATTATTCAAAAAAGATTATTGTAGAAATAAGAACTTTGTTATTTTATTAGCTCATAGTGAGTTTCTAATTTTATACTTGAAAATAGCTTCTCGTATTATGTAAATACATACCTACATTCTTACAAAAAGTGATATTATGTATTAGTATTTGTTTATCTTTTTTCCTGGCTAGATAATGAATATAAAATTCTAATAAAGAGTCAATATTCAATTTTTCTTTCAGATCGGTATCTAATTGTTGTTCTAGAACATTTAATCAGAAAGTTTGCAAGTAGAAAATTTATGTCTTATGAAAATGGAGTCGAAAATAAACCAAAATGATTATTATTTTTTCGGAAATCCTGAAATCTAGTTCCAGATTCAAAATTTAAAATTAGAACTTTTATTTTTCGAAAACTTCACAGTCGATTTTCAGATTTCTTATTTTTGAGAAAAAAAATATCAGGCCAAATTGTTGTGTGTTTCCAGTATCTACATATAAATCTCAATGTTTTAAGGAATTTTATAACTTTATATTGAGCCACGGGCTGGACAACCCTGGTTTAAATCGAAGGGATTAAATGGATATGAGGAATGATAATTTATTTTTTAAAAGGGTCACGGATATAATAATCCCTGACTATCCATTATTTATTGACATGTAAGAACGTGAAAAGATCTAAAAAACTAGTCTTACAAGTTTTAGCCTAGGAGAGAAATTATCAATTAATTGTGATTGTTCTAGAAAATCGAAATTTCTTGTATCCTTGTATTAGATTGATATAACTATAGACTCCATGGAAAGCCCTGATATAAATCACAAGGTTTTTTTAGTCACATAAAATAAATAAATAGAGTAATTTTAGACAATTATTTATAATTTTTTATTAGATACGTAGATTTACTAAACAGTTTCGCTCACCCTTGGTAGGCCATCTTTATCTTGAGGTTTTATTCATGTCAGAAGGGATTTCTCCTTTTTTTTTAATTTAGTCGCTATCGGAATTTTCCAATTATTTTTTTATAACTTTAATAACATCTTCTTGAACATCTATGTGTCAGGGCTCTTTGGTTACCCTAACTTGGCTTAGTTTCTAGAGTGTTGAAGGGTGTGTGTGTGTGCGTTAATAAACTTTATTTACTAAATAAAAGCGGCTTTTTGAGCGGAAAATCCGCTATTAATAATTTCAAACTTGATGGATTTATAACTTGTTTTTGTTTTGGTTTGTTTTTTTCATTTATTATTAAATTTTAATGTTTGTGCACAAAAAAGTCATCGTTTGTTGCGTAGTTTATTATTATTATTTAATTACCATTGGCGGTCTAATCCAAAAAACAAATAAAAATAATAATAATAATATTAAAGGAATCAAAATTTCCAATCGCATTGTTTGTTGTTTTTCTCTTTATTTATTTTTTAATTTGAAAAATAAATGTGTTTTTTGATATGTGAAGATTTTCGAAATAAATAAATAAATAATTATTTCGTTAATTGAAAGTAACGAGAGAGAGAGAAAGTTGAGATGTGGTTAACCAGCCATTATTATTAAAAAATTTTATTTTTTGTTAATGGTATAGGTTCTTAGTGAAACATATTAAATAAAGTTAAGAAAGTTTTTTAGAAACTTTTTAAAATTTAAAATATAAAATACTAGGTAGGTTTCACGTAAACAGAGGCGACTGTGGGTCACTGGTCAGAGTGTCGGGCCGCTGTCTTGAAGTATGTTGGTTCGGGACTGAGTCTCGGCAGATATTTGCAGTCGCCTCTTCTTGAAAATCAATGGCAAACTACCAAGAGTATAATTGCCTAGTCAACCTCTCCAAACTAGCCGTTCGGAACAGGCGTTAAAGAGTAGGTCCCGTATATCCGTATAAAAACAGCTAAAGACACTCACCACAGGTATATGTGGAAATGTGTCGAAACGTCAGGGAGACCTGATATGGCACTTAAAGAAATAGAAGAAAAGATCAGATGCTTGTTTAGCACGACTTATACATCGAAATATATATATATAGAGTCGTGTTAAACAAGCATCTGATCTTTTATTTATGTGAAACCTAACTAGAATTTTATATTTTAAATTTTAAAAAGTTTCTAAAAAAATTTTCTTAGCTTTAAGATTTTTCCACTTTTTTTTAAAGATATCGAAAATACTCTCACTCGAAACTTTAGTAGGTATATGTATTCACTTATTTTTATTTTATTTTTTTCGTATAATGAATTTCGGTCAAAATTAAAAAAATGCAATTGATGTTCTCAGATAAAGAATTTGCCATAGAAATTAAAATATATATATTATGAGTATATTTCACGAGTAATGATTATTCACACTCAACCCATTTTAGTCGCATCTTACGACAAGCAGGGGATACTGTTGACCAATTCTAGTCCCCGGTCCACAGGGGTATTTCAGCCCATTAGTTACAAGTAGGTATTCGATAACACCAAAAATGACAATTAAATTATTTTCTGATTTTTCAACCGTAAGTTTTGAAGTTATAAACTCCAAAATATAAAATAATCAGTTCTTTGTTTCAAAAATTTTGGATCCCTGAAACCAACTTCTTATCACCGTCCGATCTAAAACTATCATCGATATTTTATTCCAGGCGTAAATAAAAAAATAAGCCGGTCAAGTGCAAGTCAAAGTGTACCGTATCATACATATAAAGTCCGAAATACTAGAGATATCAAGTTCTTTCTTATTTGTTTAGAATGGGGGAATTTGTGCAATTTTTCCATAATTTTATGAAGCTGACAGGAACAATAATCACCTAAAAATGGCCACTTTTTGTGTCTCTCTCAGACCTTAACTTTAAAGCGAATTAAAGTAAAAAGCTCAATTTTATCTCATACCCTATGATAAAAAAACGACCTCACGTGAAATTCGACACTTACCAAAATAAGCATTTATACTCTTTTGAATTTTGACGAAATTAATTCACACTTGTAAATTTCAAGTTTGTACATTATTTACTTTACGAGCTATACTAAAATAGGGTTCCGTTTTATTTTTTTAAATGGAACCGAAAAATTAATTTTTATAAAATATGTTTCTCCACTTTTTAGATATCGCAAATGCTCGGCTGAGCGAACTTATAAAGTATTTCGTTAATTGAAAGTAAATAGAGAAGGCGAAAGTTTGGTTGAGGTCAACCAACTACAGGCCAGCCCTTTGGCCCTTAGAGCTTAAAATTAACTTCTCCCGTGAACCCCACACCCCTCAATAGACACTTTTCGTCATCGAGAGATTGCTCAAACAGTTTGTAAAGAGCGAAGTAGTGGGAGTATTTTTATCCACAAGATTTCCCCCTCCATTTCCCCTTTAGTGGGCAAGTTGGGATAAGGGGGCTCGTTTTCGAAACTACCCTTGACCAAACAACTTGGTCGATTAAACGACCTTTCTCTTTTTATTTCGATTCTTCTTAGTAAAAGTTCTAAGCTCTGAGGAAATATCAATGAATGCCAAAAACATGTTTGCGATCTCTTCAGCACCCCCCCCCCCCCTACCGGAATTCTGCCCTCTTTTAACCTTCCTCTTAGATTTTATCTTTTTAATAGCAAGAGATATTTTAAGATTCTTTTTTCCGTTTGGTAAAATGATCCAACATTGAAATAAAATAAATGCCTTTATAAATAAGGAGCTGTAGAGCGCGTGCCTTCGGCACGCCTTCTACAGCTCGGCCATCCGGACAGGTGGCCCTGGCGGGCAGCGTCTCGGCATGTGATTATTAGGTCTGTAATATTTGCCCCCTCTTTCGCCCCCCACGCACTCATTTTGGCTATTGATTTTTACAGCATTCATTTTATATAGTCTTAAAAACTAACATTACAAAATTTGATTATTAATTTTTTGCCCCCACTCACATTTTGGGAGGTTGAAATTATTTTTTAGATATTTGCAAATAAATAACTCTCAGTTTTCTAAAGAGTAAATGTACAAAAAAGCTAAAAATTTCTATATTTTGCCCCCCTCCCCTGTCGCCCCATACAGTCAATTTTGATAGTTGATTTTTACAGGAACATTTTCTTAAAGTAATAAAGAATAACTCTACAAAATTTGATCAAGATAGGAGAGAGTTTTAATTTTTGTCTCCACTCACATTTTGGATAGTTGAGAGTCGAATTTCAAAAAATCCTGAAATTACTATTTAGATATTTGTATTTAGAATTTTATTAAGTAAAAATCAAGTAGATATCTTATCGTTCTTATTTTAAAATGCATAATTAGTGTAAACACATTGCAAAGATATTTTGCCCCTTTTTACCCTTTTAGGCGTAGAATTTCAAAAAATCCTGAAATTTGTTTTTAGATATTTTAATTTAGTATTTTTATAAGTAAAAAGCAAGTTGATATTTTATCGTCCTTAAGAGATATCGCATAATCAGTGAAAACACACTTTGCCCCCTTTGACCCCCTTAGGGGTCGAATTTCGAAAAATCCTTTCTTACTGAGCCCCTAAGTCATAGATGTAATATCCTCTCCAAATTTCATGTTTCTATGTCCAATGGTTCTGGCTGTTTTAATGATGAGTGAGTGAGTGAGTGAGTGAGTGAGTGAGTGAGTGTGTGAGTGAGTGAGTGTATCGGGCAAAGAATTTTATATATATAGATATGTTAAACTAAACTCATAAATATATAAAATATTTGAATATTTCTCTCATACGCTATACAAACGTGCCTTTTTTTGAAAATGTATAATCCACAAAAAGCAGATAAAATACTTTCGGGACCTATTCATGAGGGAGAAGTAGCTTTTTACTTTACCATACAGGGTATGGTCAAGTATTGTAATCGTACATGAAAAAAGTGGTATTTTTCCTTCTTTTTTTCAAAATATCTCAAAAACGGCTGAAACTACATATTTTCATTAAAAAAATTGAGAGAAACCATGTATTTCGATCTACAAAAAAGCCTTAATAAGCGAACATCGAAAAAATGATATTTTTCGAGATAATAAGTGTTTTGTCAAAATATCTGTTAGTTAGTCTGTCTGTTAGTCTGTTAGTTAGTTAGTCAAATTTTTGTGGACGATCTAGCTCAAAAACTAGTCTGAATATCAAAGCCAAATTTCACTAAAGATTTGATTCAACATAATTTATCTTTGCTATTAAAAATGATAGTTTTTAATACCATATATCTGGTTCACGGAAAATGTATTAGTCAAAATGGTTAACGATTGAAAAAAGTTTAAGAAGTGCTGCGCTGGTCTAATAGAACATTTTGTTTATCCTTAAGAAAATGGGATTAAGAAACTGGGAATAAATAAATAGAAAATATCAATATGTATATGATATAGGAGAAAATTATGACATTCGAAACTATAGACTTTAACAAATAAATAATATATATTCATTATGTATATTATGCCTATTTGCATCAAGCAGAGGACAACCTCGGAGATTTCCCCTTATGAATCTATTTTATGGCTATTATATGGCTATTTTCGGACAATAAAATATTATTATTATTTTTAGTTGCTTGCCTTTGTTGGAAAATTTTAATTTTAAGTTTTTGTTTGTAGTTACCTACATATTTTTCACTACAGACACATATTTTTATTTTATAATATAATATAATAATATTCCCTTTTCTTTTGTTTCAGGTACGTATCAGTCAATTTTCCATTTCATAAGTTATATAACTAAAAATGAAATAGTGGCGGATTGAACGACGGATCTTCTTATAATTCTGTATTGAGTAAGTAAGAAGATTTCAAAAAAAATTTTAAATAATATATTGTAATATACTACGTAAGCTTTCAAATGATTATCTCCATTATATAATAATCTCCCTATATGTAGGAATTTCTTATATAAGAGTTTGAATTAAAATAACGAAATTTTTTTCCGAAATAATGATATTAAAGTAGATAATTAATATTAAAAAATTAATTAGAACGTCAAAACGTGTAATTAACGGCACTGGTGATAATCATTATCTGAAATTATTATACCTATATATGTACCTATAAAAGAAAACGTTAAGCGTGATTAATGGTTCAGAATTATTTTTTGTGTCTAGTTGAAATGAGTCAAAAATTATGAAATTAATAAAAGAATGAAAATTTTAATTAAAATCACATGAATAGAAGAAGGACGAAAAAATCCCCCCTAAAGAAATAAAAAAAATATTAGTTTTAAAAACTCAATTGTTGTGGGTTGTTTTTTTAACCCCCTCGGGAATCGAACCCGAGTGCCAGTAACAGCAATCCGGGCCATCTGACTCACCTGCAGAAAAAAAATATTCCATTCCATCGGATTTAATAGATGAAAGCATCTTATGATTTTCTTGTATCTTCTTATTACTCATTGAATAAAAAAATGTCTGGAACGTCGAGAAAAATAATTTTCAACCATGTATTTTTTTTTCTATATGTGTGTCTGGATTCAGATACCAACGATAACTTAAGAACGAAAAATCGTAGAAGTTCGTTTTTATACTAAAATGTTTGGATTTCCAATACTAATTATGTTTTGGGCTTTCTAGCTTCAGATCTTCTGAATAAAAAATATAAATGTATTCAAAATATATAATTTTTGAGATTCTATATGTAAAAATTATTAAACAAAGAACAAGTGTGTTTTGCGTTATTCTACAAAACTATAAACACCGTACCGACTCTTGAAATAGTTTCACTTTTCGCTTTAAATATAGGTATTGAATTGTTATCATTTAGAGACTTCCTTGGAACCCTAAGCCTCATTAATTTACTCATATCGTTTCGGGAGTGAGCGTCTCTTTTTTGGCGTCTCTCTTTTATGGTGTATTTTTTCCCTCCTGCTGGCTCTCTCACCTTCCTCTCACCTTCCTTTCGCTAGAGCTTTCTTTTTCGCACACACTTTTTATTTTTATTTTTTTCCTCTTTGTTTTATGTTAATTATTCTTTTTTACTGCTCATATGAGGCAAACTGCCTCAGAGCATTGTGTAAAGTTAAATTGTAAGAATTATGAATGAATAAATGAATAAATAAATAATTATATTATTATCATTTGATTTGTCAATATAATTTTTTTGCTTTTTATAATCTTTAAAAACATGTAATGCTCAATCCGACAGGGGGCGCTGATGCCGTCGGTATATTTGGGCTTTGAGCCCAGATAAACATGATTGTTCAGTTAACCTATAATCGGAGTGGGTACTCATACTTAAGAACGATCGCAGAATAAGTCGATCGTAACGTCGTATTAAAATTGTAATTATTTGTTTCAATAAATAATTATAAAGTAATCATGTGTGATTTAAATAAAAATTTAAACTTTAATCAAATTAATCACAAAAATAAAAGCTTCATCAGCTTCATTACTAATTTATACCCATTATCGAAATTTTAGTTCTGAAATAGTATTACTTATTTCATATTTATTTAATATACCTATTTTGTTGATTATTGAATTTAATTATTTATACTCCCAAGCCCAGATAGCCCAAGAGAAACTCAAAATATCCATCATATTTATTATAAGTATTTCAATATACGAGTATATGAGATTTTTAGAATAAATAATTATATCGGAAGAATTTTAAAATTAATATTCCGCAAATATTTGGGTATCTATATATTATATAAAATTAAGGGTTTGTCTGTACCTACATTGGTCCAAATTGCCTCAAATTTTGATGCACGCGTTTAAGCAAAGTTATCAAAGAAAATATATTCAACAAAATTCCTGTCTGTCTGTCTGCGCTCTTTTGTGTCCAGTGAGCATAAAAACGGCTTGAGATATTCTTATAAATTTTGTATTTGGATTAAATATGTTCTATTGATAATTTAAGATCTGAGCTATAGAATATTTTGATATTTTGACCCCAAAAGGGTGTTTTGGGTTGTCAATGATGGAAATTATAAAATAACACCTATACTATTAACTCTACGGCAAATTCTGTCAGAAGCAAAGTTGTAAAGGATGTGTTTTCTGAAATTTTTGTTTAAAAAAATTCCCCAAAAACCCACTCAATAGTGAGAAGGGTCAAAAAATGTAAATTCTAGCGCTTTGATCCAAACTCAACCAAAATTTGTATACATAATCTGTAGAGTAGAAATGCAAAAATTTGCCAACCGAAATGGGTGGTCAACAAATTGAAATTCCATTCACAATTGGCATAAAAACGGCTGGAGATATTCTTATGAAACTTAACAGGAAACCAAAATGGGTGGAAATCCACTAATCTTAATCCTCCTACCGGGTTCGTGGGTTTCGTAGGGAGATCAGACTTATGGGAAGATGAGAGAGTTAAGAGGGTTGGCGGGGTGAATGATGATTGGAGGTTGGTTTAGAGGGAAGGATATAGTCGGTGGGATGGATGGGGATTAGATGAGGCTAGGAAGATGTCCCCCAAATGCATGGCATATTTTGACTCCATTTTTATTAGATTTTACCAGAAAACTTTCGGATTGAATGTATTTTCAATCAGAGATTGAACTGAAAGAAAAATTTAATAATGTTCCTTTATTAATATTTTATCAAAATTATCTAACCAGAAACAAATACTCTTGGCTTCACAATACTTATTCATTTTTTGGAAATATGAATTTATATATAGTGGATACCTAATGCTATTTTCAAGAATAAAATTCACTAAAATCAAAGTTAAAAGATCAGCTTTCAGGTAAAAAAAGAATGAAGTTTTTAATATTTAAAAACCATTCTTCATTTCATATTTACATTTTCTAAAATATTTTTTATTTCAGTAATTAAAACTATTAAAGTCCTAAATTATTTAAAAAACAATATTATAAAGGAAAAGAACACATAGATTATTGTGCTATGACATTTTCGCTTCTGTCATTGTGGATTTCATTATTCTACATTATAATTATTCTTTTTTATTGAGAAATATCAATAGAATTAGTAAATTTTATATGCGGGCCGAAGCATTTGTTTTTTCATCAAATGAGGCCCGTGTAAGCCAAAAGGTTGAACACCCCTGCTTTAGTAGTTGAATTGTTTATCGAAAGAGAAGTTCAAGCACAAACCATCTAAATTGAATATTTTTGTAGAGAAAATCTCATCAAAATGAACGTCATTTCGACTATAGTATTTCTGAAATTTGGGTGGCAGCTTAAAAAGGTTAAGACTGGTTTTCAATACGAGTTATTAAATGTTAATTTTAGTTAAGTATTTGAAAAAGTAGTAGAAATCGAAATATTAATATTGAGATCATTTATTTTTTTAACTGAACAATAAATATATAAATAAAGAATGGGTAGAATAAAGAAAATTCAAAAAAAGAATGGAGAAAAATCTCACCTGGAAGACGCCTGGGAGCGCACAGAATCACTGGAGAGTCCTAACCTCGTGATTCCTTGCTGGAAAGCTTTGATTTTGGCCCGACGGGGTTCACAATTCACGTCGAATGGGCTTAAGGGGGCATGGAGTCATGGTGGGGAGTGAACTTTGGACTCTGTGATAGAGAGTTCTAGTTATTGTACAAGCACCTAATACATATTTAAAAGGGAAATCCTAGAAGTATCGAATTGAAAGATTTTTTCCAATTTGAGCAAACAAGTCGGAGCTTGTTATCGAACCTCTTGCAATATACAATTAATTCTATTCTAATTTCTATATTATAAAATCTAACTAAATAGGTGTATTAAAAGATATTCCCTTTTAAGGTAGTTGTTTCATCATGTGGGTTTACTTAGGATTTTTTTGAAATTTATTATTTAAATACTTCTGCGTAGATTGGTGGGAAATTTATGAACAATATAGTTCCGGAGATATTAAATTCCAAAGATAAAGTTTTTCAGACTCTTATATATTGCAGTATACGGAATATCGGAAAGTTTACATACATATTTAATTAAAATTAAGAAACACTTCTAACCATCGTTATAAAAAACTAAACCAACATTAAACAATAACTAATACATTTTTTAAGAAAATTTTAATTCATAGTTACAACACAGTTTCTGAGATAATAATGAATTAATAATGAAAAATTTAGACTAAAAACAAGCTGCCAATAACGCATTTATTTAACCTAAAAAGTGGGTTAACTTTAGTAATTTTTTTGACGTTTTTTTGCTTCAGCCATTGTCGCAACAGATTTCAATCGCTTATTAAGAACTTTTTGTTTTATAAATCTCCCTTTATAATGTACTTTATCTGAAATTTCTATGATAAAATATAAATAAGCTCGGACAGTGTTACCAAATTTGTCAAACGAGCACGGGATTTGCTAGTAGTCGTACATAAACAGCAAAAACTTCTGGGCTTATGAATTATGAATCCTTATTGCCTGTTCTATATACTCTAGCATTAATTTTTTGATAGTATTGCAGCGAAACAACTGCCTTAAGATACGATTGCTTTCTCTACTTATTCTAATCAAGCATTGTAAAATGTATAAGAGTAAATGCATTTTAAATCTTAATATTAAAACCAATGTAAATAAAAATATATATAATTATTATTATAATTACTGAATCCGAGCTGTTATCCATGATTATCTTACATGTCAGAAGAGTTTTATTCACCCTCTCGGGAATGTAATATAATCAATAGCACCTGGATTACATTTTTCTACATTATAAATTATAACTATTCTTTTTTATTGAGAAATATTAATAGAATTAATATATGTATTTTACATGGGTCCGAAGCATTTGTTTTTTCATCCCGTGCAAGCAAAAAGGTTGGACCCCTGCTCTAGAATATAAATAATCTCGACAAACTAAAACTAGTCAATCAATTATAATAAGTAACATATATCTATATAAATAAAAATATACTGTTACGCTTAAGTGATACGTTGAAGGATCTCCGAAAGTTCTTCACCGATTTCTTTGAAATTTTCACACAACATTCCATTCAAATACACGAGTGTTTTTATATATAGTGTTTTTTATAGATATCACACCTGTGGAATGTAAAAAATATTTTTTTCGAAGAAACAACGGCACCGCCTCTATGGGGGAGGGGGGGGGGGGTAAAAGCAAACAAACAAGATGGCCGAAAATAGCTTTTTGGAAATCTTTCAACTGTCAATATTATTTTTGGTTAAGGGCACAATAATTATAAACCTGGCCCAAAATTTAGATATACCAACCGTAGCACCAACCGGCATATGTTGTGAATATAGTTTCGATACGTCCAGTGGTTTAGGCGTGAAGCATAAGAGTTAGTCACAGAAACGCGTAGTCGGGTCCAGCTATTATCTATATAAATTTTAATCATAAAACGAGACGCTCCCCGCCAGGTCTAGGTGAAGCCGGGCCGAAGGCCCGGGCGTCAGCTAGTAGTATATTATATTTTTTAGGTTGTTAGTATATTGGATATAACATTATATATAAATATACGATGCGAGGCTTGGCAGGTATAGGTACCTAGAAAGTCATGTCAAATATTTTCTAGTTAATATAAAATTTAACTTTCAAAAAGAAAAAAAAAGTTGCAAAAAGAATATATTTTATTTTGTGACCTTTCGTATGGACTAAAATACCCTGGAGAACGCATACAACACTTTTTAGCGACCTTGTTTTCAAAGGCAAAAACGTTCCACCTTAAAAAACACATACTCTTATCAAATTAATTAAAAAAAAAATTAAGATAAAAAGTTTTTTTGTCTTTTTAGTGAATTCGCATTGCAGTGAAAGCAAAACAGGCAGGACAACCAACCACTTTATGTTGACTACGGGCTTAGAAGGAGTTGTTTAATATTTACGACAACGTGAAGAAAGACCTTGAAATGTTTAATTCAGAAGGAGTAGTAAAGGAACAAGAGAATGTCAGCCTATCGACGTTTAGATGATGAGAAACAGCGCAACAAATTGACGAAACTTTCTTATTTTAGAAAGAAGAAACGACTTGATTAACTCTGAATGGCGTGCAACCGTATTACTATTAAATTAGCTCAAAATTTTTTATGTTTAACCCGGAGATAAATAAATTTCAAGAATAAAATTTTTCCATCTATTGTTTTATAATCAGAAATCATCATCATTGAGTATACAGTCCTAAGACTGGTTTGATGCAACAATCCGTCTCCACTCGACTCTGTCCCCCGCCAGCTGTTTGACCCCTCTAAATGTCTGGCATCCCATATCCCCAATTATTTGGTTGAAATATTCTAATCTGGGTCTTCCCCTTCCCCTTTTCTTTCCCACCTCCCCCTCCAAGATATCCCTAAGCAGTCCCCCATGTCTCAGTGTGTGCCCCATCATCTGACCTCTTCTCTTCTTCAGACTCTACCACAAGGTTCTTCTTTCTCCGATTCTTCCAAGAACTTCTTCATTTGTAATTTTATCCATCCATTTGATATTCATCATTCTTCTGTAGCACCACATTTCGAAAGCCTCTAATCTCTTTCTCTCCGCTTCTCTCATTGTCCAGATTTCACACCCGTACATGGCTATGCTCCATACATATGTCTTCAATAGCAGCTTCCTGTTTTCTAAGCTGATTGAAGAGGAGCATAGTAGTTTTTGTTTTGAATTAAACCCCATTTTTGCTTGGGCAATTCTTGATTTAATTTCGTTTTCGCTCCTCCCATCAGATGTTATTTTACTTCCTAGGTAGCGGAATTCCTTAACTCCTTCTAGGTTTTCTTGGTTAATTTTGATGCATTCCTGTCTCGTTTGTTCTTTTTTTGTACATACTAGGACCTTGGTTTTATTCATGTTTATTTTCATTTTCATTTCTTCTATTAGGATTTGGTTAATTCCATTCAGTTCGTCCTCTAATTCAGATATCCACTATAAAAAGTTGTTACTGCTACTCGATTCCTCTATATAGTAGCACAAATTTTGAAATTATTTAGGAACTATATAGACCACTGATTCTCAACCACTGTGCAGCGGCACTTTTGTGTGCCGCGAAATTCTCGAAGTGTGCCGCCAAACTTTATAAATTCAAACAATAAAAATTATTTTGTATGTATTTTTATCTAATGAGTTATTATTTTTTCCAGTTCAGCCATTCATTTCACATAATTTAATGTAAAGTTAAATAATTAAGCTTTAAAAATATATACATTTTATATAATTATATATCGGCTTAGCTATTTTTAAAAAAAAGGACTTTGTATGCGCGTTTAGGGGTTGGGTCGATTTAGCTGCACGCAAATGTAGTTCACTTTGCTATTTAGGTACTTGCTTGTTGTGTGGTTGAATTTATAAATTTATATATTTGCTTTGCAGCATTGTGTTCTCAAAATTAAATAAAACATATTCAAATGTATGATTCGTCTTTTTTAATAATAATTTTTTTTTTTGACAAAATTATTTTTATTTTAAAATCTGATTATTAGTGTGCCGGCAAATTTTGAAATTGTTAAAAGTGTGCCGCAAAAAAAAAAAGGTTGAGAATCACTGATATAGAATCTCAAGGACTCAAAAAAACAAAACAATGTTTGCTGACTGGGTAGAAGCAGAAATTTCGAAACTATATATATATATATACCTATATATATATATGTAATAATGTTTATTCTTCCCCGTGGGGTTTTGACAGGTAATTAAATCTTCGTCTCCTTGTGAGGGCGTTCCGTGCTTTGCTTGGCGTTAATTTCAAATTTACATATATATATATATATATATATATAAACTATATAGACCATGGATATCCAACCTTTTGGCATCCTTGGGTCACATTTGAAGAAACCATACTACATTTAAATGTAAGCTTTGGACACCATAATAATAATAAACAAACAAAAGTATTGTTGAATTTTTAATATTATTTAATAATAGTCAGAAAAAAAGAAAATATTATTATAATCAACTAAAATAAGCTGACGTGTTTTGATGTGGCCATCCACTTGACTTTACCATACAACCTGGCCCCTCACTTATATTTAATATTTAATAAAATTATTTATAATCATGTAGGGGAGAGGGGTTCGTTTTTCTATTTTTAGATTACTGTGGGCCCACTGATTATGTATACAAAATTTGATTGAGTTTGGTAGAAGGGCCTAAATTTTCATTTTTTGACCCCCCCCCCCCCCATTTTGGGCAATTAGTTTTTCCATTTTTAGACTTCTGGGGTCCCACTGTATACAAAATTTGGTTGAGTTTGCTCAAATGGCCTAGATTTTTAATTTTTTACCCCTCTCCACCCCCATTAATTTTGGGTCGATATGCACCAAAATCAAATCAGCTCTTAATCTCAATGGACCAAAACTACGTGTGAAATTTGGTTTTGATATTCCCACTAGTTTTTGAGCTAGCTCGTCCACACAAATTTGGTAACGCACACACTAACAGACAAGCAGACCAACAACCAAACTAACAGACATTTTGACAAAACAATTATTATCTCAAAAAATATAATTTTTTCGATGTTTTTAATCAAAGTTTTGAATCAAGCCGCATTCAACTTAGCGCTGGGCCGCATACGGCCCGCGGGCCAAGGTTTGGACAGCCCTGATATAGACTCTATATAGATCTCAAGAGTCTATATATCTTATAGAGTCCCAAAATTCTAAACTAGTAACTATATAGACTCTATATAAATATTGGGAGTTTCGAACTTTGTGTTACGAGGGATTTTGAGCTTGAATTTTGGAAACCTCAAAAAAAAGGATTGTCAAGCGCGATACTGACCCCTTATATCTATAATAAAAAATTGAGATTTCAAATTAGTTTTTATTTGTCGGTGAAAAGGAGAGAATGAATGTTCCTATTTGTAAGATGTTTTTATTATTTTATTTATATTCTGTTCAGTAGTCAGGAACCTGTAAAAACATCTTATACTATCATCTTCAGCTTGTGATTTTTACAGCGATAGCTCCCACCCCTTGCCAATTTTTTTTTTACTTTTGATTCTGTAAAAATTTCGGAAAAAAATAAAACATGTCCCGTCACTCTGTCTGGTATTGTGA
The DNA here is from genome assembly GCA_024734495.1 of Forficula auricularia. Taxonomy (NCBI): domain Eukaryota; kingdom Metazoa; phylum Arthropoda; class Insecta; order Dermaptera; family Forficulidae; genus Forficula; species Forficula auricularia. Next base: position 321,967 of record JALMQS010000779.1, on the reverse strand, counting down.
GTTTTTGAGCCCGCCAGACGTTCATTTGGTAGGAATGTTATTTGCGTGGGTGGTAGCCAGCACCGCCTCTCACTTGTCTCCTCTATATTTATGCCATTAAATCACATGAGAGGGCCATCATCACTTGAATAATGAGCAACTTTGCATACCCTTCTGCCTTCATCCAAACAATGCCTACTTTTATGTACGGAAACCCTTTTATCTAATAAATATGCCTTTTAAAGAAAGGCTGCCGTGTCTTGGGGAGGAAGCATCCCCCGCCCGTCAGCCAGGCAAATAAATCCTCAAGCAAAGACGAGACGACTAACTGCGCTATGGAAATCATGCAAATGTTGCAGAATATTTATTCACATTCTACGAATTCTCATAACAGCCCAACCAGCTATCCTCTCGTTTACTTACAGGAAAATTTATAGAAAAAAGACACTGTAAGGATTATTTAATAGACTCAGCTCGTAAATATACATTTGGAATGCTTTGATTTATAACTCAAGTGACAAAAAACGGCACAATATAAAATATATATATACAGCGAGTTTAAAATTGATAGGGGAAGATTTTTTAGTAGAGTATATTGTAATCATAACTGGTAGCACTGGAAGGAGAGAGGATTAAAAGGATTATCCTCTTTATGCTGGTTTAAAAATATTACTCGGTACGATCGGGGGTTCAGTGAAGCCGAAATATTTGATTTACTTGAGAGTTATGAATTTTTAGAGTTTCGTATAAAAATAAAAGTGAATCCTATCGCTACAATTTATTTGTCCTAAAATGAAAAATCGTATTAATATAAATTGAAAGTTTTTGTGCCGAGGGAAGCAGAATTTTGATATATTGAAGGAGACAATAAAAGAATGTGTCTTATGCTGGAATTATACATTTTATTTATAATAAGACTATAGTTTCGAGGGCTTTGCCCTCTTCATCAGTCTATTACAAATGATTCACAGGAATTAATGTAATGTATATCCATTCATACATTAATTCCTGTGAATCAATTGTAATAGACTGGTGAAGAGGGCAAAGCCCTCGAAATTAGTCTCATTATAAATAAAATTTATAATTCCAGCAGAAGACACTCTTTTATTGTCTCCTTAACGTATTAATATATTTTTTTGAAAAGAGTCGAATTATTATAAAAATAATATATTCCTATTTATTTTTATCATATGTGGTGTTGAGTATATGAATTTAGTAGTTACTGATGAGACAGTCCAAAATTCAAAAAAAGGAGACAATTTAAACTATCTTTTTATTCATAAACCGACGTTTCGGAGGCTTATTCCCTCCTTCTTCAGAGTTTTGAAAGGTCAGTGAAGGAAATCCAATGTGACATTCCCCTCTACCTCGTCTTTTAGTAGCATTAACAATAATATATCGTAGGTATTTCATTCTCACCAGAATTTATAGTGGTTTATGAATAAAAAGATAGTTTAAATTATCTTATTTTTTGAATTATGCACTACCTCATCAGTATCCACTCAATTCACTCATCAGTCCGTGAGGATGGAACAAAGGCGCATCGATTTATTTCAAGATTAAACAACGTAGACCAACCACATAAAGTGACCCCCATCATCAACGGCACGGAGATAATAACTTGTAAAAAGGGAATTGCTAATCACTTCTGTAAGCACGTAGCATCGTAGAGAGTTAGATAAAAAACAAATTAAAAGTATATATAGAGTTTTATTCTTTGTGCGCCAAACGTCTAGTCATTTTATTTTTTACTTTTTCAGTGGCTGAAATAATGAAAATAAAGACAATCAGAAAATTACAATAATAATCATTATATACTTTTTTTTACAAATGTTAGGTTATTCATTATTTCAGTCGCTAAAGAGGTCAAAAATAAAATCACGAAACGTTCGGCACATTAAAGAATAAAACTTTGTTTATAATTTAATTTTTATTCAATTCCTACGATTTCAATTAACAATTTTAATTATGGATGAAATTAATGAAACAATAAAAAATATTTTGTATCATGTGGTATGAAATATCCCTGTAAATTGAAAGTTAAATAAAATTAATATATATAAGTATCAGTGGCGCGCGTTCCATGGGGTCGATTTCCATCTCAGGGACTGTGGAGTTTAAGTCACAAGATTCCATTTCTGAATCCTACCCTCACTCACACAAAGCAGTATCCGTTTGGGGCGAAGGTCTCAAAATATATTTTTTTTTTAAATCTAATGTTAAATTTGAAAAATAACGAAAATGATGCCCTATTCGATGATATTTGCAAAAGTGAAGATTAAAATAAAATTTCAAAAAATGAAGGATACTTTTTTTGACAACATCCCCTTATTGAAAAGTCACCAACTGCCACTGATAGGTATATAATGAAACAATTTTATTGATAGTTTTGATTGTATAAATAAATCTTTTATATATATTATATATATATATCTTCGCCTTAGAGCTTAGAGTGTAAACCTGTTAACTCACAACAAGGAAATTTTACAGGGCAAAGAAAAAACAAACAAAATTTATTATTGTTGTTATTGAAAAAAACTATTTTTCACATTTTTTTTCTACAACTTACGATCCTAATTTTAAGTAGCAGTTTTACTTGGACGATGCTGCATCTCTTTTTCTTTCAAACGGTATTTATATGGCATTATTGATAGAAAATCGATTTATCAGGTTTACACTCTAAGGTGATGATATTATATTTCTATCGGCAATGTGAGCTCTTATATTTTTACGAATTAACTTAAAATTTGAATATTGGAACCGACTTAAAAAAAAATATCGGCCGTTCGATCTCTTCTTTTATTAAAAGATTATTCTCATATAAATCTAGTAAAAACAGTTGGCACGCGATGTATTTATGAAAGCTTTAGACTTTACGACGACAAATATACGTAATTATCAGATCGAATCGATTTGAATATAGGTATATATTAGTATGTATATATACCGGGGCTTATTTATTTTTATATAATTATAGAAAATAGAATGTTAAAATTATGTAGAATTTTATAGAAATTTAATGTCTACGCCCATCGGCAATTAGAAGATTTATATTAATTTCTTTTCGAAATTCCCTTTTAAAATAACAAAATTGCCTCCTGTGGAGTGTGTGCTCTAGTCTGAAAAACTATTGGTTTTATTAGTTTTGAAAATACATATAACTAGTTAATGTGTAATAAAATTAGATACCATATTTCTACAGGAGATGACTGAAGACTGTTAAGATAGAGTGCTATTTTCACGCCAGATCTTATTTATTTTAGCAAAATATCCGACTATCTAGTCGTTGGACGTCTTCTTTTAAAATTGGACACACAGACAGACAGACACACAGACTCTTATATAAAGAAGAAACCGAATCGATCAATCGATTGTTCATTATTATTCTAAAAAGAGCTCGTCTGAGTTGGAGAGTGCTTTTAATCAATGTCGATTGCATTCGAAAGTAGAGGAGAGAGTAGACATTTTCTAAATGGCATTTTATTTTCATCAAACAGCCACTAACTTTGTCTTTAAAATAGTCATTTATATGATAATATGAAAAATTCAAGAAAAAAAAACAGTAATAATATTTTAAAATGTATAATATACTGACTGTGCTTAGCACTTTAGACCCAAGGTTTACAAACTTCGGTTATTTATAATATTTTAACAAAAAAAATTGAAAAATAAACTAAAATGTAAATTTTTATAAATCTATTTAGTCACAGGCAGAGACCAAGTTAAATTTAAAATCGAATCGGATCAAAAAGTTGAAACTTTTTCCAAGACTCAGGACTAAGCAAATTTTTCAGAAGGACTGAGAAGGGAGTAATTAGGGCTAAAGTATACTAAAATATTTAAGTAGAATTATACATTGATAAGGAGAAATCAATGAGCTTGTCATCTGCTTGATGCAATTACCCCCAAATCCACCCTCTCACTTGATCAATTTTCCCTTCTCTTCGGTAATGCAAGGGTCTTTCGAGATCCATAGGGGCTTTACCTTACTGGTGCGCCCCTTCTTGCATTCGATTGGATTAAAAAATAAATAATAAAAATTAAACATATACATGTAAAAATAATTTAATTTCGAAAGTTTAACATTCATCAATGATTTATTAGAAATATCCTATTTATTATTTCTAATTAAAATGACTGATAATAAAGGTCAAACTTTTGAAACTTTAGTCTCTAACAAATAAATTATGTTTATACAATTATAAATAAAATATATTATATTTAAGGTCAAGCTTGCTGTATTTTTGAAGGAGAAAAGCGTGACCTGCAGACAAGTAAAGAAACAAAAATAAAAGTTTCAGTCAATTTTTTTTTTTATTTTGCTATCTTTACTATAGATACTATCAGGTCTGATGAGATAAAATCAACAATTCCCCCCAAAGCATACTTTGCGCTTAGCACGCGTTTTGCCGAATCCCAACACTCTTTCGCGGTCAAATTAGAAAAGTGCCGGACCACTTCATTCGCCAATACGTATATCCCCAGACTTGGACTGGAATTCTCTCCCAGTTTCCATCTTCCACAGCACTTATAATCTTCAAACCTTCAAAACCCGAGTGCATAAACACATACGTCTCCACCCTCTCACTTAATCAACTTTCCCTTCTCTTCGGTAATGCAAGGATCTTTTTCGAGATTCTTTACTGGTGCGCCCCTTTTTGCATTCGATGGCATTAAAAAAAATATATATTAATATCCTTTATATGACTAAAAGATGGAAAAAAAATTGAAGATAGAATAGAGAATACTAAAATTTTATATTGAAGATGGAGAAATATAATGTGACCGAAACGTCCCGAGAACAATTGTTTTTTGCTTGACTCTCTAAAAGAGCCACTTCAAATCATTCTGAATACAAACATTTTGACACCAGAACGAACGTTTTTATTATAGCTTATCGGGTGTCCCTTGGAATCCAGACAAACAGACATAATATTATGGTACTGAATAAAAAATAAATCATGGGTAAAAATTATTTTTCTTCACGTTACTGACATTTTTTTACAGAAGGAACAGAAACATTGAGATATATCACTACTTTTGTGCCGTCAGGTAGGCAGACTAAACCATAATGAACAAAAATAACATTTTTTGAGAGAATTCAGTACCACAACTTTTCCACGTGTATTTCAGAAAACTCCAATTGTATTTCAGAATTCCCAAATTAATATTAGAAAGAACAGAAACATTGAGATATATCACTACTTTTGAACCGTCAGGTAGGCTGACTAAACCATAATGAACAAAAATAACTTTTTTTGAGAGAATTCAGTACTGCAACTTTTCCACGTGTATTTCAGAAAACTCCAATTGTATTTCAGAATTCCCAAATTAATATTAGAAAATTACAAAGGTATTTCATAAATCTCAATTCAATCTCAGAAAACCTCAATTGTATTTCAGAAAATGTCTATTGTTTAGCTAGTTATTTATATAATATATGGTATGTTTATTTTCTGAAATACCATTCAAATTTTCTGAAATACAAGTGAGTTCTTCAAATATTCAATTGATAATTCTGAAATACAATTGGGATTTTCTGAAACTATCTTGATATTTTCTGAAATAAAATTCGACAAAGTGTAATAATCCTGGCAAGCAGACGAATCCATTCAAGATAGGCCAATCATTCTGTAATGAGATGAAAATTCAATTAGTTCTTATTTGTTTTGTAAATAAAAACATTTTGGTAGGAGAACGAACTTTCTACAACCTTTCTTCCTGTTCTTGTGTTTTATAAATCAATCTAAACATAAAAAAATCATGCCTGAAATTTATATTCTTCAAGTTTTAAACATTTCAAAATACGAAACGAAAAAAAAAATGGGATTTTTTTTATTCTGGTCGCCCAGCGTGCTTAAGTCGCTGAACATACCGAGACATAGCAAATAAAATGACATTAACTACACACCATGTCTAAAATGATAATTAATGTTTTTTACGATCTCAATTCTTTAAAGATTTATTAAAATTTGAAACTTTTTTTCTCATTAATAATATCCTTTGTAAAAGACCAATCCCTAGGATTCCCAGGAGATGCGAAACGCAAAATAGATCTCATTTCATCTCGACTTTCTCTTAATCTTTAGCCATCTCTCGAGACCACTATTTCATCCCATTAAAATTCTAATATTAAAACCAGAAGAAATTATTTATAATAGAGACAAAAAAAATTCAAAAATGGCCAAATTAGTCCAACAATTTTGTTATAATCCAAAAGATTATATCATTTTTAAATGAGTAACTCTACAGTGGATTGGTAGAAATATTGAAATTTTTCTCAAAAGTACTAATCGATTTGAGCAAATTTTATAGATAATAATAATAATAAATTTATTGAACCAATAAATAAAGTTTACATTGAATTTGAGTCTTCGACTTCAGAGATTAGTTCCCCACTATCAACTGTTCTTGATCTTCTTGAGCTTGCGATAATCTTTTTAGTCCTTGTTTTTAATAAGAGGAAAAAATTAATGAAATAAAAAACCTCTTTACCATTTGATCTTCTCAGGATCTCCAATTCATTTCTTTTTCCAATGTTCATTATCAATCCATTATAGATAATTATTATTATTAAACCAATTATTTTACATGAATTTATGCATACATTGTTTTTGAGCTTCGACTCCGAAGATTACTTCTCCACCATCGACTGTCCTTGATCATCTTTTTAGTCCTTATTTTTAATAAGAGGAAAAAACTAATTAAATAAAAAAACCTCTTTTCCGATAATTATTTCAATTCCATTATTGAATTCCTTCTGTTCCTCTTGTATAGATAATTATAAATTTCTTAATAAGTATATAAGTATAATATTTGTAATGAGCTAGTTGTGGAGTTTAAAATAAAAAAAATAAAATTATTAATAGGCGTTGGATGTTGATGAAGGCAGTCCAAGGTGGTTGTAAAAAATAAGACTATATCAGTTTTATTATTTTACATTTATTCGATAACCGACGTTTCGGAGATTTACTCTCTCCTTCTTCAGGGTCTATATAATTGAGGGGAAGACGAACATCAATTAGTATTGGGATTTTCACATGTCATTCATAATATATAAAAAACAAAATAATATACACAAAATAAAATAAGAATCATAAATCTACTTACAATGAAAAGTCAATGAAAGTATATCAACTCATAATTACTTCCTGTCTCCTTTGACAATGCCAAGAAAACATTATAAAATTTCATCTCGATAGAAAAAAGCAATTGATGATTAATATGTTAATGAGATATATATAAATGAATGAATGTATAACATGTCCCCACCAATCACTGGATGCGCAGAATATCGTTGCGCATATATAGTTGTTGGTTTTTTTTTTGGTTTTTTTTTATATTACAATTATTTACACATTTACAAATATAGTCATCATCAGTCCCAAAATTTTACAAAAATATTTACAAAGTACTTTTTTCCTTTTACTTAAATTTTTTCTTTTACAAACATAGTTCGAAACGTCATTAATTTATTTACATATTATTCATTTTATTAATTTTTTTTAAATTAAATTCGTCACATGTCTTTTAAATCATTAATTATGCCATCCCAGCAAATACTCAGGCCCATCACGCCGGATCTGTAATTTACTGCTCGCGATAAGAGATTTTTAATTGCAATGATTTCCAGGATTTTTCGTTTAAAATAATTATTTTCCTGGAAAATGATATTAAATTCGTTGAAATTGAATTTGTGATTTTTTTCTTGGGCGTGAATCGCGAGGGCTATTTTTATCAGTTTTTGCGATGGACAGTTCGTGTTCACGTAATCTCTCACTTGCTTTTCGTTTAGTTTGGCCAATATACATATATGCCATTGCACGGCAGTACTCCATCCCCCATACATTCGATCCTATAGACTGTGCCAGTTCGCGTTTTCGTATCTAATTTATCCTTATGGTTAAATAGAAATAGAAATCCTATTGTATTAGTTGCTTTTAACGCGACGCTGACCACGCCCACAGATAGTAATTTTTTAATTGATCGCTAAGTTGGGGGTGGTATAGAATACTGACGGGCCTTTTGGGCTCGTTATCTACTTTTTTAGTTTTGTCGCATTTATACAAATTTAATTAAAGCCGAAACGTTTTCTATAATTAGGAGTTTTTTATTCAGCAGAGGCTACCCATTGGCTGAATCCCTCTCCATTACTTAATTATATACATATACAGCCATCAAAATTGTATCAACTTTATAACCATTGAGGAATATCATCATGCTCGGACACCTTATACACAAATATGGCGCTCGTCTTCAGGGACTCATCAACTCTTAGGAACTGATGATGGCATTATTTAATTAAAGCCGAAACGTTTTCTATAATTGGGAGTTTTTTATTCAGCTGAATCCCTCTCCATTACTTAATTTTATACAGAGTACGCCGGATGATGGACCCGATTACGCTATTTAGGATAACTATTGTCAATTGCAATTTGTTGAATGATCTTAATATTTTTGTTCCAAAATATTTTGTCGGATATTCGAGTCATTCTTAAAACCAAATTCTGAATGGCACTAACTTTGTAGGTGAAAGGATGGGTGGAGTTGAAATTTAAGATTCGGGATGTCTGCGAGTGTTTTCTAAACCAGTCCAATTTTATAAAACCATTGTTGTCTTTAATTAGTGTACTGTCCAGAAAATTTATTTTGTTGTTAGATTCTACTTCAGATGTAAAATTGATATGTTGATTATATGAGTTCAAAATGGTTATCGTTACATTGATCTTTGATGGCTCAATGCAGGAAATAGAATCGTCAACGTATCTAAAAAAGAATTTTAGATTTAAACTTTTTATTACTGTTTCTTCCAAGTCCTCCCAAACCAAATTGGCGAAAAAACTCGAAGTCGAACAACCCATGCTTTGGCCACTGTGTAGCATAAATATTTCTCCATTAAACAAGAAAAAATTCGACTCCAAAATGATATTTATTCCCTTCATAATAGTATCAAAATCCAGACTTGTATGTGTCTGGATTAAGGGCCATTTCTTAGTCAGTACCTCAATCACCTTCTCATTTTTAACATTTGTATAAAGTGACTCCACATCAAACGATATCAATTTAAAACTAGGGGGAATATTATCTATTTTTTTAATTTTTTCAACAAAATCAAAGAAATCCTTTGTTTTTTCTATATTATGAATGACATGTGAAAATCCCAATACTAATTGATGTTCGTCTTTCCCTCAATTTTATAGACCCTGAAGAAGGAGAGAGTAAATCTCCGAAACGTCGGTTATCGAATAAATGTAAAATAATAAAACCGTTATAGTCTTATTTTTTACAACCACCTTGGAATGCCTTCATCAACATCCAATTTCATATTTATACCAGTCCGTCTCCTAAAGAAAAACGCTATCAATAAAATTATTAAATGGAAATTTAAATATAAACTTGCAATGGGGTTAGGGAGGGTTTGTGGTTGGATGGGTAGGGAAATTAGTTCTGTAAGGGGACTTTTAAGGGGAATATTCCTGAGTGTGAGAATACTAACCTTTATAGACGTGGTGGTGGTGGTGTAACTCAGTGTATCTCGTTGTACTAGTTTGATAAACTACTGAATTTACTCTTATGTTCAAATTCTACGTTACTGAAGTTAATCTGATGCAATGAATTTACAAAAAAAAATAAAAAAAAATAATTTCAAATAGGCAAAAATAAAATAAAAATAATTGAATGAATTCTAGCTGCAAAGGAGAATGGGGGAATTTTCTTAACAGCAAATGATAATCAAAAATATAATGTACAATATATGATTTATTAAGGTCCTCGGTGAATTTAACAGTCAGAAAGAATTGATTAATTTGATGGCTTTAATGGGTGAACGGAGATCGTTCAAAGAAAGTATGATTAATTACGTTTGCTCTTGAAGTGCGCTGACTGGTTCAAATAATTCAAACAGCGCTAGCTGTGTCGTATCCACCTCTCGCGCCGGTTCCGTAGACTGCCACGTCGAAGAGTACGTAACGTGCCTGGAGTCTCGCCTTTTTGATAAGCTTCCGTGGTGTCTTCACGAGAGCCGGACAGATATTCTTGCCCGTGCGGTTTAATTAGCTATCGTGCTAATGATAGAAATGCCAATGGAGGGGCTAGCAAGTGGATGAATGCAAATGCCCGCAAAAAACGGCTCCGGGAAGAAGAAATATACTCGTGATATCGAGTTGATGTAGGCGCCGTGAATATTGGAAGAATAGCGATGTAGTGTAAGAGAGAATATAGATAGAGAGCTGGATAAAGTAATAGAGAGCGTAATATGGAGAGAATAATATAGAGTGTAAGATGGATAGAGTAATAGAGAGTGTATAATATGGGGAGTGTAATGTAAGAGAGATGTAGCGTAAGAGAGCCGTAATGTAAGAGAATAATATAGGTAGAGGTATAATATAGAGAGGTATAATATAGAGAGAGCTATATTTCTTCGTGTTGGCCCTTTTATGCATTTTCAATAGTGTCTCCTCGGTGGGTGGAGACGACGTTTCATACGATTCTCCGTTTTCTATCCCTTCTAAGGTCCATCGCCAATCATAATGTTCTATTTTGTTATATGAGGGTGTTTGGACCCTGGCTAATCTCACTCCCCTGACTATATTCAGAACTGGGCCTTAAAGCTCATATACCACGAATGACTTTAGATAATCCCGGCTTAAGCCAGCTTCTCTTTAAATATGAAAAATAAACTAATTTTTACGAAATGTATTCTATATTTGGCTTGTCTGGTTAATCTCTTTTCTATTTTTAAGGTATTAAATTAATAAATTATGAAAAAGTTCAGATTTAAGATTTTTTAACTCTACTATGCATAAAAAAAACATACTTCTAAATTCGATTCTTTGTTCAACAATGTGCGAAAATGGGTTGTTACCATTTTAAACTCTTTTATTATACTATTACTAAATCTATTTTATAATATTATACTACTGTATTAAATGAGTAAATATATATTAGATTTTTCGAAAATGGCTCAAAGGATTTCGATGAAAATCCCGGATTAGGGGTTTATTGGATCTGTCAATTTGATTGGTCTATTATCAATTAAAGCAATTATTCACAGCTGGGTGTGTCAATAAAAATGTATAATTAAATTTGTTTCAATTTCCTTTTAATAATTAATTGTTGTTTTTTTTTTTTTACTTTCAAAACCCACTAATAGTTCATTATAAATATTATTATATATTAAAATTAATAAATTTAATTAATTAGACGGATGGATGAGAGAATTGGATTGGAATAATTATCGGAAAAAAGGCTTTTTTTTTAATTAGTTTTTCCTCTAATTAAAAACAAGGACCAAAAAGATGATCAAGGAAGTCGATGGTGGAGAAGTAATCTCCGAAGTCGAAGCTCAAATACAACGTATACATTAATTCAAATAAAATAATTGGTTTAATAAAATAAATTTAATTAATTAGACGGCGAGATTAGGAAAAATCGGAAAAGAGGTTTTTTTAATTAATTAGTTTTTTTCCTCTTATTAAAAAAAGGAATAAAAAGATGTTGGCAAGCTCAAGAAGATCAAGTACAGTCGATGGTGGGGAAGTAATCTCGGAAGTCGAAGCTCAAATACAATGTATACATTAATTCATGTAAAATAATTGGTTAATTAATTAGACGTATTTTTTATTGAAGACGTATTGGTATAACTCAATGCTGAATAATTCCCTCATGAATTTGCAAAACCTTCTAGGTTCGATTTTTTGGATGCACTAGAGATATTGAGGTATGGTTTTGTAAGCTTTCAGTCACGTCAAACGACCCTATCTGCAGTTTTAAAAAATTGCAAGTCTAATTGCAGATCTAATTCAGGGGTAGCCAACCTATCGCACATGCGCCAAACGTGCCGCATTGAAATGTTACAAGTGGCGCATTTCATAATACATTTTCTCAAGTATCTAAAACCCATTATGCCTATTCTTTGGTTCTATTTCCTTTCATTAGAAATGTATAAAATGTGTTTGAATGAACTCGTATGTGAAAAAATTAGCGTATGGCATGTAAAAGGTTAACCACCAGTTAATTAATAATGCATCTTTCGATCCCAAACAACAAAAAATTGAATTTTTTGAAAAATCACCTAGAAAGTTTGGCAAGTTCTTGAGTGAATTGTTAATGTCTCTCAAAAGATTAAACATGTCATTCTATCCTTCCTTATTTTCAAGTATTTGTTTGAGGCTTCTATTTTCCAATGAATGAATACCGTTTTCCCTTGCATAAATCGGGTACCCCACTAATACTTGCTTTACATTTAACTTTGCAAGTTGAACACAACGGGGGATTTTCCTTGTTCAATACCTAGATGTCTGTGGGTGAATAAGCAATGGCCCAAACTTAGACGGGTCAATTCAACTTACTCTGTTCTATTTTGGTTTGAAACTTTCAGGGAGGAAATGATAGGGATTTGTCATTTTTAAATAATAACACTGCTCGACAAAAATTAAACAAAAATTTTACCCCTTAAACCTACCAATGGATTCTAGTAGAGCTTTATATGCTGAAGATAAGAGTAATTAAATACTATATGTAATATTCATTTACTATGAGTTAAGGATTCTTGGTCACTTGTTTCACATTAAAATTAATAAAGATAAGAGTAAATAAATACTATATGTAATATTCATTAACTATTTTTAAGGATTCTTGGTCACTTGTTTCAAATTAAAAATTAATATATTAATGTAAAAGAAGTGAACAAGAATCCTTATTCATAGTAAATGAATATTACATATAGTATTTATTTACTCTTATCCTTATTAAAGATGTTTCACCTTGCACCAAAACCACAATCTCTACTAATTATTTTTTTATATGCTGATTATCATTCAATTCCCCGATTTTTTACAACACGTCAGAGTTTTGAGATATTATCGGTCAAAATGATGAAAAAGGCCATTTTGACCTTTTTTCGAACCCCTTTAAATATTAAAGACCATTATTTGAAATCAAAATATTTTGTTGGTGTAATAGAAAACATCTTTCTCTTTGATTTTCAAATTACCACTTGTTTTTACTTCAATTAGAACTCGAGTTATAACTAAAAAACTAAGACGTTATGTTTTTACCGATGTTTATTATCCTTTATAATCACGTAGTTTTAGTTCTTTAATTTTAACTAGAGTCTTAATCGAGATAAAAACAACTGGTAATTTGAAAATCAAAGAGGAAAAGCTGTTTTCTATGACGTCAACAAAATATTTTGATTTCAAATATTGCTGTTTAATATTTAATGGGACTCGAAAATAGGTCAAAATGGCATTTTTCGTCATTTTATCTCAAAACTCTGACGTGTTGTAAAAAAACGTGAAATTGCATGATAATCAGCGTATAAAACTCTACTCGAATCCATTGTTAGGTTTACGGGAGGGAAATTTTTGTTGAACAGTGTTATCAATAACTTTTTACAATTCCAGTTTCCAGCAACTTTTAAAATTTTGTTTTTAACAACATTTGTGAAACAGATCTCCATTGGCTATTTGACAAGACTACTACAAATCATAATCAACTTGTTTCACAAATCGAAATTCAGACTGAGAGAGATTTTGAATGTATTTACCGAAATGCAGGATTCACCGAGTAATAAATTTCGCAGTTAATGTGTAAATAAAATTTATTTAAGTTTAAACGTACAAATGTATTGTATGTAGAGGTAGCTCTACTTTACCTCTACCTATTAATCCCTATTTCTATGGATAAATAAATCTAGTAATGGACACGGATATATATAATAAATCATGAGATATTCTCGAGTTTCGTGTTCAATTAAGCGCATATTACATCTGGTTTGACATTAACGCCATGTTCCGTAGTTACTTGGGTGCCTTCAAGGTTTATCGACATGTCTGCAACTAACTTTCGTACCCCCCCCCCCCCCCCTTGTGGGGAAGTAGATCAATCCCCCCGCACCACCCTTCTTTCCAGCTCCTGATTCTATTTCATTTGCATCCAAATCCTTAACTGATGTGAAAACATTCATAATATTTCCCTTTCTTTGTTTTTTTAATTTTTATTATAAATTTTAAATAAAATTTTATTTCATTATATTAACGTTTGAGGAGTTTAAAAAATGTAATTAAAATCTAACAAAATGAAAAATTAAATATGGTTTATAAATATAGAGAGGGGACGAGGAAGGGATAGATATTTAATACTTTTTGTATAATTTTTTTAATGAATAAAATAATCCTAATTTTATTTTATTTTATTTTTTTTTTTAATTTAAAATAAAAGAGTAGATCTAGAAGTTACTTTTTGTGTGGGCAAGATAGGCCGATTTAAATTAAATACAATTTTAATTTTTTTCAAGATTAAGTTTATTTAGACAACTGGTTAAACCGCTGATTCATACAGTTTCGGCTTGAATAGAAAAGTCATCTTCAAGTCTACAATTGAAAAAAAAAACAAGTACAAGTAACTTCTTGATCTACTCATTGAAACTAAGATTTATTCTTGTACTACTTCACAAAATAAAAATAAAAGTATTTCGTTCGGAATGAGGGAAAAATTTAATTTTGTAATTGCAATTCGAAAGTTTTACGAATCCATACACTAAAAACTGCTTTATTATGCTAACTCTGCTAACAAATCTTCCATTTTTTCAATATTTCTTCAAATTTCATACCTTGCAATACTTAAAACAAAATTTTGCATTTTTCATTGATAGTAGGAGAATTTCTCCCCAAATGCTTGGACTTCAAATATACATTTTCAGTTTTTTTTTATAAAAGATTTCAATTCATTTAAAATATATATTAAATATTGTATCAAACAGAGGACAGCCTCAGTGATTTCCCTTTATGAATCAAAAACTACTAGTCAACAACAAAATCTTTTCAATGATATCTCATAGGTGAATAATTATAATATTCCTACAGCTAAATAAGAGATTGTAAAATAAAAATGTAGGAAAAAGTAAAAAAAATTTCCAAGACACTGTATACCCTCAAAAGCTATAGGCGCAGCAAGTAATTAATTACTTTTTTACATTTTTGACTGAATTTTATTAAAGTTTGATTGAATATTCTCTATCTCGATAACGAGTATCGTTTCGGTCCAAGGGTAAAAGAGAAAAGGCCGTTCCTAGAATAATAGTAATTAAGAAATTAATATCAAATAGTCTGAAACAGGTCTGGACTTGTTTTCGGGTATCCTTGCAGTTCCTAAGCTTAGTAAGTATAGGAAGAGAGATTATTCTATCCAAACCCTTTTTAATTATTTTTTTCGATCAGATTCTAACGAAAGTAACGCTCACCTGCACATTTTTAAAATAAATTGAAAACTGATCTACGCTACAGACGTCCTTATAAGTAATTAATAATAAACTTAAAAATAAAACAAATTATTTATGTATATATTCCCATATAAATATGTACAACGCTTTCAAATTTCAATAAAATTATTGAGAAATTTTGTTTTCTGTATTTTTGAAAGTTTAATGAATCTAATGAGTTCCCCACATTGGGAATATAATCATTTCAGCACAAGGACAATCTTTCTACAATCATTGGGATTTTTGTTTGTTTTTGAAGTGAAACTTCTTTAGCGAGGTAACTGTTTGAGTTTTTTTGTTACAATAAAAAGGAAATGACCTAATAGAGGTGGGAAATAAGAGACAAGTCTTGATTTTAAGATAATAATTTTTTTTTTTTTTTTTTTTTTTTTTTATAAATTTTATTAAACCAATTATTTTACATTAATTAATGTATACCTTGTATTTTAGCTTCGATTTCGGAGATTGCTTCTCCACCATCGAGTGTCCTTATTCATCTTGAGTCCTTGTTTTTAATAAGAGGAAAAATCTAATTAGATAAAAAAACCTCTTTTCCGATAATTATTTAAATTCCATTATTCCCCAATCAAATCGATTGGTCTTTTCTCCCTTCTCTCATCACCATCATCCTAAGATAATAATTTAATTTCTTAATTTTAATAAATTTTATTTGTTATGAACAAGTAGTGGGTTTTAAAATAATAATTATAATTTCACAATTTTAATAAATTTTATTTGTCATGAGCTAATAGTGGGTTTTAAAATTAAAGTTTCACGTCCCCCGTGAGCTTATATGGATGAGGCTCAGATATTTTTTTTAGTATCGTGAGTATCTGAATCCAGACACACCGACATAATGCAATTATGGTTGAAAATGATTTTTCTCCACGATCCAGACATATTTCAACACAATGAACAAAAATAAATTGACACGTTCTGATGTGGCCATCCACTTAACTTTACCATACACTTCTGGTTAAGTTTGATAGAAGGGCCTAGATTTTCATTTTTTTACCACACCTCCCCCCCAGCCCCACATTTTGGGCGGTTTGTTTTTGCATTTTTAGTGTTCTAGGGGCCCACTGATTATGTATATAAAATTTGGTTGAGTTTGCTCAAATGGCCTAGATTTTTATTTTTTGACCCCCCCCCCCCCCGCCTTAATTTTGCACAATTTTTTTTTTCGTTATTATAGGTTCATTTTATAGTATATTTCATTTTTCTTGTTTTTTAGTTTGAAAATATTATCATTTTAAATTTTAACCGGGGGCCCCCCTTAATTTTGGGTCGATATTTTAAAAATTAAAAAAATAGAAGTCTTTCGTTTGGAATAATTTAAAACTTAGGGCAACCTTAAGGCCACGGGCTGCTGGATCAGGCCCTCTAGTTCATTTGATCCCGGCCCTTATCCATCGATTTCATCAAAGTTTGTAGGATTCTTGTTGGGAGAAAACATGGTGTGTTCTCAACAAAGCCGAAACTCGTTCAGCTTTCGCAATCGCTGTGTCTTTCGAAACATCAAACGTTCCCGACCATTGATGTACTAATTCATTGGAAACTTTGCAAATGTTGAATCGCGACCTCTCTATAATGAATCTTCTTAGCAGTCGATGGGAATTTTTATCAAATTTATTATTTTCAATTAAAAAAAATTTTTAAGAAAAAAATAAACCGATTTCAAAAATTAAATGCAAAAATAAAATACTTCTTAAAGGTATAAAATAATTATTATCTTATTTAGTTACAACTAAACGACGAACACGAAATACGGAAGTCGGTGCCAAACATACCTTGTGAATCGCACTCGACGGATCTTACTTAGTACGTTTGGAGGATATGCTCGCTTATAGGTATAGTTTGTTTGGTACCGAATTCAAAAAGTAATTTCGTGTTAATATTTCGTCGTTTAATTGTAGCTAAATAAGATAATAATTATTTTATACCTTTTAGTGTATTTTATTTGTTGCATTTAAT
>JALMQS010000779.1:225628-304569 GCA_024734495.1 Forficula auricularia | reverse complement strand
CGTTTAGTTGTAACTAAATAAGATAATAATTATTTTATACCTTTTAGTGTATTTTATTTGTTGCATTTAATTTTTCGAAGTCGGTTTTTATTTTTTTCTTAAAAATTTTTATTTTTCTCTTTTTAGTGATGTTATTAATAGTGATCATATCATCAGAACTTGACCAAATTAATATGACACCATCCCTAAGACACCCCCTTTCGGATAAAAAAAGAACCATCGAAATCGGTTCATAAACAAAGAGGTTAGGTCTAAACAAACCTAATAAAAAAGGTCTAATACCTATGAAAAAAAATCGAAAAAAAATGGGACCAATCGGAAGCTAGACTGGACCCAATGCAAAAAAAAATTTCAAAATCGGTTGACAATTGGCGGAGATATGAGGTAACATAGGTACAAAAAAAAAAAAAAAAAAAAAATTCAGTCGAATAGAGAACCTCCTCCTTTTTTGAAGTCGGTTAAAAAGAATTTACATTTTAGAGGCAATGTGATCTTAGTGAAAAATTATCTTAATGATAATTATGTATAGTTTTTAAGGAATTTGGTGTTGGTACGTGGTGAAACATTTTTTAAAATTATTGGATAAAAAATACTTGGTAGGTTTCACATTAAGATATAAATAAAGTAAAAATAAAACGAATTTATTTTTGGAGAATCTTTAATATCTATTTCGGGTGACTAACCTATATATACCTATATTACATGCCAAAAGGTTTCATCCCGTTGGGATCGAACCCAAGCGCTAGCGTTGCTATCCGGTATGTTAGTTTGCCATAGAAATTAATTGCATCCGACATACAGATATAATAAAAGCAAGGGAATTTTACTTCATTCATTTAAGAATTGATTTGAAAAATTCTGCTTTGGCGGGGAGCTGATTATTAGTTTCATTCAATTTTTCTTCACTCCACGGAGAAATTATTTAATTATTATACTGCCAAATCTTTGAGTGGTAAATTTCTCTATGATATAGCTGGGAGTAATCAATTTTACTCGAATAAAAACCTACGTGTTTAGTTGATTATTATTTTTTTATAGAAACGGATTAAAATTACAAAAAAAAAAAAAATAATAATAATATTCAACAAGTATAATTTTTTTTCAATAATTTTGCATTTTTTAACAAGAATCTCTGTACCTGGAAATCCCAAAATCTAATCAGTTTTCTACATTGGAAATACAAACATTTTAGCAAAAGAACGAACTTTCTATAACTTTCGCGTTTTTGGGAGTATTTGAATCCAGACACACGTAAAGAAAATAAATTATGGTAGGAAATTATACATTTTTCGACACAAACGTTATGGTATACCTAAGAACCAACTTACTACTACTTTTCCATTCTTGCTTTTTGCAATCCAAACACACATAGATCGGTTGTTCAATCAAAATTTGACTTGGTACAAAAAAAAGATGATCCCAAAGCATCCATGTATGTAAAATAATAAAAAAATAATTCTTATTTAGTTTA
The DNA here is from genome assembly GCA_024734495.1 of Forficula auricularia. Classification (NCBI taxonomy): domain Eukaryota; kingdom Metazoa; phylum Arthropoda; class Insecta; order Dermaptera; family Forficulidae; genus Forficula; species Forficula auricularia. The sequence continues at coordinate 303,098 of JALMQS010000779.1, read as the reverse complement.
ATACGAGGGGTGAACCGCGACCTAATATCGTGTACACCTACTTGCACTTCCACTTTCATTTCCAAGAAGAAGGATCAACAGATGTAGAGACATTATCTAATGAATTCCAAAATAATTCCACATAATTCCAAAGACGTGTAAACCGAATTCCAATCACCCCTCGGTTTAATATATAGCTAGGTATTAAACAAACTGTATATAAAAATACTTGCAATCACATAAACATAGAAATATCTAATGATTAAAACGTCCTTAATTAATTAATTCACAAATTGAACAAAATTGGACACAATTATAGTCTGTTTAATTCTCAATCCCTTTTAGTTGCCTTTTACGACAACCAAAGGAAATTCTACCCCAGTATACAGGGGAGGTGCAGTTAATGAGCTGAAATTTAGAAGATAATGTTCTACTAAAAAACTATACATCTTTGCCAATTTTCAATTATCTAGCTCAAATAGTTCATGGATAAAAACCGATAAATCCGAAAACAGACTGAATCTAGACAAAATTTTCACTATTCCTCCAATATGAAAAGAATTTATTTAATTTGATCCTGGATTGACCACAAGTGGTGGGAAATATTTTCAAATCTCATAGGTATTATAAATAGTAAAAAAATACTGAATCTGCCTTTATAGAGTAACTAAAAATCTCTAAATAGCTTTAGTTACTTAAAAGTATACTAAAATGTAATATTAATAAATGCCAATGAAAAGAAGAGAAAAATCTTTTCCAGAGATTATATATATCTCAAGTATTCTTGTTGACAAGTGATATTCTTTTACGCTTCTCGGATTTTCTAATGTTATTTCTACGCTGTTAAATAAGAAAAATATAATTGGCTGACTATAGAATTCAAGTGGAAGAGGGAAATAGAGAGAAAGGGCTGGGGGAGAAAAAAACAAGATAAAAAAAAAACCCAAGCTTTGATCGCAATCTACTTGACAATGGACTTGCCAAAACTCTTAAATTTATTTACTTTTATTTTTTGTCTAAATGTTTTACTTTTATTTCATTATTTTTTTTAACGTTGAAAATGTTTATAGCAAGGTTGCCTAGGAAAAACGTGTCATGGAAGATCCTAAAGAAAATAAGCTGACGTGATCTGATGTGGCCATCCACTTGACTTTACCATACAACATGGTCCCTCACTTATATTTAATATATAATAAAATTATTTATAATCATGTAGGGGAAGGGGTTAGTTTTTGAATTTTTAGACTCCTGGGAGCCCACTGATTACGTATATAAAATTTGGTTGAGTTTGGTACAAGAGCCTATATTTACATTTTTTGACCCTACACCCCCCCCCCCATTTTTGGGCGGTACAAAATTTGGTTGAGTTTGCTCAAATGGCCTAGATTTTTAATTTTTACACCTCCCCCTCCACCCACCTTAATTTTAGGTCGATATGCACCAAAATCTAATCAGCTCTTAATCTCAATGGACCAAAACCACGTGTCAAATTTTGTTTCAATATTCATACTAGTTTTTGAGCTAACTCGTCCACAAAAATTTGGGAACGCACAGACTAACAGACAAACTAACAGACATTTTGAGAAAACAATTATTATCTCGAAAAATATAATTTTTTCGATGTTCACTTATTAGAGCTTTTTTGTAGAGCGAAATGCCATGGTTTTGCTCAATTTTTTTTAATCAAAATAGTTTCAGCCGTTTTTGAGATATTTCGAAAAAAAGAAGGAAAAAAACACTTTTTTCATTCACGATTCAATACTAGACCATACCCTGTATGGTACGTCACGTGACACGGGTAGATATTTTGGCCACGAGTTAGTTTTGGAACCAATTATCCAATCATCATGCTTTTTTTTAAAATTTATAGAACATACCACGGAGCAGGCTTAAGGATAGATTCAATTCGGTGTGTTAATAAATAATTCAGTTATTAAAAAAAAAAAAAAAAAAATCTCTGGCTCTACAACCCTTTATGGGTCTTGGCCTACTGAATTGGTTGCTGTCCTAATTGGAAACAGTACCGAGGGGAGGGGTCAAGGGGTTAGCTCAACGCAATCTCTACAACCTTCGTTTCAGTGTTCTTAATCGATAATTAAGTTATTAATTTTTACAAATAATAGCAAAATACGTTGAAGTTTCCTCAATGTGTCGTGGTGTTAAAACGAGGGACTGCATTTGTTGGATAGCGCCCGAACATAAAATACGTCACACACTAAGGGCCAGTTGTATGTCGGTTGGTAAAGTCTTTGTAAAAGTTGACAAATGGTAAAACTTTAGAATTCATCTTGTGCCCGGCCGGATGGCCAATCAGATGATCCATTTTGTCAATTTTTACAAAGACTTTACCAACCGACATACAACTGGCCCTAAGGGAGGAAGGAGCATCTCAGATTTGTGACAAAATGTAACAGGGAAGCCTGGGGATCTTAAAAGTTGTGATGTCACAAAAATCAAATTAAAAAATTTTAAAATACTATATATTTTTTGAATTTATTTATAATGCAATAATAATAGTAATAGTGAATAATGTGTTAAATAATAAGTGACGTCACAATACAATGGCGGGGGCTTAATGAAAATGTGACAGAATGTGACACAGGGGAAGTGGGGGTCTAAAAATCTTGAAATTCATATGACGTAATTTATGGACGGCCCCATAATTCCCATGCCCCGCTACCAACTGGCGCTGCAGACAGACTCCTTGAGCACGGCTTCACAAACTTTTTGAAGTCGGGGAACACTTAATCGTGGGATTTTTTTAACAGCAACACTTATAATAGAACATACATCTTAAACCAGAGGTGGCCGACCCGGTAGTACTTGATGGTTTGGGAGATATCGTACATTTTTGTAGATACAATATTCTTATTATACAAAACCACCCGGTCTAATCTATAATCACATTAAAAATTATTTTACTTTGTATGGAGATTTATTTTGAAACAATTTTTAATTGTGTATTTTATTTTTTCGTGAAATACTTGAAGTGACTTCACCGGAGCACCAGTGTTCCCCGGAGCATGGTTTGTGAACCATGGCGCTAGAAAACTAAAAATGCTAAAACAAACCACCCGAAATGAAGGGGTCGGGGTTTAAAATGAAAATTTTAGGCATTTGGGCTAAACACAACCAAATTTGGAGTACATAATCCGTGGGGCCCTAGAAAACTAGATATGCAAAAATGTCCTACTCATGGGTAATCAGGGTAGGTCAAACAATGAAAATTCTAGACCTTTAGACCAAATTCAACCAAAATGTGTATATTACCAATACAAAGTACATAGATCAATAAAAATAGAATAGGATGTGGATAAATTAATCTAGTTTTTTTTTTTTTTACAATTTTTTCAAAAACGTTACTAAACAAATTATATTCTTAGAAAATCCTAAAATGGTGTCATCTATTAAATCCGACGGAAAGGATTATTTTTAATTTTATGTCAGAAGGGTTGTTTTTCACACCCTCGGGAATCGAACCCGAGTGCCAGTAACAGCAATCCGGGCCATCTGGCTCACCTGCGAGGTGCGAACCTCTCCGACATATGTAAACCCGATTAAATAATTAAAAATAATCCCTTCCATAGGATTTAATAGATGACACCATCTTATGAAATTCTAGGAAAATTTGAATCTATTACCATCGGCAAATTGAAATCTTTCAAAAACAAATTATACATTACTTTTATAAAAAAAGACGTCGTAAGTGAAAATCGTATGGTAAATACCAGTTTATTTTACCATTTTGTTTAGACACTATAAAAATTAAAATAATTTATACTGGTGGAAATTATTATAAGTAATTAGAAACTAAGAGATAAAAGGGGCAAAGTGTTTTTGTAATGGCTCGGTAAAGAGTCAGTCTCTTGTAATTAAAATAAAATGTTAAATAGTGGAGAATAATTTGAAATTGTCAGTAAGTTGCATGTACTCTTGTAATTATCATAATGAATGCATCACTCAAAGGGCAAATGGATTTCAGAGATAAAGGCAAAACGCTGTCTCCCCTCCAAAGACAACTGAGGAAGACAGGAACGAGACATCAGCTCTGTCAAAATAGGCAAAGTGACAAAGATTCCCCATGGATTCGCTAATAAATTGCAAACATCTAAATCAACATCATCATCATTGAGTATACAGTCCTAAGACTTGTTTGACGAAACCCCGCCTCCACTCAATCCTTTTGCTTTTCTAAAACTCTCACATCCCATATCTTTCATTTCCTGAGGATAATACTCCAATCTAGGTCTTCCCACTTCACGTTTTAAAACATCGATTACGATCCTCAGCCTTTTTACTTTATCCATGAGAAGCAGATAAAGTTTTTTTTAATGAAAATGATGAGAGAAGGAGTTACACCAAGAAGGTGCAACCCCTAAAGACCTGGGTTGGCTCCTCCATCGTGAAAAGAGGAAGGATTTTATGGGCTGGGCGGGAGTCGAAGGTATCTGTGGATACGGATCTTAAATAGCTGAAAGTTATAAGTCGCGGGGAAGATGGTGGCAGGGAGCGAGTTCCAGTCTCTGGAGGTCATAGGGATAAAAGAGTTGGCCAAAGCGCTTGTTCGATTTTTTTCCAATTTAACAGCGAAGGGGTGCTGCGTGTTTCTCGCAAAGAGGGCTTTAAGGGAGATGATTGATTTCAGCTCGACTGAACAGACACCGTGATAGTATCTGTAGTACAGGGAAAGGGCAGAAACGTTTCTTCGGTGAGCCAGGGAGTCGAGTGAGTTGGTTAGAGCCGGGTCTCTTATCAGTTTAATTGCTCGCTTCTGAATCGCATCCAGTGTAGCAAGAGAATGCTTGGAGGCACCCCTCCACAGATGACAGCTATATTCGAGACAGTGGCGAATTTGAGCTTTATACAGTATAAGAAGTTGACTGGGAGTATAACAGCGTCTAGACCTAAATTATTGTAATCAGTCTCTAGTCAAGCGCGACTTCCAAGGGTCTTGAGATAAAGACGATGGAACGCAAGGTCTCAATCAAAGTCACAAATTGTTGTATTCATTCAAGTTGAATTTTAGGACCTGAAGGTTTTGTCAAAAATTACATGGGGTCTCGTCCAGAGCTCAAAAGGTGCGTTTTTTCATTTAGTGCGTGCGGATGGATGGATGGATGGATAGATGTTTTCCTTTTTTTTCGACTACAATCTTTTCCATATCGTTCAATCGGTTGAAAATAAATTCAAAATATATTATTATTTTAACCGACAAACATTAGTACTTAATTCTAGAACTTTTTTAGATTTTTCTTAATATTTTGAAAAGGCATTTCTTAACCAATTACGATAAAATTTAATTTTCTATTTTAGTACCTTGAGAACCCCAAAACGGTTATGTAAAGTTTCTAGGAAAATTATATTTTCAAGTACTTTACTATAGAGTAAGATAGTACTTGTTTTAATTCTTTAAAATATATTTATTTGGTTGGTTTATCTGATTAATAATATTGGAATGAACGTATTAATATTTCAAATGATTATATTGATAGTCTATAGCAGTGATTCTCAACCTTTTATTTATTGCGGCACACTACAATAAAATTTTAAAATAAAAATAATGTCTCGAACCTCAATTTATTGGTACACATTTGATCTTGACGGTTTTTATAAGTTCCATGTACTTGTACTTATAAAGAGTGAGTCATCTCTTATCCATTTTGAAAATGTGTTTCTCTTTCTCTACTCACTTACTATTTCCCTTTCATATGAGTTGAATCTCTTAATTTTTTATAAGTTTCTTTTTTCCTATCCATTTTTACACTTTTTCCCTTGTTCAGCGCTAAACATTTACTTATATCATATTTCCTATCTCATCATTTACTTAAATCGTATCCTCAAAGAAGTGATATTACAAACATAATCTTCACATTCATCATTTTGCCAATTCGAAAATTGGCTGGTCCTTCAGTCTACCTGCAGGCGAATACCATCGGCATTCGAGAGTAAGTACAAATTTATCTTATTAAACTCGCCTGCCACAAATAATTTTGTCAAAAAAAAATTATTATTAAAAAAGACGAATCATGCCTTTGAATATGTTTTATTTAAGTTTAAGAACACAATACTGCATAGGAAATATATAAATTTATAAATTCAACCACACAGCAAGCAAGTAAATAGCAAACTTAACAACTGAAGGAGACAATAAAAGAGTGTGTCTTCTGCTAGAATTATAAATTTTATTTATTTATAACGAGACTATAGTTTCGAAGGCTTTGCCCTCTTCATCAGTCTATTACAATGGTTTCACAGGAATTCATTTATGAACACACTCTTTTATTGTCTCCTTCAATATATAAAAATTCTGCTACTTTCGGCAAAAACTTTCAATTTAAACTTAACAACATTTGCGTGCAGCAAAATTGATCCAACCCCTGAACGCGCATACAAAGTACTTTTTTAAAAAATGGCTAAGCCGATATACATAAAATGTATATATTTTTAAAGCTTATTTATTTGGCTTTACGTTAAATTATGTGAATTGAATGGCTGAACTGGAAAAAATAATAACTCATTAGATAAAAGTACAAAATAATTTTTATTGTTTGCATTTCTAAAACTTGGCGGCACATAAAAGTGCCGCGGCACAGTGGTTGAGAATCACTGGTCTATAGCAACAATCCGTTGCATTTTATTTTGTAATCATATTGATACAAGAAGAGGTTACACCAAAAAGTTACAATCACTGCGTAGCACACGGTGGATCCTTGGCTTAGCATCGTCGTGAAAAAAATTTCAGGAATTGGTTCGGAGTTGAAGTTATCAATATATATGCGGATTTGAAAAAACTAATGTTTAAATGTAGCCCTGAAGAAGCAAAAGCCATGGTAGTGTAAATAAAAAGGGGAAATAGCGGAGAAAGTTCTACGAGAGCGAGAGGCCCGTGAGTGGAAGTTAATAATAAAAAAAGTAAGTAAAATTTCAACGAAGGTTTCACAAAAAATAAAACAAATATATGTTTTGAGATTTTATCTCGATATATACATTTTTGGTTTTGAGCCCATCATCAGGAGTTAACTTAAAAAACTGTTTTCTATGTTAACTCCTGATGATGAGCTCAAAAACCGAAATATATAGTATATCGAGATAAAAACTCAAAACATATATTTGTTTTATTTTTTGTAAAACCTTTCATGAAATTTTACTTACTTTTTAGATTATTGAAAATGTTTAATCTTAAACCTAACGTTTTAAAAATTAGTCCCAGTTAACGCGCTGGATACATTAATAGTTATTAGAAATTAGAAGCCATTAAAGAGAAAGACCAAATATATATAATATTAAATTAGGGAACAAAGAAAAGATTTGTTTTCTACCCCCTTGGCCTCGGGAACTAAAAGATTTTTATATTTTAGACAAAAGGATCTGCCGGGAGGCGTTTGAATATATATATATATATTATTAATTATTTTTATTATTATTATTTTTGTTAATTGAAATTTAAACTCAAAAAACAATGTCAGACTAAGAATATTTGGTGCCCCTGGTTGATTTCTATCCCCCTATCGTTCTGTTTTAATGTCTTTTTTGTGAGGAATGCCTGATTTTGAGTTAAAAATGATTATGAAATATATATTATTAAAAAATATTATAAATAATAGAGTAGTATTTATATTAAGGGCTGTTTACCTTTGAGCGTCTTCCCTTGTATGTCTCTGTGTTCTATCGATGGCTTCTCAACACCGAATGAAGCGAGAAATTGGAATGGAAAGAATCCCGTTACTCGATAAGATAATTTGAACGGCCAATAATTCAAGAAATATTTTGAAAGTAGAAATTCTCAAATATATATTTTTATTGAAATCACTATTCTTTTTTAATCAAAGTGTAAAATTAAATATATAGGGTATGATTTAAGAAAATTAACATTTCAATGAAATTTCGGTTCAGAGTCATTTCATTCTCAATTTTAACTAAAAAAATTAACTATTTTAATATAAAATTATTAATTTCTCATTTTGGATCCTATATTGAATTAAACTGCAGTGGATCGTTGCTAGACTTTAACCATATTTAATTGAAATATTGATATGTTTATTCTTTTATTTTTAATCAAATAAACTGACCAAATAAAGAAATTTTATAAAAGTACAATTTTACTGTAAAGAAAGAACTTTAAAATGTAATTTCCTAAAAACTTTATATAACCTTTTTTTGAGACCCCTCAAGATAATTTAATATAATATTAAATTTGATCAAAATTGCTTAAGGCATCTTCAAAATATTTGGAAAAAACTAAAAAAGTACTTGAATAAAGTACTAACGTTTGTCAGATGATATGTACCAAAAACTAATGAGCGCTTCATTTTGTATATGTAATGATAGTATGTTTTCAATTTCACTTCAATCGGAGGGAAAAAATTGTCGAAGAAAAAACAAATCCATACATATACCATATACATCATTGTTGACTTTTCAACGAGGGGATGCTGTCCAAAAAGTACCCTTCATTTTTTGAAATGCTATTTTAATTTTCGCTAATTTAATCGAATACGGCATCATTTTCGTTATTTTTCAAATTTAACATTAGATTTTTTTAATATATTTTGAGACCTTCGCTTACTGTTGTGTGAGTGAGGGTAGGATTCAGAAATTAAATCTCGTGACTTGAACTCCACAGTCCCTGAGAAGAAAATCTTCCATTTTTCCTAGTTCTATTGCTATAAGCAAGTTATGACTTGTCTATAGAACTCTTAGTTATTTCCGATCTTATATATTGAGAGTTCTTAAAAATGGATTATTCCAGAGATTCTCGAATCATCTTTATTTATTCCTTTTTTCTATTATTTCTATTTTAATAATTTCTCTCCGAGAACAATTATTTTTATTCGACTAAAACTCGTCTAAACTTGTCTTTGACCTGCTTGAACTGGAAGATATATGAGGCAGGGACTTTTAACCTTCCATCTGGACTCTTTTCGAAAAATCATTCATTTTAATTGCCTCTTGAAATTATGAAACATTTTATTTCAATTCGAGAACCAATATACTTTTCAAAACAAAACATGTTTTTATAGAAATATTTGAAATAATGGATAATAGTTTGAAAATTTAAAGATCCGCCTGAAATTTCGAAGTCGATATTTATGAAAATACTCTAGATGATTGAAATTTTAGGGATGCGCCACATCCACAGCATCGATTGACCTCACGCCAATGATATACACCCATCCACCCGCAAGCACTAAATGAAAAAATCACACTTTTTGGCCTCTGGACGACCCCATTTAATTTTTGGCAAAATTCAACCTGAATGAATAGTACAATCTGTGACTTTGGTAGAACCATCGGTTCTGTAAACTTTACCTGAAGACCCTTTAAATTCATGCTTGGAGATTATTAGATTTAAAAACCGAATTTGGGGATTCATCATTCGCAACACTAATTCTTCACAAACACGACTAGTATCAAACACTTGTACATAAGCTTGGTTAAATCTGTATTGATGTATGCATCAACCATTTGGAGACCTAATTTGAAAATGAATAAAGCAAGGCTTGAGAGAGTTCAGCATAAGGCGTTGAGACATCTTGCGTATCTATCTGGCAACCCTATGTCTAGATTCGACAACGATTATACAGCAATTAGTGAAACCTTTAGTCTACCAACAATTCTATCTTCCATGGTTGCTTCTGACAATGTATTAACTTACAAAATTATATCAAACAGAATCCATTGTCCAGAACTAAAGTCTCTTTTTACTTTAAATAATCCCACATATGTACTTAGACACAACCAGCCCTTCTCCCCCCAATCACGCGTCACGCTGAGAATAATCCAATTTATAGACTCTGTGTTTGCTATAACTCTCTTTCCTCAAGAATTAGTGTAATAGATTTGGCTTCTCATCCTAATAGAGTGACTAAAGCAATTAAAGAAAATACGCTATGTTATGATTAAGCTTTAAAGTTCAAAGTTCATTTGTTTGTTATTTACAGAATTTATCTTCACTTAACATATTACCTATTGTATCTCTCTGTCTTTCTACATTATGTATGTATAATATTATGTTTGAATGTAACCAATTTGCAAAGGCCTATTGCCGTCGAAAATAAAATAAAATAAAATAAAAATAAAAACAAAATCTTTGATGAGGAAAAAATTTGGACCATTTATTGCAAAGTTATGGGAATTTAAAAAAAGATAAAGTAATTTTTCAAAAATTAATATCACATGAATCGTGTTATAAAAAATTGAAAAAGATCTTGAAGGCTAGTTTCAGCCAGTACTAAAACGAAAAAAATTGGAGTTCTAAAAGCAATGCTATAGGATTTGGCGTGGAATCTCCCATATGTTTATTTGCATACAAACTTAAGACTTCTACTTAAGAATAATTAAATTTTGCTACTCTCGGCAATTTAAATCTTTGAAATTAAATTCAAAGTCTACTACTTTTGGCAATTTGTACTTTTATATTCAATTTTAGAAAGAAAAAGTAGTTTTAAAATGTTCGAATAAATATACTATACTATTTGTTAAATCGCAGAAGGTTAGAGTAGTAAAATAATAAAACTCGGGGGCTTCTATTTATTTAATATTCTAATCCTGTTGTAAATTCGTCAAGCTATTTTTAAGATTTTCTAATAAATTGCTTCATTAGTCCTCTTAACGAGCAAGTGCTTGTCTAAAAACACAATAATCAAGGTGGCGGAAAACCGCCAAGAGATAAATTTTAAGCTTCTTCTCTCTTTTGGGCCTCTTCGGCACTCCCCACCCCACCCGGCCCATCCTCCCCCTGACCCCTCCCTTATCCCGTTTCCCGTCTCTAACACTCTCTTCAATTATTCTTTGTTCACTCTTTTAATATTAAGCCCTTGACTTGCGTTAATAAAATAAAGAAGGAAACGAAAAATAAGCCAAGAGAGACAAAAAAACCCTAAAAAATCTCTATTGGACTGATTTGAATCAACATTAAGCAAATGATGTCCTCAAGTGGCTAGAAAGCTCAAAATTTGTAACAAATGTTTACATACATGTATATATATATATGAGTAAATCCGAGGGGTGATCCGCGATTGGAAGTAGGTGTACACCTCTTTGGAAGTATTTTGGAATTACTTGGAAATATTTGGAAGTACTTGGAAATATTTGAAATTACTTGGAAATATTTTGATTACTTGGAAATATTTGGAATAATTGGAAATATTTTGAAGTACTTGGAAATATTTGAAATTACTTGGAAATATTTTGATTACTTGGAAATATTTGGAATAATTGGAAATATTTTGAAGTACTTGGAAATATTTGGAAGTACAAGTGGAAGTAGGTGTACAGCATATTAGGTCGCGATTCACCCCTCGAGTAAATCCAACTTATTTTGTATTTTCTTTACTTAAAAATTTGAAAATATAAGTTTATAGCACCCCAATAATAATAATATAGTTTTGTGGCTCAACTAGCTATAGACCAATTTCTAATAATAGTCATGAATTAAAAAATACTTTCCAATTTTTTATGATTTTCCCCATTCAGGTGTGAGAATTAAGGGGACGGAATTGACATTAGAGAATTTTGAATTGGTAATATAGGGAGAGACTGGCTTAAAAATATAGAAGGTTACAATTTTGGTTACAAATCACTAAAAGTAAAACAACACTAGAAAGTTTTTTTTTTAAATAAATTATAGCATGTGGGGAATAAAGATCTACCACATTTTGAAGATGTAGAGAAAAATTAAAAAATTTAACTAGAAAAAAAACTGAATATATTTTTGAAAAGAACATAATAATTGTTTTTTTACATGCGTTTTAAACATTATCAAACAAAAAAGGGTGGGGGAGGGTCAAAAATAAAAATTCTAGCTTTTTTGACCAATTTAACCAAATTTTGTATACATATTCTGTGGATCCCCAGAAGGATAGAAATACAAAAACTAACCAAATTTTGTATACATAGTTTGAAATGCAAAAACTATCCACCCAAAATGGGGGGGGGGGGGGGCAAAAATGAAAATTCTAGCCCTTTCGGCCAAACTATAGAAAATTTGGTTAGTTTTTGCATTTCTATCCTTCTTGGGACCAGAGAATTTGTATACAAAATTTGGCTGAGTTTGGACAAAAGGGCTAGAATTTTCATTTTTAACCCCCCCTCCCCCTCCCCCACCACCACCTCCACCACCATACCAACACTTTTTTGTCTTTTAATGTTTAAAACAGATTAAAAAAAAAATTATGTTCTTTTCAAAAATATATTCAGATTTTTTCTTGTTAAATTTTTTCTTTTTTTTATCTCTTCAAAATGTGGTGCCCCACCCTGTATAAGGTCTGCCTCCGTAGATTACTGTCTACCGACACCCGCAATATCCATATAATGAAAGAGAGAACATTCCTATTTCCTGGAAGAAATGAGTCAACATAAAATGTGATATGTTATTATTATTGTTTGTTTTATATATAGGCCTCTTATAATCTATGTTATATATTAGACGACATAGTATAAAAAAGCTCTTTGTTACGGCAGCAGCCTCTATTGTGGGTGGTGACTGCCTCCCCAAAAAACTTGATTTACTAGAGTGACACTATATCTCAGTTTTATATTTATTTGTCAAATAACTTGAGCTTTCATAATAGCAACTCCCAATGAATATTGCAGCTTTTCAACATTTTTTATTTACAGTGAAACCCATTAAATCCGAACCGTGGAAATACGAAATCTCGGGAAATCGGAAGGCAAAAAAGAAAAACTTATTTATTTACTCATAAAACAATTATGTATATATTCTACATTATAACCTTATTTTACATAATTAGTTGAAAATATAACAAAAAAGTACAGTTAGCATGCCTAACAAAGTGTAAATGTGTCTACATACTTATGACATCAAGGATTGAAAAAAGGTAAAATTTGGTTATTGAAATTCTTTATGTTAATCACTTTGCAAAAACAATGGAATAAATAATAATAGAAACACACAAATTATCACTTAATCTTTCACTTGATATCAGTTATCTTCATTGTCGAAGCTGCTTTCGGCTAATCCGAACAAATTGAAATCCGAACAGACTACAGCCCCAATTAGTTCGGATTTGAGGGGTTTTACTGTATTTATAAATACATTTAATTTTTTTGATGTTGAAATATTTAAATCAAGTTTATATTATTATTATATCTGAAATAATGATATTTATTTAATGAAATTGTTTAAAATCATCTATACACTAGGTATTAAATATATGAATTAATATGGGGCGCTTTCATTCCCTAAAGTTTAAATTTAATCACAATGGGCGCTAGTGTCGAAATCCGAGTTATCAGACAGGTTTATAGTGGGTATTAGAATCCAGATACACATTTAGACAAAAATATTTTTATTACTTAGTGTTGATTTAGGGTAAAAGTGGAATAAGTATTATATGTGTGTCTTAGGTGTGGGACCACCAGTAGTTTTTGTTATCTAAATAACTTAACCAAATTAAGTGGGAATAAAAACGTATTTTGCATATAGTTTGGGTTTATGTGTGAGTGCTGTGTGTGTGTAAATGTTGCCAGTGAGATAGAGATGCTGACTCGCTGACTAAGGGCAAATGGCGCATTTGTTGCAAATGAGGCTTTAGGTAGGATAATTGATCTAATTTCTTCTGGACAATGGCTCTGATAGGGAACCGCAACAAAAAAGGGACAATGCGGGGAGGATATTCCATTTCTATCGTTGTCTAAAGAGAAAAGCCCCTATCCTCGAATTTCCAATTAATTCTTGCTGCTCTTGACATTTTCAAATGTTGAATAAAAAAACAAATAATAATAAGAATAATCGATTGAGAATTTGTTTTAAATGACAAGGATGCCGAAATGTATTAATAATAAATAAATATTATGTTTAGAGGGATTCTAATAACACAAGAAATGGTGCTTAAGTTTGACTAGCTTATAATAATATCAGTGGCGTAAATAACGGTTCAAAGACCCCTTGTGTTGCGGTGCTAACAGACTGAAGAGTCGTTAACAGGGCCGGCATAAGGCAGGTTCAGCGCGTTCGCCGGAACCCGGCCCCGCGTTTTGAGAAGCCCCCCCCCCACACACACTTAAAAAACACATTTTGATTAGCTTTTTAAAGAATGATGATACCATTAGAATCCAGTTCAATATGCAGCACAAAATCATTAAGTGCTAGAGTTACTCTTTTATTAATTTACTCCAATAATCCTATACTACTAAAGCGCCCACATATACCCCCCCCCCCCCAACCAACCTCATGGGCAAAATAATTTTCAGGCCCCAAATAATCATAAAAGCCATTAATAAATTAAATTCCAACTCCGCCGCTGGCCCAGATGACATCCCACTAATTCTCATTAAAAAATGCGCTAGCCCTTGATATCACCAAAGCTTTTGACCAGGTTTGGCACAAAAATCTTCTTGCCAAACTGCCAGCCTTTGGATTCACACCAACACTTCGCAAATGGATAGAAAGCTTTCTGACAAACCGAAGTATAAAAGTTGTAGTGGATGGAATATCACCTGAATCGTTCTCCACAAACGCTGGTGTTCCCCAAGGCTCCGCAATCTCCTCCACACTCTTCCTAATTTATATAAACGACCTTATCGATCAAACGTCAAACCCCATTCATTGTTACGCCGAAGATAGCACTCTACACGGCAAACCCTCACTCCCGAATAATCGAATCAATGTTGCCTCCTCAATTACTCTCGACCTAGACAAACTGAATAAATGGGGCTCTCAAAATTTAGTTAACTTTAATTCAAACAAGACTCAATGTTGTCTAATTTCTAGGCGCGAAAATAAAGATTTCCCTGATATTCACTTCGATTCGAATACCCTGAAAATGTGTGACAGCCTATCCATGTTAGGCGTCTCAGTCACATCTGACCTGTCTTGGAATGAACACATCTCCTCTGTGGCGAAATCTCCAGCAAGGAAGATTGGCCTCTTATTCAGGTCCAAGCGATTTTACAAACCCCCAAACTTCTCACCATCTACAAGGCCCAAATCCGCCCCTGTCTCGAATACGGCTCTCATCTATGGTGAGGAGCCTCAAAATATTCTCTTGCTACCCTGGATGCAATTCAGAAACGAGCCGTTAGGCTAATTAACGATTCTACCCTCACCGACTCCCTCGACTCGCTGGCTCATCAAATAAATGTCTCTGCCCTTTCCCTTTTCTATAGATACTATCACGGCAGGTGCTCTAATGAGATTAAATCAACTCCCCCCAAAGCATGCTTTGCACGTAGCACGCGTTTTGCCGACTCCCAACACTCTTTCGCGGTCAAATTGGAAAAATGCCGGACCACTTCATTCGCCAATACATATATCCCCATGACTTCAAGGAACTGGAACTCTCTCCCAGCCTCCATCTTTCCTAGCACCTATAATCTTCAAACCTTCAAAACCGGGGTGCATAGACACCTACGTCTACACCCTCTCACTTAATCAACTTTCCCTTCTCTTCGGTAATGCAAGGGTCTTCCGAGATCCATAGGAGCTGCACTTTAGTGCTTTAGCTGCATCTTTACTGGTGCACCCCTTCTTGCATTCGATTGCATTAAAAAAAAAGCGCATTTATGCCTGCCTCTGTACCTACCATATATACCTATGCCCGTCCCCCAACAAAAACAGTCGTCATAGTTACCAATTTAAATGAAATTATCTATATATATATATATATATAAAGATAATAAGTAAAAATATATTTTTCTAGGTGGGTTTCACAAATAAAACAAATATATGTTTTATTTGTGAAAACCTAGCAAAAATATATTTTTACTTATTATCTATTAAAATGTTTCACCTAGAACCGACACCTAATTCTTTAAAGATTATATATATATAAAATTAAAGTTTTGTTTGTACATTGGGTGGTGGTGGTGGTGGTGGGGTGCTGGCTGGGTTTCGAGGGTGGTGGAGTGGGTTTCGAGGGTGGGGGTCTAGGGGCCGAGCCCCATTGATAAAGAGTGCCGCCGAAGGCGGGTTTTTCAGCTAGTAATTAATAGAAAATCAATAGAGATTTATTGATTTCTAAATAAATTTATCCAAATTAAAACTTTTTGAAATAACCATCTTTTTCTAAACATAATAAATGAAAAATTTTCCAATTTTATTTTCAAATAGAACAACTAATAAATTTGTTGAAAAGTTTTTATTTTGCCGAGAGTAGCAGAGTTGTTGAATCATAAAGAGAAACAAAAAGATTGTCATTAAGCAGAAACAAACAAATGAAGGTAAAATATTCAACTAGGTACTACGCAAATAATATTAAATAAAAAATTTATATTTTCCTGCCAAAATAGAAAAAAATTATTATTCATAAAGAAGAAAGGGGCCTTTGTAAAATTTGCTTGCTTAATGAAAAATAATTTTCTCCAATAAATAACCTGAATTCCTTTGGCAATCATATAAAATGTCCCCAATCCTAGATATTTCCATAACGCATCGCGCCTGTTGAGATAATTCTGAACTTCTTGCTTACCAATGATGTCCCATTGGCTGCCTAGCCATTAGGCAATCTCAGATGATCGATGATTATTCATTATACACCTACTTATAAATAAGGACATGTTGTTGTAGGGAAATAAGGACAATAGCTTAGGCAAATAATTTTTATTTTTTGCCAACATTTCGTCAACTTTGTTCACTTCCTCAGGTCTCAAATAAATTAACTTCTTTGCATATTTGTCATTTCATCAATATTCCTTCTTAGCAAACATATCAGGCCAGTCATCAAACAGATTGATTTAATCGATGGACATAAATAATCAAAATACTTATAAATAATATCTACACATTATAATTTCAAAATATATTTCTATTGTAGAATAAATAACTGAAAGTATTCTAAATATAATAATTTAAAAAGTTGTAATGTGTATTATATATATTATATACTAATATAAAAATTTCAAAATCATCAAATCACTAAAAATAATATCACTTATGGTTTAATAAAGTATTTGAAATTCATATGTGCTATTGATTGATTTTGTTACTATTATATAATGTTCAAAAAATATTTTTGATTGCCTTAAAGAATCAAATAGGGGAATTGAAGGAGCGATTTTTCGAATGAATAAAAATATCATTTATTTAATAAATCAAATTTTATTAGCTGAAAAGACTTATAGAATCAAAGGAAAAAAATAAATAAATAGATGAACTTACCATAATGGGCTAGGGGTGTTTGTTAGACGCCATGTAGTATAGTAGTCCGTCCGCTGTCTCCAAGTTAACTGAAAATAATAATAATAATAATTAAATTTCGTCAATTATTTTTTGAACGATATCATTTACTCACCTAAATAATTCATATGAAAAAATCACTTATGAAATTACTTGAATTTTTTTAATCTTTCAAGGGAATCCGCCAATATCTCCCATTTATTCCAATACATTCATTCTAATTGAAGCTTTGCTTCTTAAAGCGCGCTGGGCATGGCCTAAATGGGAAAAAAGCGACCCCGTAAGATTCCCAGTCCGTAATATTCTGGGCTGCTGGTAGGGGAAGTGAGAGAGGGCGGGTGAAGGGTCAGGCCAGGTCAAGCGAGAGAGAGCACAATAAGAAAGGGCTTTCAATTTTAACTTTCAACTGCCAGAGTATTAAATGTCACAAAAATGATTTCACAGATCAGTTATTAGAAATATTATTGTACTACTACTAACTGAGACGTGGATGGGTAATGATGAACATTATGATGTATCTAATTTCGACTGCATTGTTCAATGCAAACGAAGTGATGTTCGAGCAATTGGAGTACAGTTTCAAGGGCATCAGGCAAATGAGCCACTGAAGAAGTCAGAAATAAATTAACGAAACTTATTTTATCCGTTTTAGCGCGCTTTAGAAGTCTTTTTTTTTAACAATGTATAACTTGTCAATTAAGTTTAATTAATTAATTTTTTTATTTAAACCCCACCAATAGTTGATTATAAATATTAATAAATATATATAATTATTTAAGGTATTTCTTTCGCAGAGAGTGAGAGAAAAATGGAACCAATCGACTTGATTGGGGAATAATGGAATTGAACTAATTATCGGAAAAGAGGTTTTTTTATCTAATTAGATTTTTCATCTTATTAAAAACAAGGACTAAAGATGAATAAGGACACTCGATGGTGGAGAAGTAATCTCCGGAATCGAAGCAAAAATACAATGTATACATTAATTAATGTAAAATAATTGGTTTAATAAAATTTAATAAATAAAAAAATAAAATATTTCTTTCGCAGAGGCACTCAGAAGTCCACCAGGTAGTGCGAGTCATTAGATATGTTAGAAATAGACTTCAGCTCAAGAAAGCGACAGGTATGGTACTCTTGGACGTTGCCAAGGCATTTGATAGTGTTGATCATTTTTATCTAGCGTCAAAAATTTTTCTATTTGGACTGCCAGAACCTTTATGTCAAATAATTGGGGATTTCCTTCGAGAGCGAAGCTTCCGAGTGCGAAATGCGAATGAGAAGTCTGAATGGCGGCCTATCCGAGCAGGGGTTCCACAAGGAGCTCTTCTATCTCCTCTCCTATATGCGATATACACGTCAGACATGACCAAAATGAACCACGTGAACATAGCACAGTTTGCGGATGATATAGCAATTTATTATTCTAATAAAAACTTTAAATGCTTAGTGCGTAGACTCCAAGAAGAAACCCAAATTGTAATAAATTATCTTAAAGACTGGAAATTAAAAACAAATCCAAACAAATGTGAAGCAATCTTATTTACAAAAAAGCGAAATTTCTCGGAACTACTCTAAAAATTAATGATTCCCACTTAAAATGGCAGTCTAAAGTCAAATACCTTGGTGTCCTATTGGATCGAAGAGCTAATTGGACTGCTCACACGACTATGACAAGAGAAAAAGCACGAAGGGCTATCAAAGTTATTTGTCCTTTAATTCGTCCTGGAAGTTCACTTTCACTTGAAGGTAAATTGACATTATATAAAATGTTAGTGAAACCTATTTTGGCATATGCAGTACCTGCCTGGTTACCTTACGTCTCAAGATCAAATCTAGAGGCATTGGAGAGAGTGAAATCCAGGACACTCCGCATCATTACACTACCCCCTCCCGGAACATCGAACGAAATTATCCTAGTCGGTCTAGGAATGCAGAGATTGTTGGATAACCTAAGCGACATTACCAATCGGTTCAAACAAAAGACCCAAACTAGTCTAAACCCCCTAATACTGGAACTCTACAGGACCTAACGCTCATCTTTCATCATAGCATCATCATTTTCCTCTGATTCTTTCCTTTCTTTTATAAATAACGGCAAAGAGGTTTTTTATTTCGTAAATTTTTCCTCTTACTACAAACACGGACTAAAAACATTATCGCAAGCACGAGAAGATCAAGAACAGTCGATGGTGGTTAAATTGCAATTATTTCATGTTTGGTGTGGTAAATCGTCTTCATATTTTAACAGGGTGTTTATTATTATTTTAATGACTTATATTCCAAGTTTCGAAGACTTATTGAACTTTTGCATTTGTGAAAAAACTACCTTAATTTAGAAAATTTAATTACAGTAAAACCTCGTTTATCCGGTCTTCGTTTATCCAGACCTCCGGATTATCCGGATCGGATTTGTGGATATTTTTATTTTAATAAATATTCTCACAGAAAGAAATAATGTGAAAAGTTATTTTATTTTTTTTGACGTATGTATTTTTTAAAACAATTCCTTGTAATTTTGATATAAACATGTTTTTTTTATCGTAATAAATTCAAATTCTCTTATTTGAGGATTTGTTATATTTTTATTACCCTTATATCTGGATTATCAGGATTTGTGATTATCTGGTTTGCTTTTGGTCCCAGTTAGTCCGGATAAATGAGGTTCTACTCTAATAAGATTGTTGGACAGATAAATGTTGGATAATTTATTAGAACAAGTCTGCTGAGTTTTGAAAAAGCTTTTACTTTTTCCTCTAATTTCTTATGTTACTTTACTCACATAAATAATCCAGATGTCATTTGTCTTTGAATGTTTTATTCCTGGTAATGAACACTCTGAAAATACACTGTTTTCTCTTTACATCTATACTACTTTCTCGTATATAATACATTTGGAAAAGCCTGAGTCCGAGGCCAGTCAGCCAGCAGCTGCTTGTGACAGTGAGAAAAGATCAAGCCGAATTGAAAACAATAGCCGTGGAATTATCTGCTTGATGGCTATTGGCCGAAAAGAGCACCGGGCCAATTTCCCATCGGCTTGGGTCGTTTGCTTACTTTGAAAATGACCCTTTTCCCGGGACATATGCGCCTACAGACTCTTTATTAGGCCTGGATGGATCATTTTCTCTCTAATAAAACAATCTGTTTGATTGAAGAGGGCAAAAAAGAGAAGCGATGGTCAACGTCAAAATAGGAGGCTCAACCGGCGTGGGTGGGTCAAATGTGCCCTTTGGCGAATTTCAACGACACTTGAATTAATAATCAGCCCTCTTCAAACTAAAAGGACCCAATTGAATTTTGATTTCTATCGGCCGTTTTTTTTTCTACTAAACCTTCTTTCTGTATTCTTCCCAACTGGCTCTCATTGCTTTTATATTCACAGACTCATCCTTAACAAGCAAAGAATATAATAAAAGAAAAATCTTTTGAGTAGTTTTTGAGAAAAGTCGAAAAATTTATAAACTAAGAAGAATAGTACATATTATAGAAAAGTTTCTAGCCTAAGATCTCTTAGTAAGCCACGTCGTTTGTTATGTAGCTAGCTTGCTATAACAACAAAATGAATTTATCTTGAAAAAATTTACCTCTTTTATTTTTTAAATTTTTAACGTGAAACAAAGGACCTAACTCATACTAAATTAATATCTCATAAAATATTTATTTACTTTTATCTTTAATAAAGATGTTTCACCTTGCACCAACACCACAATCTCTATTAATTACGAATTTATCTCTATTTAATCGGGTAATTGAACCCATGAGAAAACAGATAAACTAAAAAGGCTGATCATTTCATCTTCAAAACGATAGTCTCAAACAAATAAATTATATTATATATATATATTTATACAGTGTACTCCAGTATAACGCGCTCCTGTAAATCCCGAATACGTATAACACGACAAAATAAGCTGACGTGTTCTGATGTGGCCATCCACTTGACTTTACCATACAACCTGGCCCCTCACTTATATTTAATATTTAATAAAATTATTTATAATCATGTAGGGGGGGGGTTAGGTTTTGCATTTTTAGACTCCTGGGACCCACTGATTATGTATACAAAATTTGGTTGAGTTTGGTAAATGGCAAAGATTTTCATTTTTTGACCCTCCTCCTCCCCCCCCTTCTCCATTTTGGGCGGTTAGATTTTGCATTTTTAGACTTCTGGGGGTCTACTGATTATGTATACAAAATTTGGTTTAGTTTGGTAAATGGCCAAGATTTTCATTTTTTGACCCCCCCCCCTCTCCCATTTCGAGCGGTTAGTTTTTGCATTTTTAGACTTCTTGGGACCCACTGATTATGTATACAAAATTTGGTTTAGTTTGGTAAATGGCCAAGATTTTCATTTTTACCCACCCAGCCCCCCCCCCCATTCCCCATTTTGGGCGGTTAGATTTTGCATTTTTAGACTTCTGGGTGTCCACTGATTATGTATACAAAATTTGGTTGAGTTTGCTCAAACGACCTAGATTTTTAATTTTTAACACCCCTCCACCCCCCTTAATTTTGAGTCGATATGCACCAAAATCTAATCAGCTTTTAATCTGAATGGACCAAAACCACCTGTGAAATTTGGTTTCGATATTCACACTAGTTTTTGAGCTAGCTCGTACACAAATTTGGTAACTCACAGACTAACTAACAGACATTTTGACAAAACAATTATTATCTCAAAAAATATAATTTTTCAATGTTTACTTATTAGAGCTTTTTTGTAGAGCGAAATGCCATGGTTTTGCTCAATTTTTTTAATCGAAATAGTTTCAGCCGTTTTTTAGATATTTTGAAAAAAAGAAGGAAAAAAAAACACTTTTTTCATGCACGATTACAATACTTGACCATACCCTGTATAGTAAAGTAAAAATTGTGACTAGTACTCATACAGCGCGATAAATACTCTCAACATTTTCACATAGTTTCTGATTTTTGGAGCTCAGAAGCAGCGTTTTATAAAAAAATAGTTATAAATACACATTTAAAGATATAAGAGAAAAATAATTTTATTCAACTTTTACTAAAAATACATGTATGCACCTCAGTATATTTAACATTTATTCACAATCGGAAGAAGCAATAATAGATGTAGAGTACATGTATATGATTCCAAACCTGAACAAAAAATTTTAAATAAGCCATCACAGAAGACAAGCAAGGCTGAGCATGCTTTGAGTTACATAATAGGGTGGGTCGAAAAAACTGAAATTTTTTTTCGAAAACACTTTACTGCGGAAAAATTTGCCTATTTTAATAAGAAGAAAAACGAGATAAAAAAATTAAAATCGGTTAACATCTTCCGCTCTTGCATCGAACTATAAGCCTATGAAAAATTGCAAAAATCACGATTTTTGTCATTTTTTTTTATTAGTTAAAATTTTTAAAATAAACACACTCGAGTGTTTTATGCTTGTTTTATAAATCGAATGTTTTCCATATTTGATTCAATCGCGAATCAAATGTAGCGAATTTTTGTCAAATATTGAGTGAAAATAATATCTGAACTTATATATTTCTAACTTGAAATAATGATGTTAAATAAATTTTTTTTATAATTTTTTTTCTCATTAATATATCAAAGAATAATTGATATATCAATGATAATTGTTTTGACCGCGCTTATATTGTTTTATAGTTTAAATAACCTAAATAAATTAAATTCTGATTACTAATATACTTTTTTAAGTTCGCGCCACATCTTAGAAAAAATATAATTTTTCTAAGATTAACACGCGAACATAAAAAAGTCTCGAAAAAGTATATTATTGATTAGAATTTAGTTTATTTGGGTTATTTAAACCATAAAATAAACATAAAAAACTAGTGTGTTTATTTTAAAATTTTTAACTAAGAGAAAAAAATTATTACAAAAATATAGTGATTTTTGCAATGTTTCATAAGTTTTAAGATATTAATCGACTTTAATATTTTTTATCCCGTTTTTCTTCTTATTAAAATAAACTTTTCCGCACTAAAGTGTTTGTCGAAAAAAAAGTTTCAGTTTTTTCGTCCCACCCTATTACACAAATTGCTTTGATAATGTGTGTCCCGTATAACGCGATTTCCTATTACCCGGAACGTATCCTCCGCGTTGTACGAGCGTCCACTGTATTTGGTATAAATATGTATCTACTCTTATTAAACGAGCAAAAATTGTTTGTTTATATATTTATTTCTTTGTATCTTAGTTCTATTTTGAAAACGGCTCTACCGATTTTGATGAAACCAACTCTATTAACAAGTTTTGAGGATGAGAAAACGATCTGGCTAGGTCTGGACCTCGACAAATTTGATCTTAATTGATTTTTTCTTTATTAAAGTAATTATTTATAGATAAAAATCTCAATAAAAAAGTTTGTTTACATTTTTTTCAATTATCTTTTATTTATTAATTAGTTTTTTAATTTTAAAACCCACTAATAGGTTATAACAAATATTATTATATTATATTAAAATTAGGATTTTTTTAAATTAATAAGTGTCTAAATCATAACAAAAAAGGGGTGTTTACAAATAAAGTGCTTGAAGTGGCTTTTTTTATATAACTTGGAAACAAATCTTATTTAATTTAATGTTTTTATTTCAGATCCTATACAATTATTTTTTTATTATTATTTTCCTATTTATTTTTTTATAATGTTTATCAATATGAACGAATGCAGGCAAATTGGTGTACGAGTAAACAAATATACACATAATACGTGGACCACTAGAAAGATAGAAATCTAAAAACTGGGTGCGGAGTAGGGTGGATGTGGGGGGAGTTGGTGTGGGACGGAGTGGGAGTGGCGGTAGGGATGCAGTGGTGGGGGCGAGGTGTGTGGTTTCTGGGGGGGGGGGGTTCAGGGGTTACCGTGCATCGCTTGGTGGCTCCAGGTACTATATCTTGATTTTCAACAAGAAGAGGACAACCTCAATGATTTCTCTTTATAACGCAAGCATTAAATGATCTTTTTAATCAACACATAATGTCAAATTACAGTGCTTATTAAATTTTAGTATTTTTGACGTTTAGTTATTTTCGGGTATGAAATTGTAAATCGATTGTATTTTGTATCGAATAATTTTATAATGAATAAAAAGATAGGCCATGTGATATCAATGAGTATTTGTGACATCCCATGATTCCCTATTATAGAAACAGTTCATATTCAATTCCATTTGTCACATATCGAATTGTTCGATATCTCTGGAGAATTTAATATTCATCGAAGTAACAACAAGTAGAATTATAGAGGTTTATGTGAATTAAAGGCTTGAAAGATGAAAAATTCAGAAATGATTGATCTCGGTAGGAAATTCCTTCTAGACTCTACAACTTAGCGTAATAATCAAAATGATTTTCTGATACCGGTACAGGAAATAATAATAATTTACATTTAAGCGATACAGTCGATAGAATACTTGATAAATTCTTTCTAAATTAATACATCATAAATCTTTTATTATAATTAAAGGGAAAATTAATAATGACATTGACAAGTGAACACTTGTTAAAAAAATTACCGAAACACCATCATTAGTCAGAAAGATTACAGTGTGATTAAAAAATTGTAATCAAGTTCATTTTAAAATTTTATTCAAGCGTACAGAGTGTAAAATTGGCTGAACGCGCATTATGTGTACTATTTACACGAAGAGTTTCGAATCACTTTTTTTTTTTTTTTTATAAATTTTATTAAACCAATTATTTTACATTAATTAATGTATACATTGTATTTTTTGCTTCGATTCCGGAGATAACTTCTCCACCATCGAGTGTCCTTATTCATCTTTAGTCCTTGTTTTTAATAAGTAGCGAAAAATCTAATTAGATAAAAAACCTCTTTTCCGATAATTATTTCAATTCCATTATTCCCCAATCAAGTCGATTGGTTATTCCGTCCTCGATCCTCGAATCACTTTTGACTCTCTGCAGCTCAATACCTATTTTGAGATACAGAGCTGAAATTAATGGAAATAGCTAAAAAAACTTTTGGTTATTTTAATTATTTTATATAATAAAATTTGGAATGCTGGTTTTGGAATACAAAAATTCGAAAAACCCAGACTTTTCCTCTATCAACCCCTAAAATAAAGGGGTGAAAGTTAGAGGAAAAATTGTCATGGATTAAATATGTAATGACACTAGGATGCTAAAATTTGGCACATTTGGGCATTAATAAGGGGCCATCCACAAATTATGTCACAAGTTAAGGGGTGGGGAGGGGGGGGGGACAAGTAATAAACTTCGTGACGCCCAGGCGTGACATGTTTTTTTAAGGATGTACGTTAGAAAACGAATGCGTAAGGTGACCAACTTTTTCCCAGATTTTCCGGCCCGGGCCCGAAATTTGATGCGGGGCCGTGGCAAAAGTTAAATCCAAGGCTAAAACCTAAGTTCGGAAATAATTTTTTTCCTACAACTAGGGTTGTCAACCTTCCCGAAATTCCGGGACTCTTTCGGAATCTGTCCCCAAATTTTGAAAGTCTCCCGGCTCTCGGAAATTTTAATTTAATGATCTTTGCCAAGGCTATTAAATGTAAAGTGATACTGCGTTGTATAGTTTATTTATCAGTTATTTTTGCCAAATAAAAAATATTTTCTTCTTTTTTTTTGCTAGCTCCCGGAATTTCTTTCTACAATGTTAGCAACGACATAAATTAATGAATATCCAAAGTTAAATATTTTAATGAAATCCTGGTTCTAAATGGCTGGTCGTCGCAATATACATTAAATTCGCTGATTCAATAATGAAAATTCCGCTTTCTAATTCATTTATCTGTAGCCAGAGTAAATCGATAGATACTCTTGCAATCACCCGTCGGGCTTTTGTTTCTACCAGATGAATGGGAAAGATGTGGGTTAGAAGGGTGTGGAGGGGATATCTGATTTGATTCACGAGAGTGTCGAGGTAGTTTTTGATCACACTGTAAGCTTTCTGACTAATGGTAGTGTATCGGTAATTTTTTAAACAAGTGTCCACTTGTCAATGTCATTAATAAATTTCGCTTTAATTATAGAGAAGATTTATGATCTCTCGATTGAGAGAACATTTATCAAGTATTAGAGAAAGCAGAAAATCAATTAATTTGATTAGCATTGGATAGACTAATTCCGGATTTAACAGATGAAACGTAGTTTTTTACTTTTTTATTTTATTGATGGACATTAACTTGCTAATAATATATAATATAATAGATATGTCATGGCCAATTCAAAGAACCGCTTTTAAAAAAATCACCGAAGTTAAGCATCAAATCGGATGATCATTCTCTTAAGGCCTCTGCTAACGAGGGTTATTTTTAACCGACTTCAAAAAAGAAGAAACTTCTCTATTCGACTGAATTTTTTTTACTTTATCCAATGCGAAGCATGGGGAAAGTATTGTAATCGGTCTGGCAGCAAGCGTGGCTTCAAAGGGTCCTCAGGTAAAGACTACGGAACCCATGGACTCAATTAAAGTCACAAATTGTAGTATTCAATTAGGTTGAATTTTAGCACGTGACGGTTTTGCCAAAAATTACATGGGGTCTCGTCGAGAGGCCAAAAAGTGCGATTTTTTCATTTAGTGCGTGCGGATGGATGGATGTATGGATGTATGTATGGATGTATGTCTGTTATCGTTTTTTGGCCCACGATTTTTTCCACACCGTTGCACCGATTGAAATGAAATTGAAAACCTACCATTAGTTTAACAAAATGAAGCGCTGATTAGTTTTTGGTACATATCGGGCCCACAAACATTAGTACTTTATTTCAGTACTTTTTTAGTTTTTTTCTAAATATCTTGAAAATGACTTAACCAATTTTGATGAAATTTAATATTCTAATTAAGTACCTTGAAGACCACAAAAAAGGTTAAATAAAGTTTTTAGTAAAATTATATTTTAACGTACTTTACTCTAGAGTAAGAGAGTAACTTTTTTAATTTTTTAAATTCTTTAAAAATTTATTCATTTGAAAGTTTTAATATAGCTCATTTAGCCTTGCTTAAGTAAGAATGGATAGGCTTCTCTCTGAAATGCTAAAAAAATTTTATAAGTAACCATAGCAACTGCGTTGTTTTCTTATCCGTTACCTTTGCTTAAGACATAGAGAAATCGACTTTAAATCAAAAATAGCGATTGATTCTCATCTAGTACTTGAGGAATAATCATTCTGTGTATATTGGATTTTTGACGTTTCGGCTTTATTGGTAACCATTGCTGAAGACATGGAGGAATCGACTTTAAACCAAAAATAGCGATTGATTCTCGTCTAGTGACTTGAGGAATAACCATTCTATATTGGATTTTTGACGTTTCGGTTTTTATTGGTAACCATTGCTGAAGACATAGAGAAATCGACTTTAAACCAAAAATAGCGATTAATTCTCATCTATTACTTGAGGAATCGTAATTCTACATTAGATTTTTGACGCTTCGATTATTATTGGTAACCATTGCTGAAGACATGGAGGAATCGGCTTAAAATCAAAAATAACGATCGATTCTTGTTTGTCTATGTTATCTCATATCTCCGCTAATTCTGAACCGATTTTGAAATTTTTTTGCATTGAGTTCAGTCTACCTTCCGCTTGGTCCAATTTTTTTCATTGGTATTAAACCTTTTTTTGTTAGGTTTGTTCAGTCCTAACTTCTTTGTTTTATGAACCGATTTCGATGATTCTTTTTTATTGGAAAGGGGTTATCTTAGGGATGGTGTCAATATTAATTTGGTCAAGTTCTGATGATATGATCACTATTAATAACATCACTAAAGAAAAAATAAAAATCATTTTTAAGAAAAAATATTATAAACCGACTTCAAAAAAATTAAATGCAACAAATAAAATACACTAAAAGGTATAAAATAATTATAATCTTATTTAGTTACAACTAAACGACGAAATATTAACATGAAATTACTTTTTGAAGTCGGTGCCAAACAAATTATACTAAGTAAGTGCGTTTCATAAAATGTATGTTTGGCACCGACTTCAAAAGTAATTTATGTTAATATTTCGTCATTTAGTTGTAACTAAATAAGATAATAATTATATTTTACCTTTTAGTGTATTTTTTATTTGTTGCATTTAATTTTTTTGAAGTCGGTTTTTTTTCTTAAAAATTATAATAATTTTTTGTCTGCTTGCTCCCAATCAAAAGAATCCCAGAATCAACCCGAAAAATAAGAACATGTCCTATCTTTTTAATAATATAATATAATATTAGAATAAAATTCTCAAAATTTATTTAAAAAGTAAAACTTTATTTTCTTAAAAAATCCTGAAAATGAGAGTTGTGGGGGGACCCTTTGTATCACTTCACCATTATTGGAAGGGTTCATAAATTTGTTTTTCGGAGAGATATGAAAATAAATATGATATTCGATCTCTGTATATAATATAATATTAGAACATATTAAAATTTCTTTAAAAGTAAAACTTTATTTTCTTAAAAAAATCCAAAAATGAGAGGTAAGGGGGGACACTTTTGTATCACTTCACCATTTTTGGTGAGGAATAGTAGGGAATTGGATAAAATTAAAAGCACAGAGTTTCTATTAAATGGGCCAGACGTTTCGTCAATTTATTTTGACTTCCTCAGTGGTCTATTTGTTTTTTGACAAGGAGTGATAAAATGGGTCACTTTAAGAAGTCAAAATAAATTGACGAAACGTCGGGTTCATTGTAAAAACTCTGTTTTATAATTTATCAATTCTACATTCCTGTTACATATTGTATTATTTTTTGTTGTTGCTCAATAAATACGTAGTAATAATTAATAATGTGATGAATTTAATAAAGATTTAGCCTTCAAAATATGATAGGTTCAATAATAAGCAAAAAAAGGCTAATCGGGTAAATCTCAAATGAAAATCGTTGAGAAAATGTATCAATTAATGTTTTATTTTATTTTAAATAAAACCCCAGCAGCATTTTGAATAAAAAATGTTTCAATTGATTTGAACTGAAAGGAATAACATTTATTGATCGATAAAGAGCCTCTCTATTTATCTATCTATCTCTTAGTGTGTTCGAAACGAAAAAGCACAAGGATTATTAACAAAACCCGATCTAAAAGCATTAAAAATAAAAAGACTAAAAAGATTTTTGACATTTTCCTGTCGAAATATATCAAAAAAAAAAAAAAAAAAAAAAAAAACGAGATGAAGGATCAAAGAAATATCTATCTAATGGTGATGCACTCAGATTTTCATCCTATGAAAAATGAATTTGTTTTCGGGCGAGAAAACAGCTTCTAATCCAACCAACACACACACTAACCCAAGCAAAATGGCCAAAAAAAATAAATATTTTTATACTAGAAACATTTCATTTTGGCTATCAGCATGGGATGAAAGCAAAATATTACAAATATATATTCTCACCATGTATACGCTTATTCTTTGGGTTAGCTACGTATTATTACGCGCAATAAGGTTAAAAGTAATATTAAGTAAATAAATAGAAATCCTTCATAAAAAATCGTCAAACGTTTATTATACCTCCAAAGGTTTCAGGAGAATTTCTCCCTTTATCAATGGAATTTATTTAAAGTTGGCGAATCTTTTACATACAATATGCCGAATTTTTTCACATACGAGTTCATATTTGCGAAAACAACAAGTGATTTTGCATTTGTGATATTTAAGTTCGCTGCATTTTTTTTGTTTATAAATATGATTTTGAATTTGAAAACGACGGAATTTGAAAACATCGGAAATAAACTAGAAAAAAATTTCTCCATGGGTGGTCCAATCCGAAAGAATTCTCCAGTTCATCAACCCGCATGGCAAATTCTCAAGTAAATAAACATGATCAGAGTGAGCAAAACAATTGGCAATATGGGCTTTGGATACTGAAGAAATTTTATTATGAAATGCGCCACTTGTAATATTTCAATGCGCCACATTTGGCCGCAATCGCCTTAGGTTGGCCACCCTTGATCTAATCGAACTGAGATTTACAGCCGAACCTGGGAATATAGGGACAATTTAGGAGCCAAATAAACAATTTTCGGTTGGCATGTGACTTCACGGGCTCTTACAGTTTACTTTAGCTATAGTTGCTTTATGTAATGAATATAAAGCAACACTAAACAAATAAATATTTTAAAAAATAGACAATGATACAGACACAGGCACAAATGTAGTAATAGTAGTACCTATGTGATTTGACGTTGGATGTCAAACTTGTGTAGAAAATAAACAAAACGAACTAATACGTCAACGGCTACTCGAAATCAAAAATCAAATGAGGGATTATTGCGTCGTCGGAACCTCGATAATGAAAATTGAATGACGTACTTTTACGTCAACGGCTACAAAATTTTCAATTTAAAACACATATATATAGTAATAGGTCAACGGCCAGCAATGTGTTAATAAAAAATATTAAGTGTGTATTTATAAATACAATCACATTAAAATTATAAAAAAATAAAATTACAATTGAAACTTAAATAAATTTTTTTTAATGATATTGATGCGAAGGGTTTCATCAAAAAGGTGCAGCCCAGAAAGGCTGGATTGGCACTAACATCATGAAAAGAAGAAGAGAGAGAAAGAGATTTTATGGCCTGGATATCTGTGGATGCGGGTCTTAATTAAGCACCAGAGAAGATTATAGGACGCGAGGAAGAAAGTGGCAGGAAGCACGTTCTAGTATCTTAACGTCATAGGAATAAAGGATTTTGCGAAAACATTGCTTCGATTCTTATCCAATTTATCAGCGAAATGGTGCTTGCTGGATGTCCGGAAACACGTGTTTTTTACAAAGAGGACTTTGGCAGGGATTATTGATTTCAACTCTTCTGAACATACATCATGGTAGTATCTATAGTACAGAGGTAAAGGGCAGAAACAGTTCTACGGTGAGCCAAGGAATCAAGTTAGTTAAATTCATGAACCCCGATATCTAGCTGTTTAAGGGGAACTTCTCTTTTAATAAAAAAAAATCAAATTTCAATAGAGTCCTAAAAAAGGTAATTTGTGTACCAGAATGTCAGGAAAATATAACAAATAAATATTATTAAGTTTGAAGTAATTTTTGGAGACGGAATGATAGAAGTGAATTGAGTGGAAATTGATGAGGCAGTCCAAAAAAGAAGATAATTTAGAATATCTTTTTATCCAAAAAACCGTTTCCTCCTTCTTCAGGGTTTTGAAAATTCAGTGATTTGGATTTCCTTCACTGACTTTTTAAAACCCTGAAGAAAAGGAATAAGCCTCCAAAACGTCGGTTTTTAAATAAAAAGATAGTCTAAATTATCTTCTTTTTTGGGTACACTTCGTCAATATTATTAAGTATTTTGATTTACCTAATTTAATTTGGGAATTCGGGTTGGCTCAGTCAGCTAACGCATTGGCCTCGCTTCGGCATCGATCGATTATGACGATGTTGGAGTGGGAGGTCGGGGTTCGATCCTGGTTGGCAAATAAAAATTTCTACCGGCTGAAACTCGGCTCCCTCACTAACCCTACTAACACTTTACTTATGTGCTGTCTAAATGGGCTTTGTTCCCGGTGACATTAAATAAATAAAGAAAAAAAAATTAATTTATGTTCGCCTGAGGGTCAATACCCGCAAAATTAATATTTACCTCACTTGAGTTAATTTTACCCCAGTTCATCGACTCCTGATCTATGTCTATAAGGTGGAAACTTTTTCTTTTGATAAAAAAAAAATTAAATTTTAATAAAAACCCTAAAAAGCTTAAAATTATATATAAATTTGTTCAATTTCTCCTTATCAACCACAATTAAGTGCGTTTTTGATATTTGGAGTATTTTAGATGATAAAAAGAAGGTATCGTGCTCATAGAATTTAAAGTTTTTGTGCCGAGGGTAGCAGAATTTTTATATATTGAAGGAGACAATAAAAGAGTGTGTCTTCTGCGGGAATTATAAATTTTATTTTATTTATAACGATCGTTATAAATAAATAAAATTTATAATTGGCAAGTTACTTTTATTGTCCTTCAATATGTAAACCTAGATATGCGTGCTCGGCTCGCACTTGGCTGGCTTATTCTCTTTAAGCGAAAGTAAATTAAAAATTTGAATAGAAGTAGGCTCCGATTTTGTACTAGGAAATCTTCTTAGGATGCTTGTTTATTTACCAAATTGGTTGCTTGAGACTAAAGGACGCTCCATTGAAATTTTATAAAGTTTCCAAACACTTATCAGATGGATTTAACAAGTTTTGGTGGAAAGCAGGGGGTAGGTGAGGGGGTATTAGACACAACCCCGGAGAAGAAGAAGAGGCGGAAGATTAACTTGATGACCTAAATCCTCCAACAGAAAGGATAAGCAAAGAGATAACCAAAGAGAGTAAAGGGGGTTGAATTTCATAAATTTAAATTTGGATAAAAAAGTCGAGGTGTGATTTTCAAGATTCAGATAAGATTCCCCTCCAAATAAGCCAACCAAATTGAATTAGTCAATTCACTTGTTATTTATTGGCGAACTTCTGGCCTTTGTCTCTACAATATCATTTACTCTTTCGTAACTTTGCAGTCATTGTAGAGATAAGGGATTCTCTCAACTCTCAGATTTCTTTCTCATTTTACTCAAATCCCAGGGAATAAGTGAATAATTTTCAAGACACGGTATGCGTTAAGTAGTAAATGTAATTGAAAATATTTTTTTTCTCGAGAGTATATATTTATTGTAAGTACAGGGAGTGATATAAAGATTACCACATTTTGAAGAGCTATAAAAAATGAAAAAATTTAACGAGAAAAAAAAAACAAAAATACATGTATTTTTTAAAATAACATAAAATATTTTTTTTTAAATGTGTTTTAAACATTAATTCAGACTAAAAAAAGGGGGGGGCGGGGTCAAAAAATTCAAATTCTAGCCCTTTCGACCAAATTCAACCAAATTTTGTATACATATTCTGTGGTCCCCCAGAAGGCTAGAAATGCAAAAACTAACCACTCAAAATGGGCGGGGATAGGTTAAAAATGAAAATTCTAGCCCTTTCGACCAAACTATGTATACAAAATTTGTTTAATTTTTTCACTTCTAGCCTTCTGAGGGTCCACAGAATATGTATACGAAATTTGGTTGAGTTGTTCAAAAGGGCTGGAATTTTCATTTTTGACACCCCCCTTTTTTTGACGCGTAAAATGATAAAAATTTCATTTATTTAAGTTCAGTAGAACCGGTACTAGAGTCTGTCAAAAAACAGCCCCCGGGATCACTTTTGAATATCCCTAAAATTCGTACTTTTTTCGATTTTTCCCGATTTTGACCAAGAAGGAGCACGTTTTCGACAAAGACGACTCTATACATTTTTAAACTAGATTAAATTTGCTACAATTTAAATAAAGTTTCATTCTAATTGGATAATGGTAACTTGAGATTAAAGTTTTGAAAAAATGAAATTTTTTGCAAAAATTGCAGTTTTTCCTTCATAAAATGAAAACCACTCATCCTACAAACTTGATTCCTATTTCATTGTCTAGGAAATTTTGTTGTCTTGAACATTTTCTTGGACCACTTTTTTGTTAAAATTCTTAGATTTATAGATATCCAGAATTTTCCATGACAGGAAATGATCCATTGTTTCAAAAAATCGCTGTTTTTCCTTAATAAAATGACAACCACTCATCCTAGAAAGTTGATTCCTATCTCATTGTCTAGGAAATTTTATTTAGTTGAACGTTTACTTGGACCACTTTTTTGATAAAATTCTTAGATTTATAGATATTCTACATTTTCCGGACCCTCAAAAGTAAACGTTCAAGTCCAAATAAACGTTCAAAGCAACAAAATTTACTAGAGAATGAGATAGGAATTAAGTTTCTAGAATGAGTGGTTTTCATTTTTCAAAAACTTCAACCTCATGTTACCATTATCTAATTAGAATGAAACTTAATTTAAATTGTAGCAAATTTAATCTAGTTTAAAAATGTATAGAGTAGTCTTTGTCGAAAACGTGCTCCTTCATGGTCAAAATGGGGAAAAATCGAAAAAAGTACTAGTTTTAGGGATATTCAAAAGTGATCCGGGGCTGTTTTTTGACTTGCGCTAGAAGCAATTCTAGTGAACCTCAATAAATTAAATTTTTATCATTTTGCGCGTAATTTAAAGAGCTTTAATTTATTTGATAGATATCTTTTTGATTTGATAAGCCGTTTTAGAGTTATTCAAGAAAACCTGGAAAAACTCCGAAAATTTCTCATTTTGAGGCGCGTAGGAAAATTTCTACAACACAAATTTGAGGGGGAACTTAGGGTAGTAATATTGGAGTACCAATAAAGGTATTAAAGCAATAAAATCTTTACCGGGAATTATTTCCTGTTTATGCCATTTTTCAAGTAATTTGCCTCGACTATTAGTTAACCCGAAAATAAATTCAATTTTAATATATAAATTATTTGTAAAAAAATGTTAGAGAACTTTAAAATACACGATTTAATATTATATATATATATATATATATATAAAATTTTGTCTGTACATTGGTGCAAAACACTCCAAATTTTGATTGCACACATTTCAACCAAAGTTATAAACCAAAACACCCTCAACAAAATCCTGTCTATATGTCTGTCCGTCTGTCTGTCTGTTACCGTGGTTTCCGCAAAAAGTTGATCACGATTCACGCAAAATACGGTTGAAGGGATTATTATGAAATTTCGGGGGTTCGGGGGTGCGGGTGGGGTGTGGAGGCTCAGGGGGCGTAGACCTCTGGCCAGCAAGAGGGCCGCCGAAGGCGGGCCTTGCAGCTAGTAATTAAATAAAATTGAAAAACACATGTTTGTTTATAGCCCAAGAGCCCACGACGGCCAGACCTTCTTTATTTTATAAAAGCTGAAAGTTTTTCTGTGCATGTCCCCTATACAGGTAAGAACGACCAGCGACTATAGAGTTTGGGTTGTGGTTACTTTGGCAGGTAACAGGTAATAAAGGTGTACAAAATAGTACTTTAAATTCGTTAAAGTATAAATGCTCAATTTTTTATATTTTCTTCGGGATAACTTTAGAAATCTCGTCATCCATTGCCGGACACTTATGACAGTTGCTACTCCCCTGCCAGACACCCCTAAACTTTAAGAACTGTTGAATGGTTCGCCATAAAGAATTTAGTCTTTTTGATTTTTAAGTCGATTCTTCCACGTTTTCAGTAGAGGTTGCCATTAATAGTCAAAACAACAAAAATGGAATGCAATAAGGTTATTCCTCTAGTATTAGATAAGAATCGATGGTTATTTTTGATTTTAAGTCGATTCCTCCATGTCCTCACCAATGGTTATCAATAATAACCGAAATGTCAAAAATCTATGTAAAAACCATTAAAACTGTCCGCCTATTGAGGTAACATTTTTTATAGGTCGCCAAGTAACATATATAAAATTTATCTTTTATATTATAACGAAAGTATAATTATAATTTATTAAAGTTTAGGGGTGTCTGGCAGGGGGTAGCAACTGTCATAAGTGTCCGGCAATGGATGACGAGATTTCTAAAGTTATCCCGAAGAAAATATAAAAATTGAGCTTTATACTTTAACGAATTTAAAGTACTATTTTATACACCTTTATTACCTGTTACCTGCCAAAGTAACCACAACCCAAACTCTATAGTCGCTGGTCGTTCTTACCTGTATAGGGGACATGCACAGAAAAACTTTCAGCTTTTATAAAATAACGAAGGTCTGGCCGTCGTGGGCTCTTGGGTCTATTATTTATGCCTATATAAAAAAAAATACCAAAACTATTCTCAAAAGAATCAAGTAAGGAAAAGGTATAGCTCAGAAAGATACAGTTTTCCACCCCGGTAAATTCATTCTAACGCTAATTACCTTTCTCTCTATTTATTAATGCATTAAAACTTACAAGTACTCCCCAACTCTTTGTCTGCTATGATGATGTAATTGCTTAAACAGCATAGTTTGCAAAATAGTTGTCTCTTGGTTGCAAGCTACACCACACAAGGGGTTGAATAAGAGGGAAAGAAGAGAGCGAACCCCCTTGAACTTGACGAATCAGCGAGTTTGATTAGCCTCCCGAGGCAAGTCAATCACTTGGCGTTCTGCTCTTATTTAAGAGGCCTTTCTGCCTTCAAGCCTTTTGTCTCTCGCACTTAATAACAACAACTACACGAGTCACAAGTATGGCGGAACAAAAACTGTGCTCAAGTGCTGGTTTTTGCTCTGTTCTTCTACCAATCTACCACGTATATAGATATATATATTAGAATTTCAATGGTGGAACATTGTACTTGCCATTCGATGTTTTTTTAAAGTAATAATCCAACTACACGAAGGTTATAAAGTGTACTATATTGGTTTTTCAACAATAAACAACACTGAAGAAGGAGAATGGGCTTGATATACAGGGTGTCTCGTATCACAACGATAAACCGTGAACAGGGAATAGGGCAATTTATGAAGATCCAGAAAGTAAAAATATTTTTTAATAAAAGTCTCATAGTTTTCGAGTTATAGGCATTTTTTTGAAAATGGTGAAAATCGCTACCCTGCCCTAAATATCGAGATGCTGTGGCTACAAATTTACATATTTTATTATTCTAATTTTTGTTACGCAATCCTGAATAATCCTACTATTGACCAGAATTCAAAATAAAATCATAAGTACTATACTTTTGGAGAAAAAAATATTTTTGCTGGACTTATGTTTTAAAAGATTTTTATCTGCCATCTTTGAATAATCTTTAATGTAAAAAAAAGTCGTAGGTAGACTAGCATGGCAAGTTAGTTGAAAAATTGGCCCATTTAGTCGAGATTTCAAAATGGTACAGCACTTTGTACTTTAATCTTGATTGAGTCAATATTTGGCTATTATAGTCATTAATTATTATTATTATTATCATTTGCGTTTGGAACCTGAGGATCACGCAAATCTTCCATTATTTATTATCTCCGATTCTGCCTCTTTTTGTTTTGCCAGAATATTTTCATTTTTTCTTTTTTTCACATTTCCGTTATAATAGCTATTAATAATACCATTAATAGCCAAAGATTAGTTCATTCAAGATAGGACATAAATGATTAACATATTAAATAAATAATCACTTTAAAAATATGCTTTTAAATTAGCTAATTTTGCCAAAAAACCACAAATATTTTTTTTTTCTAAAGAAGGAAGTACAAAAGTGCGATACCATTAGCCTAAAAATCTCTCGACTGAATGGGCCAATTTTTAAAATAGTTTGCCATACTAGGATAGTAAGTAGACTTTTAAAGATGATTCAAAAAGTTAGCTGATGAAATTTTTTAAAACAAATCCGGGAATTTTTTTTTTTTCCAAAAGTATAGTACCTACTTATGGTTTTGTTTTGAATTTTCGTCAATTTTTTTAGGTTCTGGACCGTCATAAATTGTCCTACCTCCTGTTCACGGTTTATCGTTGTGATACGGGGATGTGGATTTTTGGCAAAATTAGCTAATTTAAAAACATATTTTTATAGTGATTATTTATTTAATATGTTAATCAATTATGTCCTATCTTGAATTATCTTTGGATATTACTGGCATTATTAATAGCTATTATAACGGACATCTACATATATATATATATATATATGTATCTATATATATATAAAATTAAGGTTTTGTCTTTACATTGCTCCAAATCACGCCAAATTTTGGTTGCACACGTTTCAGGCAAAGTTATGAACAAAAACACCCTCAACAAAGTCTGTATGTCTGTCTGTTTCAGTGCTTTCCGCGAAAAGTTGCTCACGATTCACGTAAAAACGGCTGAAGGGATTATTATGAAATTTCATATTTATATCAGATGTCTTCTAACTTACGTTTTTAGCTATATAAGGTTTTGATATTTTGACCCCAGAAGGGGGTTTGGGGGGCGCACGAATGAAAATTATCAAATAACTCCTAAACTATTAACCCTACGGCAAATTTTATGATAAACAAAGTTGTAGGGGATGTGATTTCTGACAACTTTTGTTTAAAAAAATTTCCCCAAAAAAACGCCCAAAAGGGGGGAGGGAGGGTGAAAAAATGTAAATTCTTGCCCTTGGAGCAAACTCAACCAAATTTTGTATACATAATCTCTGGCCTCTAGAGAGCTAGAAATGCAAAAACTAACCACCCAAAATGGGGGGGAGGGTCAAAAAATGAAAATTCTTTCTATTGGGCCAAACTCAACCAAATTTTGTATACATAATCTGTGGGTCAC
This sequence comes from Forficula auricularia, assembly GCA_024734495.1. Taxonomy (NCBI): domain Eukaryota; kingdom Metazoa; phylum Arthropoda; class Insecta; order Dermaptera; family Forficulidae; genus Forficula; species Forficula auricularia. The sequence goes on along the minus strand of JALMQS010000779.1, from coordinate 264,838 downwards.
TAGAAGGCTAGAAATGCAAAAACTAACCACCCAAAGGGGGGGGTCAAATGAAACAGGTACCTTCTCTTGAGCCAAACTCAACCAAATTTTGTATACATAATTTGTGGGTCACTAGAAGGCTAGAAATGCAAAAACTGGGTGCGGAGGGTTGGGTTGGGGGTGGGGTGAAGAGTGAGGCGGAGCGGTCCGAGGTGGGTAGGGAGCGGGTGGTGGTATGTGTGTGGGGGGTGGGGGGATGGGTGCATGGGGGGGTGAAGGGGAGAGGAGGATATTGGGTTAGGGTGCGGAATGGAGTGTTGGGGTGGAGGTGTGGGGGCGGGGGGTGGGCCTGGTGCGGGGGCGTGCTGGGTGTGTTTCGAGGTTGGTGGTGGGTGGGAGTGTGGGTGAGGGTGGGGGTTCAGGGGCGTGCCACCTGGCTAGCAAGAGGGCCGCCGAAGGCGGGACTTGCAGCTAGTGTATAATAAATACCTATATCTACCTGGAAATTATTGTTTTATTTGAACAACCAATTGTTTAATTTTGATTCAACTTGATGATTCTTTTTTTCAACCACTTGTTAATAATTAGTTGAATTTATAAAAACCTATCAAAATAGGTTATTTTTTCACAAAACTGAGACTCATGCTTATATAAAATATATTTTTAAAATAAATTCTTGATAAATTTTTATTTTTCTAAATGAATAAGGATCTTTTGTGAAAACAATTATAGAAATATTTATTATTAGTTCTAACGTGTAGGGGAGAACAAAATATATTCAAAAACTATCTCACAATACCTCTTTAAGGTCTTTAAGACCTGTTCTAGCAATTGTCTGTGTAATACAAAATAAAAAATAGGAACATTTTAAAATACCCAGCATAGCACCCCTTTACCTGTGAATCATTACTTTGATTATGAACAAACCAATCAAATTAAAGTTACTCGAAAAATGAGACCCTGACAGATCGATTTGTCGACCGAAACCCCCATAGTCGTGATTTTAATCAAAATCGTTTTCGATTCCATATGTATAGACAAGAATTGTTCATTTAATAATATAAAATAAGATTTAGTAGAGGGGCTTCAAAAATTGAATTGCGCCTGGGGCTTCTCACGTGCTAAATCCACCACTGATTAGATATCATCACCGTTGTAATCTTGTTCTAGGTCTATAAGAATGATATGTTTATGGAGATAATAGCTAATTACTACGGTGAAAATATATTTACAAGAAATCTAGTCTATTTTTATATGAGTTCCACATTTTTAGTAGTTGAGAAACGCGAGTTATAAAAAGAGAATCTACCAATTAAAATTTTAAGAAAATTTACAAAGTAACCTTTTAAATTAGATATCAAGGTGGTCTTTGATGGCCATAGAAGCATAAAAAACGACCTTAAATAAAGGGTGAAAAAAAACTTTTTAAATTAACATTTTTGACTTAATACAGTTTTGTCCAACATTTAGTATTTTAAATATTTTTAGTTGTTAAGAGTTTTGATGGTGCTTTTTTGATATATCACGATGTTCAAGCATCGGTATATAAATTCAATGTCCAAAAATAGTAAAAACTTAATTTTTAAAATTTTTGAGTTACAACAGTTTTGATCTAGAAATGGGATATATGGTCAAAATTTTATAAAAATCGTTTGTGTAGAAGTGGTCAAAAAATAGCTTGCCAGATTTGACAATTCCACAGAAAATGTGAGCTGGATAAAAGTTTATAAAAAAATCAACAACAAATAACGATAACAACAATACTAAAAACAGACACATCATATTTTGTAGGTATTATTATTTTTATATGGGTTTATAAAGAATTAATAAATGAAAAAAATGATTTTTTTAAAGGGAGAAATATTATTCTAATCGATTCCGTAAACATCAACAAATGATTCTAAACGAAAGATTAAAAAAAAAAAGTATGAAAAAATGGCAGAAAAATATATAAAATAAATATTATTAAATATTTTGAATTATTATTTTTGTTTTTAAAAATTCACCTGTTAACTTTTTTTTATAGCGATTTATATCGTATATAATTATCTATATTATTATATGTGGCCCATGAATGCTGTGGATGTGACATCCCTAAAATTTCAAAGCAGTTAGAGTATTTACATAAATATGTATATAATGGTCAATTTCAAAATTTTAGGATGATCTTTAAATTTTCAAATTATTATCCGTTGTTTAAAATATTTCTATAAAAACATTTTTTAAATTTGAAAAGTATATTGGTTCCCGAAATGAAATAAAATTGTTGCATAATTTCAAGGGACAATTAAAATGAATGATTTTTCGAAAAGGGAGCAGATAGAAGGTTTCAATCCTGCTTGGTATATCTTCCAGTTAAAGCATGTCAAAGACAAGTTCAGACGAGTTTTAGTCGAATAAAAATTGTTCTCACTGAGGAACTATTAAAATAGAAATAATACAAAAAAGGAATAAATAAAGATAATTCGAGAATTTTTGGAATAATCCATTTTTAAGAACTCTCAATATATAAGATCGGAAATAACTAAGAGTGCTCTAGACAAGTCATAGCTTGCTTATAGCAATAGAATTATGAAAAATTTAAGATTTTCTTTTAGGACAGGCTGATGATTGTGGAAGATTGTAGATTTCGACCTCAGAAAGTGTGGAGTTTAACTCACAATTTCTGACTCCTATTCTCACTCAAACACAAAGCAGTATGAGGTTTGGGAGCGAAGGTCCCAAAATATATTTTTTAAAAATCTAATGTTAAATTTTGAAAAAAAACGAAAATGATGCCGTATTCGATGAAATTTGCAAAAAAAAAATGAGAAGATTAAAATGAAATTTCTAAAAATTAAGGATACTTTTTGGAACAGCATCTCCTGTTTGAAAAGTCACCAACCGCCAGTGATACGTATATATATATAATATATATTTATGTTCTAGTTATACCTATTCTAAAATTGTTCGTTTCTTTTGTTTCAGGTACGTATCAATCGATTTTTCACTTCAAAAATTACATACCTAAAAATGGTATAGTGGCGGAACGAATAAAGCAACTTCTTATAATTCTCCATTGAGTAAGTCAGAAGATTAAAAAAAAATAATATTATATAGTACGCAAGCTTTCAATTTACTATCTTCATTAAATACTCTACATAGATACGAATTTCTTATATGAAATTATGTGTGAATCGAAATAACACAAAAACATTTTCCGAGATTATGATATAAAGCAATTAATACTAAAGAATTAATTATAACGTCAAAATGAGTAATTAACGGCACTTGTGATAATCATCTGAAATTATTATATATCGTATGTATTAAAGAAAAGGTTAAATGTGATTAATGGTTCAGAATTATTGTTTAAGTGTCTAGTTGAAATGAGCCAAAAATTATGAAATTAATAAAAGGATGAAAAATTTAATTAAACTCAGATGAATAGGAGATGGACGAAAAAATCCCTCCTCCCTAAAGAAATAAAAAAATACTAAAAAACAAAAAAATATTTTCATGAAAAAGACATTTTTTTAATATCTGCTCGTAATAATTCCTCCAATTTCGATCGTGTTTTAATAAATAAAACAATTAATGCCTGCCTGATAATACTCATTTACGATCAGATGTATCAATTAAGAATGGTATAGACCTCCGGTGAATGTACCGAATGAGCCTAATTAATAATAATAATAATAATAACTCACCCAAGGCAGCAAATGGTAGTAGACTTCATTATAATTAGATAAATTAGTTAGGCTCCAACGTATCTTGTTATTAGGTATTCAAATGTTATCATTTTGAAACCCAAAGCCGCAGCGTCTGAAAGAATAAAAATATTTAAATATTAGAAAACAAAATCTTTTCAATTAATTAATATTAGAAGTATTTTTTACGGAGAAGGTTGAATTTGATGATGAATTGACAAAAAGGCAATAATTCAAGGATATTGAAAACAATTTATTAGAAAGTTATTTTCATCATCATCTTTCAAAAACCAACGTTTCGTAGGAACTTCTCACCTTCTTCAGAATTTAAAAGGGTCAAAGAAGGAGCCTTGTTTTTGACACTTGTTGGAGGTAGAGTTTGTTATTAGGACCAATGGAACCATAATCAAACAAAAGCACAGTGGAAGAGACAAGAAGATGATTTCTTCGTTGGCTCTTTTAAATCCTGAAGAAGAAATAAGATTCTCCGAAACGTCGGTTTTTTAAAAAGGATGAAAATAACTTTATAACATATTGTTTTATTCAGATTTTGTGTTTTCCATTATCGTTTGAGCTGCTTTCGTATACCTTTACAATTAAAATATATCTATCAAAAAATAGACTTTTGAATTTTATTATCAATTGAAAATAAATTAGTTTTTATTGTAAATGAAATCTCACAGGGCTTAAAATAAAAGTTTGAGCACATTTTATAAAAAAAATTTAATTTTTTTTTTTTTTTTTTTTATTAATGATATTGATGAGAGAAGGAGATACACCAGAAGGTGGATCCCCTAAAGGCCTGTATGGGCTGGCCCCTCAATCGTGAAAAGAACAGAGCAGAAGGAAAAGAAGCCGGGATCACGAGCCAATCTCAGAAACTTAGATACAATTCAATATCCAATTTTACCAAGGTTTTAGGGGCTTCGAGCAGTGGTAAATCCTCCGCGCGATAAATTCGGTTAAATTTATCTCCCACTTAATTTTTTATTACCAGACCCTATACTTACAGAAAAAATGTCTGGGTACAGCCGGGAATCGAACCCGAGACCTCCGGGTTGCCAGTCAGTTGTTCTGACCATTACACCACCAAGGCGGATATTTAAAATCACCCAGGGGATGGATATATTTTTAAATATTCCGTGTGCCCTGAAAACTAATTTAATATTTTTATTTTTTAGTAGACCGCCTCTTTGGTGTGGTGGTTAGCATGGCTGGCTGCCAACAAGGAGGTCCTGGGTTCGATTCCCGGCTATACTCAGAAATTTTTCTGTAAGTATAGGGTCTGGAACGAGGTTCACTCAGGCTCGTGAGGATAAATGAGTAGCTGCTTGATTGAGAAGCAGCGAATCTCGATTAAGAACACTGAAACGAAGGTTGTAGAGATTGCGTTGAGCTAACCACTTGACCCCTCGGTACTGTTTCGAATTAGGACAGCAACCAATTCAGTAGGCCAATAAAAGGTTGTCGAGCAAGAGATTTATTTTATTATTTTTTTTATTTTTTTTATTTTATATTATTTTTTAGTAGATTACTCGGCGGGCTGAAAAGTTCGTAGGCTGACACATAAATGGAGCCACTAGTATCAAATCCATATGATTTTTAGTTAGCCCCAACCTTCAAAAGACGCGTGTATAAATTTGACAGCTGTTGCACTATTAGTATCTGAGTTATAGCATTTTTAGTGAAAGAACTTTTAGTACTTTGAAAAAATGGATAAAAAGGAATTTCGTGTGTTAATAAAGCATTGCTTTTTGGCGAAAAAAAATACTGTTGAAACCAAGGTTTGGCTTGATAAACATTATTCGGACTTTGCACCAGCAAAATCAACCGTAGAAAAGTGGTTTGCTAAATTTAAACGAGGCAAAATGAGCACCGAGGACGATGCACCCAGTGGACGCCCCAAAGAGGCAGTTACCTACCAAAACATCAAAAAAGTCCACAAAATAATTTTTGATACCGTAAAATGAAGTTGATTGAGATAGCTGAGACCCTAAAGATATCAAAGGAACGTGTTGGTCATATCGTGGATGAATATTTGGATATGAGAAAGCTCTGTATAATAATAAATTGAGCAACTTTTTTATTATCAACAAACAATTTAAGTTAGAAGACTGAAACTCGGTACACATTTATAGGTATAAAAAACAAATGTGGGGGTCGAATTTCAACTAGAGCCGATTAAGAGCTATGAAATTTATATTTTTCACATTTCCTGAACATTTTTCAATTTCTTAAGCTAGTTCGAACTTTCTACGACCTTCGTGCTCCAAGTGTGTCGAGAAATCCAACAGGCAAGACATGGAAATAGAAAAAAATTTGGCCAAAAGCAGTGTAGGTTCGTATAAATAAGTATGGAAGTCAGATTATAACTGGTTATAGCTACAACGTAAATATTTTTCTATACAAAACTATTTTTTAATAAAAATGGTCAAAAATTAAATAAATAAGCCGGTGTGGCCATCCACATGACTTTTCCGTACACTTGGCCGCTCTTTTATATTTAATATTAACTCACTCTCTTATATTTAATACTCGATGACGACCCCCCCCCCCCCCCACGCCCATTTTGGGTGCCTAATTTTCGCATTTTTAATCTCCTGGGCCGCCACTGATTATGTTGAGTTTGGTCCAAAAAATTTTAAATAAAAAAAAAAAAAAAAAAAAACGATTGGCTTCAAGGGTGCACTAAAAATGATAAAATAATTTAGTGAACTTTATTAAAATTAATTTATACCGAATTAAAATTATTTTATCAAAGCGCACAGCGTGCGCAGGCCAAGTTCGAGCATTAGCTTGGCCGTACATGCTGTACGCTATTTACACGAACCATTTCGAGTCAATTTCGACCCCCCTACACATGTAATTATGTAATCCAGCTTGAGGAGAGTACCAAATTTCAATAATATAGCTTAAATAGATTCTGATATATGGACCTGAGAAAATAACTAATTTTGGCACTCACTCACTCACTCTTGTATACATATACTGTGGGCCCCTAGAAGGATAGAAATTCAAAAACTAACCACCAAAAATGGGGGGGTCAAAAATAAAATTTCTAGTCCTTTGGATTAACGGGCTTCCTCATAGCTTACAAAAAAGAAGAGAAATCTCAACAAAAACATTTTGTAAAAACAGCCAAGTTCGAAAAAGTAGTGAAATCTAGTGTGTGGCCAAGTTAATTAGCCAAGAATAATTAATTTGAGCGATCTACTATTTTCTCGATTTAATTTCTATTTCCGAATTTAACTTGGCTACATTCTTACCACTTTTTCGAACTTGGCCTGTTTTTTTACAGAATGTTTTGGTCGAGATCCTTTTTAAGGGATCTTTTAAGTTACTAGTTATTAATTAATTTGTTAAAAAGTTTTTCATTATATAAAATATAATATAGTAAAATATTTTTGGAAAAATTATTATTTACTGAGTTATTTACTAGGTCATTTGTTTCGCATAACTTAGTAAAAACTCATAGTAAATAATAATTTTTCCAAAAAAATATTTTTACTTTTCGTTTATTAAAATACCTATATGTTTTACCTCGCATCAACACCAGACTCTCTAATAATTAATATATACTTAGGTATAATATAATAATATTATATTTTATCCTTTGTATTTAATATTGTTCGAATTAATGTAGCTAGCCATACGAAATACCATAAATAAATAATATCAAATAAAAATGATTAAATGAAAAATGTTGATTTGTAATATAGGAGAAATAAATCGGTGAAACTCGTGTGTGATATGCACACCAATTTATTTTAAAATTAGAATCCAATTGGATTATCTGCTGGCAATAAAATGGTTGGAAATCCGCTCGATAACCGAGGCAGACCCGAGTTCAAATTAGAACAAAAACCCCAACCAGCCAATTATTATTATTATTATTATGCAGGTACGTTAAATGGCTCTAAATACCTATTCTTTTGTAAAAATCCCATCCAGTTTGTGGGATGTTTATGGAATAGATGTTCTTTGTTAAGATATCCACGCATTTCCATAACAGTAACGGCATCCACTTTCTGGAAAGGACATTTTCAGATCAATGATGTATCATTTCAAAGAAGAGAGCAAGATGAATTCCACCAAGAAGAAGACGCCGACGGCCACACCCTCGTTAAATACGACGCCACCCACACACCTACGCTATTCAAATGCCATTCCTTTTCGAGATACACAACATTGTACGAGAAAAAAAAATGAAAGGAAAATCATTATAACAAGATATTGAACATTTTTTGAGTTCCGGAATTTCTAAGAATTTTTATGCTTTCGTCATAATACCTACGTCCTACTGTCAATCACACCGGCGTGACTTCTACGACTAACGATAGAGATGAAATCTCATAAAGATAAATCAATTAGGCTGTCTTGTGCTTGATGAAAATATATATTGGGGCATTCCACGCCAAATCGAACGGTTTTAAAATTTTAATTTTAGATTTTCTTCACTTTTTGACACTTTTTAGTATTCATCAAAAAATCATCCAGGTAAATTTTTGAAATTTTTTTGATCAATTGTTTAAAAGATATCGAATTTCGGTTTTTTTTCTTCAAAAATTGTCCAAATTCAAATTTTTTTTTTTTTTTGAAATTTTTGTTTCTTACATACTTTTTAGAAAAGAAAATACAAAATCTTCAAAACCCGGGTGCACAAATATCTACGCCTCCACCCTTTCGATTGTTCAATTTCCTCTTCTTTTCGGTAATTCAAGGGTCTTTCGAGATCTATAGGGGCTGCATCTTCCTGGTGCGCTCTTCTTGCATTCAATTTCTTAAAAAAGCAGAGGACAACTTCATTGAGTTGTCTTAATTATATCCAACGAAACTAATTCATTGTTTTATTTTTTATTGAATATGAAATTAATAGAATATTTTTTAAATTTATACATAGTTTATATAGATACTCTTTCTAAAGGATAGGTAGTACAGTCACTGAGCAATAATTTAATTAATTAATTATTTACCCGTCAGCGATAATTCACTGATAAATGTTCCAAATTACCTCTAAAAATAGGTATGTTTATGATTTGATGTTTTACACACGATTATTTTACAAACATTGTTATGGTTAGCACTTGAACAACAAACCAATAAACAACTAGGCTATTCATAAAACATAAATATAATTTATCAAGCTCGGTGATATTCACTTTGAATCAATAACATCACATTAAAACATAAAATAACATTTCATGTAATTAACCTCAGAAAAGGGAAAAATTATGCAATGCCTGCGATTCAAACTCATTATAGCGAAAATTACCATCAGAAGTTACGACTTCTTTTTGAGTTCTATAGCAGTAGCTGGCAGATTGATCATTACCTGGTAATTTTTGCATTAGTTAAAAGAATTATTATTTTAAATTTTAAATAGTCGATTTTTATTTGCAGCTAGAAATAAAATTGAAATAAAAAGAGCAACTCAAATAATATTATTAAACGGAGGTTCCATCGTTGACACTTTGAAACCATGAAGAAGGAGGGACGATCACCCGAATGGTCGGCTTTTTTAAGGCGATGAAAATGTTGTTCCAATAAATTATTTTATTCGGAATTTATGGTTTTCATCAATTTATCATTGTTAGAAATCGACTTTATATTCATAAGAAAAATCACATGACGTTGTTTTCATTAAATCCGAAACGGATTGGATTATTTTTAATTATGTCAGTAGGGTTGTTTTTCACCATATCAGGAATCGAACCCAGCCAGTAGCTGCAATCTGGGCCATTGGCTACCCTGTAGAGATGCAAACCCCTCTGACATAATATTATATCAACGCGTTAAATATTTTATTCAAAGATTTAAATCTTCATTTGTAAAATTTCGCGATCTAGTGATTTTAAATTTAAACACATATAGCAATGAAATGTCTCAGTGGAGGTTTGCGAAGGAAGGACGGCCCTGTAATCAGGGATGTTTTTTTTTTATATTATTGGTAATTTACTGAATAAAAAGCAAAGTTTTTATTTTTGGAAACTTTGATTTTTACTTTACCATACAGGGTATGGTCAAGTATTGTAATCGTGCATGAAAAAAGTGTTTTTTTTGCTTTTTTTTCAAAATATCTAAAAAATGGCTGAAACTATTTTGATTAAAAAAATTGAGCGAATCCATGGAATTCCGGTCTACAAAAAAGCCCTAATAAGTGAACATAGAAAAATTATATTTTTAGAGATAATAATTGATTTGTTAAAATGTCTGTTAGTTATTCTTTGAGTTACGAAATTTTTGTGGACGAGCTAGCTCAAAAACTAGTGTGAATATCAAAACCAAATTCCTCACGTAGTTTTGGAGCATTGAGATTAAATGTTGATTAGATTTTAGTGCATATCAACCCATAATTAAGGGGGTTAAAAATTAAAAATCTAGCCCATTTGAGCAAACTCAACCAAATTTTGTATACATAATCAGTGGGCCTAAGTCTAAAAATGCAAAAACTAACAGCCCAGAATCCAGGAAGGGAAGCCCGCTGGCTAGCAAGAGGCCCGCCGATGATGACAAATTTAAATAAAAACAAATCAATTCAAAGTAATGTAAATTTGACCTTTGTATGGCAACGCTTTTTAAAATTTACGATATTATTTTTATTATATTATATTATAATAATTTATGAAACATTAAATTTCTCTCCTCTATATAATTCAAATCTCAGAACAAATAAAAAGTTGAATCAGCAATTTTCTATAATATTTTTTCCAGGCAAAGAGAGAAAAAACAAACTATTTTTATTATTCGATATGATCCGAGAACAACCAAGATAAAAAAAATATATTCTTTATTATATTGGATTGTGAAATATTACAAAATCCCGCTCCCCCGTTTTTTTTTATCGTACAAGATGTTTTGGCTCAGGAATGAATCTTATTTTGATTCGCTGTGTGGATGGAATTGCCAAGGTGACCGGAACCGGATAAGCGAAGGGGTCTTATAAATAAAATATAAGAGCAGCCATCCATCGTTAAGATAATGAAAATAAATGCTTAGGATGGAAAGAGAGATATCTACCTAAGGATGATTTGTTTTCATATTCTCTAGAATATTCTGACATATTTAATGGCCACCATATGATTTTCATTTACCACGCATTGATAACAAACCAACATTAAAATAAAATAATTAAAAGTAATATTAATATAAATTGCAGGTAAAAGTGAAAACTTTTTCAAAACTCGCTACGCTTTCTCTGAAATTCACTATTAGTATTATTAGCTAGCCATATTAGTATTAGGTAGTAGGGTGAGAGCTATCCTATATATTAATTTAAATATGTATAATAAATTATTCAATATTCAAGATTTAATTGAAAAAATGTGCTCATTTTCTTTATATAGCGTTGCTCGGTAATTTTTACTTTATCATACAGGGTATGGTCAAGTATTGTAATCGTGCATGAAAAAAGTGTTTTTTTTTGCTACTTTTTTTTCAAAATATCTAAAAACGGCTTAAAATATTTTGATTAAAAAAATTGAGCGAAACCATGGCTTTTCGCTCTACAAAAAAGCTCTCATAAGTGAACATCGAAAAAATTATATTTTTCGAGATAATAATTGTTTTGTCAAAATGTCTTTTAGTACCATAAGTCTGTTAGTCTTTGCGTTACCAGATTTTTGTGGACAAGCTAGCTCAAAAACCAGTTTTAATATAAAAACCAAATTTCACACGTAGTTTTTGATCCATTGAGATTAAGAGCTGATTAGATTTTGGTGCATATCGACCCAAAATTAAGGGAAGAGGGAGGGTTAAAATTGAAAATTATAATATTTTCAAACTAAAAAAACAAGAAAATTGAAATATACTAAAAAAATTAACCTATAATAAGGAACAAAAAAATTTCTGGCTCTAAAGTTAGGGGGGGGTCAAAAAATAAAAATCTTGGCCATTTGAGCAAACTCGACCAAATTTTGCATACATAATCAGTGGGCCCCCAGAACACTAAAAATTCAAAAACAAACCGCCCAAAGGGGAGGGGGGCTATAGGGTCAAAAAATCAAAATCTAGGCCCTTGTACCAAACTCAACCAGAAGTGTATGGCAAAGTCAAGTGGATGGCCACATCCTTATTATAATAGACATAATTTTGAAAAACATTTTCTTGAACTAAGAAAAAAAAGTAAAAGCCTCGAAACGATAAAGTTTAAAATTCATTCTTCGCTTAGAATACTTCACTTCAGTATACGTAAGTTATTTAAACTGAAAAAAAAATGTTTTCTGATAGGCCTTCCGGCCCCTAAAACGAATAGCTTGTCGTAAATATTAGCATAAGCGCGATAAGACGGCCCACTCACCCTTCAAAAACGTTTTAATGAAATTGATGTTTCATTAAAATTTCAAGAATAAAGCCCTTGCTCCCTACTTCCATCAATTTGAACCGGAGAGGGATTTTATGTCTAATAATAATAGATAAACAGATGGAGGAGATGGAGAGATGGATGGATGGGTTTACTGTGAAAGGATGAACAAACGGCGTCGATCAAGCAGCAGCAGCAGCCGCCCTCAAGAAATATGGCCCCCTGGTCGAAGAGCAACCACAAGCCGTGATTGAAGCTTGAATGGCAAATATGCCCGGAGAAATTCATTCGGTATTCAGCCGACACAACAGCCACGGTCATGAATAGGCTTATCGCGCTCACTCTGGATAAAAAACGAGCTTTTTTTTATTTAAGCCACCCTCGGCTGGTTTTTAGGGGTGATGTATGCTTGCCAGAGGTAGAACCAAAACTGACCACCGCTTAAAGACAAACGATACATTCACTATCTATTTAATTGCTTTTTTTAAAGGATACGAACATGGATCTTCAAAAAAAAGTCTAGATCTCTCCTCTCACCTTTTCTCGAGCATTTATTTTCATTATCTTAACCATAAATGCCCTTTTATTTTATTTATAAGCCTCTTATCCAGGATCACACCCTTATTTCCGATTCTTTAAATTTTTTTTGAAGTGAAACTTCTTTAGAGAAGTATCTGTTTGATTTTTTTGTTACAATTACTCAATAGAGGGGAAATAATTTTTTTAAACCCACTAATATTTCATGACAAATAAAATTTATTAAAATTAGGGAATTTAAATTATTATTTTAAAACCCACTAATGTTTCGTGACAAATAAAATTTATTAAAATTAGGAAAATTAAATTATTATTTTAAAACCCAATAATCTTTCATGACAAATAAAATTTATTGAAATTAGGAAAATTAAATTATTTCAATAATATCTACGGGTGAGTGGCGATCCGCGATTGGAAGTAGGTGTACACCTCTTTGGAAGTATTTTGGAAGTACTTGGAAATATTTGGAAGTACTTGAAAATATTTGGGAGTAGGTACTTGGAAATATTTGGAAATACTTGGAAATATCTGGAAGTACTTGGAAATATTTGGAAGTACTTGGAAATATTTGGAAGTACAAGTGGAAGTAGATGTACAGCATATTAGGTCGCGGTTCACCCCTCGTCTACGGCTAAAGGAATTTCATTTACTCCGTGAGCTTATGTGGATAATAAGGATCACACATATTTTTTTATTACTTTCGCTTCTGGTATTAGAAAAACATCCATTTTAGAAATTTTTACAATTCCCTGATTGATGCAAATAAACTGGTTTATACCAAATATAAATATGTACCTATATATATAATTTATTTGTTTGAGACTATAATTTCGAAGTTTTGACCTTCATCATCAGTCTTTTTAATTAGATCGTTTATGTGAGTAGCTTGCTATAACAACAAAACGAATTTTCTATATCCAATCGGGTAATTGACCTCACATGAGAAATAACGGATAAAATATTTCTAATTAGAATGACTGATGATAAAGGTCAAACCTTCGAAAAATATAGTCTCATACAAAATACAAATAAATTATATATATGACGTGGTCACATTGCCAAACACGTCATATCGTGTAATGCAAATGTATTTCATAGACATATTCCAAATATTGCAATATTATACTAAAATTACAATGATACTATTTTAATGATATGAAATATTTCTACAATATTCAACTTTTTTTTTTTTTTTGTAGGGTCAGTGAAAACCTCCAAACAGGCACTAGAGTTCTAGGCCCTAGTAGTGTGGGGGTCGAACCCACTAAAAACACCTCCCTGAATGTTGCAACTGAGCAACGCTCATCTAGCAACTTATCTTTGCTGATTAATATCTCGGGTGTAAGGGTAAAGTCCAATGGCTTAACCCAAAGTTAAATTTTTTGCTTCTTCTCGTGTCGACCACATTCAATAACATTTCTCCATTAAGTCACCAAATCAGATGGCTTTAATCTTTTAAGTCTCCGGAGCATGAATGGAGTTTCCTCCATCATGCTACGGATAACTGGATTTGTATGGCTCATGATTCGCTGAGCATGACTGTTGGCATACTTGGCCACCACCTCGCTGACAAGCTCCACCTTCAAATCTCTGTGCAGATTGTCATTTCTAATAAACCAAGGAGCATCCACTATGCTTCTTAGCACCTTGTTTTGGAAAGTTTGTATAATTTTAATATTGGTTTTTCTTGTACAGCCCCAGAGCTGGATGCCATACATCCACACTGGCCTTAACACTTGCTTGTAAATTAGTAACTTATTTTCTATTTTTAGCTGCGATGTTCTTCCAAGCAACCATTACATTTTTCCGAGCTTGATGTTGAGCTCCATTTTTTTCTTTTTAACATGCTCCTTCCATCTAAGCTTTGTATCCAAAGTCACAATATTCAACTGATATTATTTTACAATAGGTATAATAAAATAATATCAGTTGAATATTGTAGAAATATTTCATATTATTAAAATAGTATCATTGAAATATTAGTAATATATCTCTAAAATACATTGGCATTACACAGAAATGACGTGTTTCACCAAATATACATATTATATTTGGCAAAGATATGTAGGTATATGTTTATTTTCATCAAGCAGAGGACAACCACATTTATTTCTTATTAGTTGAATAAAAGATTTCACTGTCGATGGTAACAGAATTGTTTTTATTTTAGGTTAAAAATAAAAATAAAATGAGAGAGTCTTCTGTTTTTTAAATCTAGAAATAATTAAAAATTATTTTATTTAAAAAACAGAAGACCCTCTCATTTTATTTTATTTTTAACTCAAAAAAAAAAAAAAAAAACATTTATTTCTCTTTATGAATCAACAGCTATGCTACACTCAACAAAACAAAATCTTTTCAATTATAAAATATACATTCGTAAAATACTGGTTTGATCCATCCGTGGCTGCCTCCACTCGACTCTATTCTATGGAAATTCTTTGGCTTCTCTAAGGGCCGGTTGCATGACGCAAAGTAAATGCTAACCAAGGTAGAATGGTAAATGGAGTGGGCACTGAAAGTTCTTGTCATCTGATTGGCCATCCCAGCCCCTTCATTTACCATCTACCTTGGTTAGCATTTACTTTGCGTCATGCAACCGGCCCTAAAAGTCTCACATTTCATAAATTTCGTTATCAAATAAATACAGTTATTTTAATCAAAACAATCTTAAAAGCGTTTTTATTAAAGATCAAACATTTCGGGAGAAATTCTCTCTTTATTAATCGAAATTCGGAAAAATAATTGCTTTAAGAAGAAATTTAATAAACAAACAGATTTGAAAATAGACAATGATACAGAATATCAGAGATGAAATAGCGTTGAATAAAAAAATAAAAAATATAAGCTAACATGAATTTAAGTCAAATCAAAGATTTTAATAGATATGTTTATATTGCATGAGAGCAGGTCTTATCCCTCGGAATGTGAAGCCAAGCACTAGTACTTTTCCGGGCAACTAGTGCTTGGGTTCGACTCCTGATGGGACAAGACCCTTCTACATGCAATATAAACATATCTATTAAAATCTTTGATTTGATTTAAATTAATTTTCGTTAATAAATTTGAATAAATATTAACTATCTTTCTCAAATAGACACTCATTTCCTTTAATTGAAAAGTTTTTGTTTTGCCGAGAGTAGCAGAGTTGTTGATTCATTAAAGAGAAACAAAGAGCTGTTCCGCTGCTTTGATGCAAATAAACATACACACATATATATATGTGTGTATGTTTTTTTGCATCAAGCAGAGGACAACCTCTTTGTTTCTCTTTGTGACTTATTTCCTTGCAAAAAATATAAATATTTGCGAAAAATGATCTTTTCTAGAAATTTTTGATAAGTTTATAATTTTTCTTGTTTGAAATTTCAATCATTCCTAAAATTATTATTATTTTGTTTATTTTTCTTTTAATTTTTACACAGTTGCCGGGGTATTTACCCAAGGCAAAAATTTATGTACAAAGGTTGATATTTATATGTACAATATTTACAAAGGAATTTAGGGATGCGAATCATGCATGACACTGGGTGGTTTATTGGAGACTTAAAAATTTCCTAACAATATTTGCAGTTCCCAACAATGCGGCCTTCTGACAAGTTCTCATGTGTCCTTCGTCCAATTGAATTTTTGATTTTGCAACCTTCCAATCCTTCGTGACCAGACCATTCGCGGACACCACCACTGGACCTATCTCCACCCCCTGAAGCTTATACATATCCTTCAGCTCGACAGACAGCGCTTGGTACTTCCTCTTCTTTTCAGCGATTCTTGACAGAAGCTTGTCATTCGAGGGGACCGCAACATCAATAATTATTGCCTTTTTTATTTTTATCAAACAGGACAATATCGGGTCTATTTGCTTCAACTGCTCTATCAGTTGTGATGGTACAGTTCCACAAAATTCGCGCTCGATCATTGCTGATTACTGTCTCAGGCCTACATTTGTAATAAGGTTGTTCTTCTTCTATTAGACGAAAAAATTATTATTATTATTATTATTATTATTATTTTGTTAAAAGTAATCTAACGAAATTTCACCTTCTTTTTACTTTCTGGTGGACTAGTTTAAAGGAGACAATTAGTAGGATTTCAAGAAAATGATGTTTTAAATAAGTGAAAGACGTATGGTGCACTCACTAGTTTATTTATGAGCAGAAGGACTTAAATAAGCGAGTATATATTGTCGAGATATTTTTTTGAATTTTTTTTTTTTTCAAGGGTTTAATAATAAAGGAATTGATTATATCTGTTTGTAATGGGAATATGTGATTGGACATCCAATCATAGATTGTCGAAAAAAGGAGACGGTCAGAGCTAGCCTGGATAGATATGAAAGATAAAACGAGCCAGCCAGCCAACCAGAGCCCTTGAAAAGGAGCCGGAGATGAATCGAATATCCGGCCTGGCTGCCCACTTACCTACACGGACCAAACAGCCCTCCTGGTCGAGAGACGTTCTTTAGGCAGACACGCAATTTGAAGATAAATTGTAGAAATACAGCCGCAGGGGTTTTATCATTCAATACTATCACTCTCCCTTTGGCTGGCTTAGCATAAGTGAAACTCATTTAAAAAACAATGGCTTTGGTTAATCGAAATATTTATTATTAATTAAAATATAGACAAAAAAGGAAACTTTTCTAAGACTCAGCAGGTTATGTGAAACAGAGATCTTTAAAATCTACTTCAGATAAACATAAGTCTCTTTTTTCATGATCACGTGTTTCAGAGTAAAACTAAGCTCTGGTCTAAAATGACATAGTGTTACTTATTGCATATCATCCTTTTGTCAACACTTTAGTATGATTTATTATTATGTTTGGTTTAGTTCAAGTTTCGTTAAGGTAGTTGTTACGCCAAATGGGTTTTCTTAGGATTTTTTTGAAATTTAGACACATTAATATTTAAATACTTCTGCATCGATTGGTGGCAAAATTTATGAACAATATAGTTCCGGAGATATTAAATTTCAAAAATAGTGTTTTTCAGTCTCTTATACATTGCACTATATCGGAAAATTTACATACATATTGAATTATAATTAAAAAACTCTTCTTACCATTTTGATAAAAAACTAAACCAACATTAAACAATAACAAATACATATTTTAAGACAATTTTGATTCATAGTTACAACATAGTTTCTGAGATAATAATGAATAAATAATGAAAAATGTATAAAACAAATTTTCACTAAAAATAATTTGGCAACAGCGCATTTATTTAACTAGTAAAAGATGTATAAAGAGCGCATGCGCTAGATTTTTTCATAATTATAATTTTCATAAGGTGTAACGTAGGCGTTGATTACATTTGTTAAAAAATAAAACGATTTTTATAGAAAAAAATCGACCTTTTTAAAATGTATTTTATTTGTCAGTTTAATATAAAAATATTCAATCTCTTACAATGGTGCTAGATTTGTCAAACAAACACGAGATTGGCTAGAATCGGTACATAAACAGCAAAAAGTTTTGGGCATATGAATTATGAATCCTTATTGTTTGTTCTATATATTCTAGCAATAACTTTTTGCTAGTATTGTCGCGAAACAACTACCTTAAGTTATTTAGTTTAAACTTTTATTCTAGGTAGGTATCAAATTTAAAAGTATTCAGCAGACAATTCTAAAAGATTAGGTAATTTAAGTAAAAAAGGTTAATAGACTTTTTTGTTTTCTCAAAACACTTTTCAGTACTATAAACATGTTTATATTGTGTCAACTTGTCTATTATAACAAATAAATGAGTATAATAAAGCAAAAAAGTGAAGTTTATATGACAAAAAAAAACCGGCTTCAAAAAAATTAAATGCAACAAGCAAAATAATAAGAACTCAAAAATCGAATACAATGCACTAAAAGGTGTTAAATAATTATCTTATTTATTTAGTTAAAACTAAACGATGAAATTGTTACATGAAATCACTTTTTGAAGACGGTGCCAAACATAAACATTTTATGAATCGCACTCGACGGATCTTAGTACGTTTGGCGGGTAATGAAGACATCATCGCGTAAGCTCGCTTATATAGTTGGTTTGGCACCGACTTCAAAAAGTGATTTCATGTAACAATTTCATTGTTTATTTGTAACTAAATAAGATAATTATTTTATACCTTTTGGTGAATTTTATTTGATTTATGAGTTCTTATTATTTTATTTGTTGCATTTAATTGTTTTGAAGTCGGTTTTTTTTCTAAAAATTATTTTTATTTTTCTCTTTTTAGTGATGTTATTAATAGTGACTTATGATAATACCTTGCATGTATCTCGTAAGAGAAAGATTCGGGTGAAGGAATCAGAAATTGATAATAAAAATCAATTCATAAATAATGAAATTATCTCAAAACGTTAGGGGGTTTTAAATGAACGTTTTAAGATTGTTTTTTTATAAAAGATTTTATTTATTATAATTTCGATTATTTGCTCATAAGAATTGGAGATTTCCGTTATTTTGTCATTGAACATATCATCAAAACTTAACCAAATCACTATGGGATTACCCCTAAAGTATCCCTTTTCCAATAAAAAAGAATCATCGAAATCGGTCCATAAACAAAGAAGTTATGCGTGGACATAAGTAACAAAAAAGGTTCAATACCAATGAAAAAAACGGGACCAATCGGGTACGCGACTGAACCCAATGCAAAAAATATCATTCACATCGGTCCACAAGAGAAATAAATGTTCAAACACAAAAAAACAGACATTCCGTTGAATTGATAACCTCCTCCTTCGTCGGTTAAAAACAATGCAAATGCAAATATTGATAAAAATTTTTAAAAAAATTGTAATTTTTTGAAGATGGTTTATAAAAAACTAATGTTGTATAAAAGTGTCTGCATCATTTGTTACTGTAAAAATCGTATTGGAACGACTGCTAAAAAAGAATTTACAATGTAAAATCAAAATGGTATGTAATTTTAGCCTGATCTCCCCTATATTAAATGTGCTACCCGAGATCAAAAATGTTCTTCAAATGTGGCTCAAGGATGCCAAAAGGTTGGACACCCCTGTGCTAAAACAATAACAATTTTTAAATGTTTAGTGGAATGCTTAAAATTTTGTAGATTAGGGGAGATTTAATTTCATTTCTGACTAATTTCATGGAATTTAATTTAATTTTTATGAGGGTAGCTTGCATCAGCATATCATAGCTTTGTATTTGAGGGCATAATAATAAACGAAATGCAACAAATAATTGAATTATCCGTGAGTTGATATGAGATAATATCCAACCATGTGAAGCGGCTGGCTCTAATTGAATCTTAAGCAAAGGTTTATATCAAGTATCAAGGGAAGAGTCGCTTGCTAGGAGCATCAGCCATGGGAGACTGGCGTATATATATAATTACTTACTTAAGTCTAAATAAATTAAAAGAGAACCCAGAGGGGGGCATTATCACCTGTTTGCCCAAGGGAGAAGACCCAAGGATAGGCGCTCGCCGGAAGAACGCTTTCAATAAATTAATTTAGCAAGTAAAAGTCAAGTGAAGAGAGCAAGGGTCGGTTGATCATATTTTATGTTTTATAAAGCCTGTTCTAAATCATCCAAATGAAGCAGGGGGCAGGTTTAGGGTCTTTTAGGATTATTACAAAACATTTTCATCAAAACAGGCTACGCCAGAATGTTCTAAGGGTTTGGTCATGGAGGAAGATACATATATTTTCAAATTGTTTTATTATTGAAAATATCTTGAAAAGCGACACAAAAAAGTCTAACGGAAAAACAAGTTTAATCAGTCGGCCAAGTGCGAGTGGGACTCGAGTACCGAGGATTCCGTACCTTATATCTTTAAAAATACTTGAGATGCCTATTCAAATAATTCTTATTTGTCAATCATAAACAGGCTATTAAATAAATTTACGAAAAGTGGAATCAATGAGAATATCTTCTGCCTGGTGTAAATAAACATATATATACTAGCTGACGCACGGGCCCCGGCGTCACCTAGCCCCTGGCAGGGAACGTCTCGTTTTATGCTTAAAATTTATATAGATAATTGCTTACCTATCAAAATTGATTTGATCAAAAAATTTTAATATGTTTAAAAAATAATAATAGTTTTGAAAATAAATTATAGAATAGGTATTAATACAGTAAATGAATTATATATATTACTTGTCAAAATTGTTCCCTTTACCAAAAATAATATTGACATTTGAAAGATTTCCAAAAAGCTATTATCGGCCATCTTGTTTGTTTGGTTTTACGACCCAGAGAGGCGCTGGCGTTGTTTTCTCGAAAAAAAATATTTTTTATATGCCACAGGTGTGATATCTATAAAAACACTCGTGTATTTGAATGGAATGTTGTGTGAAAATTTCAAAAAAATAGGTGAAGAACTAAGCGGTCCAATAATTAAGATCGGGGAGGGAGAGGTGAGCAGAGTGGAGGAACCCTTTGACAACGAAATTGGTGCTTAAAAAAGGAGACCATCAGCGTTGCTTTTACCCTAAATATTTGTTTGTTTTCTAAAAATAATTATGTAACTTGACGTGTTTGATGTGTAATTTTGTAAGGATAATACTAGGAACCTATATAAATGAATAGGTAACTTAAATTAAAATAATATTTTTTCTACATTGTGTCATTTTAGATTTGGTATATTGTATTTTAAGATTTTTTTAATATTTCCTAAAGTCCCTAGTTAAATGTTTGTCTGACTTAAAGAACAATAAACAAGTTTGTAACATATTCTGGATTTTTATTAAATATTTTATGGACACCCTATTTTTACGATACGGCCAATCGTGGATGACACAATCGAGAAACGTTCACGATTTAATGATCTGGTCAAATTAAGTTGTGCCACATCATGAAATGTGAACATTTCATGAAATTCTACGATGTGGCCACGACATATACAAAACGACCAAGACATTTTTTCAAGGTATTTCAATATATTTCATATTAATTGAAATTATTATTATTATTTTTCTTAAATAAAAAGTTTACCCTTTCCCTATCAAATTACATTTCTGTATACGTGTCTTGTATACAAATAAAATACACTATTTATTTTTACTATTCTATATATTATGATTTCTTTAACTATATACGAAATAGTTGCGTCTAAAGAGGGCAGCACTTAATGGGAACGCCTGTACTTAGACAACCAAGAGATACGAGAAGCAAGAAGATTGCATTTTTCAGGCTTTGTGAATGAACCAATTTTTATTTTGTCTGCAAATAAAAATCGACCTTTTTAAGTGAATTTAAAATCAAAAAATAATATTAAAATGTGTATATGCTTTATATAAAGCAAAAAATTACAAAGTAACGCTCGGTCCAATACCCTGTACCGTAATACAGTAATAGGGTTTCGATTTTTTCTTGTACCAAAAAAGTAAGTGAATTTAAAATAAACTGGTCAAGTGCGTGCTGGAAAGCATTCCAATGGTTACGTACCTTAAAATTTCTAAAATAATTGAGATATTAAATTAATTGTTAATTATAAATTATAATGACAGAATGTGGGAATTTGTTTCATTCATGTTTTTAAGCTATTAAGAAACGCCGATAGGTTCAAAAATCATCTAAAAATAGCCATTTTTTGAAGCTCTTTCACATAATCATTTTAAATCGAAATAAATTTTAAGAAATCAAGACTAACTCTACTTAAAGTTTGTGATAAAACATATTTTTTCATTTTTAAAATTCCACCCTATATAAAATAATTATTTGATTAAAATATTTATACGATTTTTGAAGTCAGGGGAAATAAATACATATAAAGTTATAAGTTTGTAACTTATTTAGTTTAAGAGCAACAATGCTCTAATAAGCTGACAGACAAGCAAACAAAGTGATATTATATCGACACTAATAGGGTTGCGTTTTACGTTTATACAGAACACTAAAAAATGTATATATCCATATTTCAATATACTCTCGTATATAAATAAGTCTTTAGAATTGATCGATTATATTTATCTGTCAATGGATTAATTTCACCATAGGTAGTCCATCTTAAAGAATTTCTAGATTCTGAGATTTATATTTATTATATCTGAGAAAAGAAAGAGGATCCTTAAAATCTCACCCTCGACTTTCTAATTCGTTTACTTAGAAAGTAAGGATTCCCTTACAGCTATTTTATTTCAAAAGAATTCAAAAGTATAAATTTACGTACTTTCTAGAAGAGCATCTGTAAGAGTAACAAATGAATCCTCTTGCGAACGTATAAAGGAAAGTAAAATAAACCTTAGGCCACGTTCGCTGTGTCTTCTTCCATTTTCACGGGGTAGTAAAAGTCACTCAATCCCAACTTACGAGTCAAAATATACTTTTGAAGAAGAGAAGGAAAAAAACAATAAAAAGACAAGTATATGGGAGTGTTTAAAAAGTAATATATGTAGATAGAGAAAGAGAAAAAGAGAGAAAGGTTAAGCAGATTAGATCCGTTGGGTTTTTATTTGAAATTCATAAAAACAAAAAAATGGGTTAAGAGTGTTTATTTAAAAGAAACTAATTTAATCATTCTTCATCTCTGAAAATAATATAAAAGTTTCGTAGAAAGGGATTGTTTGAATGGAGAGGGGAAGGGAATTCCAGAAGGGAAATTCAATCAAGGGGGATGGATACAAGATAGATGAAGCAAGATGAAATTTTTAATTAAAAGTTTTTGAATTGATCCTAAACTGTATTTGTTTAAAGAAATAATACTATGAAAAATTGAATAAAGGAAAATAATGAAAATTAGAATAATAAAATTTGCTAGTGCAGAGTCAAAAAATGCGAACGATATTCCGGATTAGGATGAGTAAGAGATTCTTTTTACTTTACCATATAGGATATGGTTAAGTATTGTAATCGTGCATGAAAAAACTGGTTCTTTTGCTTATTTTTTTCTATATATCTCAAAAACGGTAGAAACTATTTTGATTAAAAAAATTGGGCGAAACCATGGAATTTCGCTCTACAAAACAGCTCTAATAAGTGAACATCGAAAAAATTATATTTTTTGAGATAATAATTGTTTTGTAAAAATGTCGGTTAGTCTGATAGTCTGTTATTCTGTTAGTTAACTAGTACGTGCGATACCAGATTTTTGTGGACGAGGTAGTTCAAAAACTAGTGTTTTTTTAATGAATATGATGAAAGAAGGGGTTACACCAAAAAGGTGCATGCCAATACCAAATTTAACACTTAGTTTTTGTGCATATTGATGGTTAAGAGTTGATTAGATTTTGGTGCATATCGACCCAAAATTAAGGGGTGGAGGGGGGGGGGGTTAAAAATTAAAAATCTAGGCCATTTGAGCAAGCCACCAAATTGTGTATACATAATCATTAAACACCCAGAAGTTTAAAAATTCAAAAACTAACCGCCCAAAATGTGGGGGGGGGTCAGAAAATGAAAATCTAGGCACTTGTACCAAATCAACCAAATGTTGTATACATAATAAGTGGACCCCCAGAAGTCTAAAAATGCGAAAACTAACCATAAAAATGGGGGGGGGGAGTTGTAGGGCCAAAAAATGAAAATATAGGTCTATGAACCAAATTCAACCAAATTTTGTATACATAATCAGTGGGCCCCCAGAAGACTGCAAAAACTCCCCCCCCCCCTACATGATATTAAATAATTTTATTAAATATTAAATATAAGAGAGTGGCCAAGTTGTATAGTAAAGTCAAGTGGATGGCCACATCAGAACATGTAAATTTTTTTTTAATGCAATACATAAATAAATCTTAGCACTGAATTCTCAAAATACAGATCAAAATGATATTTAATCAAGAATATTTTAAAAATTTAACTAAAAAAATAAAAAGTAAAATCCCGTCTGAAAATGAAATATAAATACTCTGTAAATTGTTGATATTAATGGTAAATACTAACACAAGTCAATCAAAACGCTGTAAAAAGAGACAAGTGGTTCATTTGATGACCCTTTTAAGCCCTTAAGAAGGTGAAAAGATCCTCCGAAAATTCGTTTTTTCAAGAGAATAACCCAATAAATTATTTTCTTCGAAATTTTTGGTTTTCCTTATCCCTGGGCTGCCTTTCCATCAATTTTCCATTTAACTAATTACCTATATAGCTAATTAAATCAAAAAAATAGATTTTTAATAGGATATTAGGTAAAGCTTACGGGGTCCTCAAAGTTTTCATATTTTTATTATTTTATAAATTTTCATTAGAAATAATTATAAAGGGTGCGGATTGAAGCATATCTCTTCTTTTAGAGGTAAACTATTGCAATGATGCGAATACAAACAAGTCTAGACCTGTTTCGGACTATTAGAGATTAATCTTTTAATTTCTTTTATTCTAGAAATGGCCCTTTCCTTTTACACTTGAACTAAAACGATAATCGTTATATATAGAGAGAATATTCAATTGGTCTACTCTAATAATATTAAACTTTTTAAAACATATTGAGCATTTTTTGGGATCTCAGGTAGCCTTTTTGCAACGATGGTATTGTTACGTGACATCAGATCTAGTAACTCTGGCCGAATAATATCATCAATTCTTCTGGTTAAGTTTTTGTAATCGTGCATGAAAAAACTGGTTCTTTTGCTTATTTTTTCTATATATCTCAAAAACGGTAGAAACTATTTCGATTAAAAAATTGGGCGAAACCATGGATCTAAGATCACGGGTTCGATCCCAGCTAGAAACAAAAATTAAAAAAATTATTGATAAAAATATTTGGTAGGCTTCACATTAAGATATAAAAAAATAAAACGAATTTATTTAGAGAATCTTTAATCTCGATATATATATTTCGGGTGACTAACCCATCTCCTGAAGATGGGTTAGTCACCCGAAATATATATTCGAGATTAAAGATTCTTAAAAATAAATTCGTTTTATTTTTTTATATCTTAATGTGAAACCTACCAAGTATTTTTATCCAATAATTTTAAAAAATGTTTCACCAAGTACCAACACCAAATTCCTTAAAAACTATTAAAAAATTAATATCAGGAATAGTAGGAAATTGGATAAAATTAAATATAAAGTTTTTTATTAAATGAGCCAGACGTTTGGTCAATTTATTTTGAGTTCCTCAGTGGTTCATTTTATCATTCTTTGTCATAAAAATTCTAATATACCATTTAATACAAAACATCATTAATTTTTCTTTGGCATATTCTTGACTCACAGTAATCAACTTGGAAACGACTTTTCTTTAGCAAATGAAATTTGTCGTAGTTTTTATTCAGAGATGATATGTGTAAAAAATCAATTGTTAAAGAAATGTCGTATTCAAGACTGTTGATTACAGTGAGCCAAGAATATGTTAAAGAAAAATTAATGATGTTTTGTCTTATATGGTAGTAGAATTGTTTTTGACAAAGATTGATATAACTGAGGAGGTCAAAATGAATTGACGGAACGTCTGGCCCATTTAATAAAAAAAAAAAACTCTGTGTTTTTAATGTTATCCAATTCCTTAGTATTCATGTTATTAGTTTATTATGGATACGAATGTGTTACTATTAAAAAATTAATACTTTAAAAAATAATAATAATAATACCGGCTTCCTGATCCAGGAACTGACAATTCCAGGTTCTAAAGAATGCGGAAGGCAAAGGCAAACCACCGCATCATTATTTCCCAAGAAGAACCGTCATGATGATAGCCAAACTCCGAAGAGAGGCGGCACAATAGGAAGAAGAAGAATAAAATTGAAAATAGATTACTAGATAGGTTTCATAAATATGTTAAAAAAATATTGCTTTAGAGCAAGACTCAATAGATATTTCGGAGGATGTGCCCAGGGCCGGATCTAGGAGGGTGCAAAGGGGTGGACGTGCCCCCGGCGGCAAATTTTAAGAAGTGGCACAATTTAGGAAGCGGGAAATTTTTTTAATTTAATTTTTAAATACAATCTTGTTTTCCAACTAATACTTTTAGGCCAGTAAATAGGAAGGTTTCAACTTACATTTATTGCGGGAAAATATTGTTTTAGCATAGATATCCATAAATCTAAGAGTTTATCAAAAAACTGGTCCAAGTAAACGTTCAAGTCAACAAAATTTCCTATAGAATGAGATAGAAATCAAGTTTCTAGGATGAGTAATTTTCATTTTATGAAGGAAAAATTGAAGTTTTTCAAAACTTCAACCTCATTACGGCACAAGTTACCATTATCCAATTAAGATGAAGCTGTGTTTGAATCTAGTTTAAAAATGTATAGGTTGTCTTTGTCAAAAACGTACTCTTTCATTGTTAAAATGGGAAAAAAATCGAAAAAAGTGCGAGTTTTTGGGAGAGGTATTCAAAAATGATCAGGGGCGCAGTTTTTTTTGATCCCCATAAAAAATCGAACTACTGGACCAATTTTCTATTTTTTTTATCGACGTGAATTTTGTCCTCTTCAATTTACTATAGGACAGTTATTTACAAAATATGGACTGTTTTCGAGTTATAAGCGAAAAACTGGTAGCAAACTTAGACTTGGCATACCCACACCATACCAAACGATTTTAGAAAAAAAAATATTTTCCCCTAATTAATATATTTAGGGGGAGGGAAGAAGCGGCGGCAAATTCGAGCTTGCCCCCCACTCCTGACAAAAGACCTAGATCCGGCCCTAGATGTGCCCACTTCAGGAGTTTACATTTTGATATGAGTGTATGTGATCAATGTAAATTCCTGACGATGGGCACATCCCTCGTAATATGTATTGAGTCTTGCTCATAAGCATATTTATGAAACCTATCTAGTAATCTATTTTTAATTTTATTAAATACTAGCTGCAAGGCTCGCCTTCGGCAGCCCTCTTGCTAACCAAGGGCCACGCCCCCTGGACACCCAACCCACGAACCCACCCTCACACCCCAATCCCACCCACCACACACCCCGAAATCCACCCAGCACCCCCATCCCCGAACTCGTTCCTAACCCCCACCCCCGCCCCGCACCACCCCGGACCATCATACCACCCCTATTCCCTAACCCACCCCCTACTACATTCCACCCCACGCACCCAGTTTTTGCATTTCTAGCCTTCTAGTGACCCACAGATTATATATAGAAAATTTGGTTAAGTAGGCCATAAGGGTAAGAATTTTCATTTTTTGACCCCTCCCCCCCATTTTAGGTGGTTAATTTTTGCATTTCTGGCCTTCTAGTGACCCACAGATTATGTATACAAAATTTGGTTGAGTTTGGTCCAAGAGCAAGAAATTTCATATTTTGACCCTCACCCCCCCCCATTTTTTGGGAGAATTTTTTTAAACAAACGTTGTCAGAAATTACATCCCCCTGTAACTTTGCTCATAATAAAATTTGACGTAGAGTTCATAGTTTAGGAATTATTTGATAATTTTCATTCGTGCGCCCCCCAAACCCCCTTTTGGGGTCAAAATATCAAAACGTTATATAGCTAAAAACGTAAGTTAGAAGACATCTGATGCAAATATGAAATTTCATAACAATCCCTTGGGCCGTTTTTACGTGAATCGTGAGCAACTTTTCGCGGAAACCACGCAAACATATATACATACACACAGGAACTTTGTTGAGAGTGTTTTCGTTCATATCTTTGCTTGAAACGTGTGCAACCAAAATTTGGCGTGATTTGGAGCAACGTACAAGCAAAACCTTAATTTTATATATTTTATATATCTAAATTATAGATGTTTCTCCTTGAACCTACCCCATTTTTCCTGGACAAAAAAAGGAATTTACTAAAATTCAAAAATGTATAAAAGAAATAATTGCCGTTTCAACTTACTAGCTTGAAAATGGTTATTTTTTTTTATTAAAATCGATAAATTCTTAAGGTTTAAGATTTCTTATTTTTCTAGTTCAAAAAGGATTTAATTAAAAATCTACTAAAATCCAATATTAGAGAAGAGAAATTATACAGAGAAAGAAAAAACATAAAATATGCAAATAATGAGAATAATGAGAATAACAAACAGGGATGTTTTATTTATGTAATATCAGTCAGATTTTGGCATATTTTTTTTAATTTTTCAGGGATATTGAAAATTATATTTTCTTTTGACCAGCAATCCAAATCAATTAACATATTTATTTTGTTAGGTTTGTTAATTTAATTTGTGAAATTTAAATAAAATATCCACTGTTATATTCATATTCTACAAAAAAGGGTAGTCGAGTAAATAAAATATTATTAAAAGAGGGGAGTGATTGAATAAAAAAAATCAATTACTCTATACTCTCGGATGCATATTATTCCATAGAAATCGATTTTTGATTCAGTTATTTTTTGGCTGAAGAAAGTATGCTAATTGTATATTTTAAACGTCCAAATTTAGTGTGCTAAATATTTTATTTATATTTAATTATTTGTTTCGTATTTTTCTTTAGAAAATGAAATTCTAAAAAGGTTTGAAAAAGATTCTATAATAACATTATTTTTTAAGGACGTTCCCTAATAAAGCTCATGCAGTTCGCTCTTTCCCCTACTCTCGCATGCGCAGAAAGGCAAAAATATTTTCACTGCATCGTTTCTTGGACCTGGCAACATTGCATTCTTATCGATGCTAAAAGACAAAGAATAAAAAAAAACACTTCATGAAACAGCTTAATGCGAAATTCCAGATGAGAACAGTATAATAAGGTTGAGAGAATTAGCTAAAAATCTCAAATTCACCAGCTAGATATTGAAAGATTTTAGTGCGACGTTGCCAAGTTGCCATCTCTCACTTGCCATGCCATGAGAGAAAAAATGAAAACCATCAAAAGTACCTAACTTTTAACATTTTTCATACAAAACGAATACCGCTTAATACAATTATTTTAACAGGAAAACATTTGTTATATCTTCAGTTAATGATTCTCAGTTTTTAAAAATAATTTCAAGAAAATTACGATTGTTATTTAATGAAACAGTCGCTTTAACATCAATCGGGATAAAATGTGCAAATTTCATTGGTCAATATTTACAAATTTACTGCCCCAAGGACTATTGAAAAAAATGTCTACATATATATAAAGGACCCTTATAAATATGTGTATTCAATGTTTTAAAAGGATTGCAAGAAAATCGATTTATTAGAGAACGTCCTTAAGCCGATTCGATTTCACTCAATACCCTCAAGAAAGCTCAGTTTGTCGGGTCTCGGAATATTTAATTGAAAAATAAAAATAATATTACATCAAAAAAATGTAATTTTTTTCGAGACTAGCCCAAGTTTATATCAATATCATTATTATAATAAAACTAAGGGTCAAAAGAAATTTCTTTTTTGCTACTGCGTCATCTATAAAAATCTATAGTTCATATCGTTTTTTCAGCTCGTATATTATATTATAAATATTATGCAAATAGTTTGAGATGCCTTTAATGTCAAAGTAATAAAAAGTAGAAGGATGATAAAAAAATTAAATTTATATTCCCCATCAATTCCAGACGGCCAATTTACAATATCCCATGCCCTCGAACAAGCATATAAGATTCAATTTTTATATTTTAATATTAATAAAAAAATGAACACTTATTTTTCATTTATGTGGGAAAATAGTTAAAAAATACTCTAGTTCTAAAATGGGTGAATCAAAAAATCAATTATGATTCGAGTAGTGATTATTTAGTGTTAAATAACTTAGGACGAACCAAGGACGTAAACAAATTATTTCTTGAATTCGACTGTGTTATTTTTTAAAATTCGAATTTATTAAAAAATTCTAGTGATTATTGAAGGAAATCACAAGAGATTGTCATCTTCTAGATACTATGTGTGATTTTAATAAAATTGAATGTCAAGTTTACAAGCTTTAACAGCTACATATCTAATGTAATCATAACTAATATTATACTTAGATTATTTATTTAATACTTTTATGTAATTTGAGGAAAAATGTTTCACTTTTTCAATACTTTTGGCACGCTTACGGCGAATTTTTGGGACGGAGATTTAGTTATCGGAGTTATCTAGAGTCGGAAAACTTTTTTAACTATTACCCAAAAATATATTACGATAAAATGAAATGTATAAAAAAAAATAATAAGCTAACGTTTACTCGAAGAAACCAATTGCACAAAGTGGGACCTACCTCAAAATTTAATTGAAATGATAAAGCAGGGAGATTTATTTAAGAAAGAAAATGACTAATGAACTAGGAGGAATATAAGTAAGTAAATGCATATAGAAAGTTTTTTTTTTTTTAATAATATGTTTTCTTAGTCCTTTTATCTATAATGATGTGGAACTTTTTAAAATATTTTATAATTTATCACCATAAAACTTGATAGGTACTTTTCAAAAATCTTCTGGTAAGCCTACTAAGAATTTTTAAAACCTAAATCAGGTATTAATTTTAAACCTATATAACTCTCCCTTCATTTTATTGTTTTTATATTTCCAAAATACTCTTTTGATCATGAATGTGTTAGAAAAGAACGTATAAGAATGTTAAATATAAAATATAGGGGTTGATATTAAGGGTTGTTTACCTTGGATTGGCTCATGGGTGGTCGTCGATGTCGCCTGGTCTGTTTCTCGACACCAACTAAAGTGAAAAATTCAAAGAGAAAGAATCCCGTTGCTCGATAAGATAATCGAACCTGGGAAATTCCCAGAAATATTTTCTTTTGAATTCGTTTGATATATTATCAAATGCACTTTTTAAGCAATTTACTCTTTAGAAAATATTAGAAAGATGTTCAAATACTAAATCCAAGACAATACGGATTATTATTAGGTAGATTTCGAAGACTTCCGGAAAATTTCATCATAATATTTCCGACCCCAATACCACCCTCCATTCAAAAGTTTATATATATATGGGGTATGTATCGCAGTTTTGTGGGTGCGATACAGTCCACAACGTTCAATCGATTGCAATGAAATTTGGCACGAAATTTAGTCTTGATGTAAACAAGAACTGATTAGTTTTTGGTGACTTCAGCCCCAAGTGGGTTGAAATCTTAAAAAATTCATAACAACGTTAATATGAATGAACCAGTTTGGTTGCTAATGGCTAATATTCTACTAATTAACTTCTACAACTTGTGTCTAAAAAGTTTTTGATAGGAGCAGTCTAAAGGGGGAGCCCCTTCGAAATCTACCTCTTCCTACGGCCTGCCCCAGGTTTTTTTTTTTTAATTATTATGTCAACACTGTGTGCTTACATTAATCCTTAACAGTAGGTCCAAAAAGTCCTATTGCTGCAATCCTACTAAATTGCTTGTCCTATTAAAGGAAATCTTTTAGTTTAACATTCTAGGATTCTAAATAGCGTATTTGACTTAATACACTACTTTCAGACTGCGATTGCGCACTTTGAAATTTACCAATAGAAATTTTAAGTACGCATGCTCAGTTTGCCCGATTGCTTTGTGCATTAATTCGAATTTGGCATAGGAGAAATATTTTCAATGGATTTATTTTCATTCAAGAAAACTATATATAGATCTAAAGATGATAAGAATTCAAATAGAAGCATTCTGTAAATTCAAATAAAATCACAAGAGGTTGTGCTCTACTGAATCCGACATGGAAGCAAATATTTTTAATTATATGTCAGTAGCGTTATTTTCACCCCCCCCCCCCTTGTGAACCTTGCCCAAATTCCAAAATTAGCAAGCACCTCACAGGTTAGCCAATTGACCCGGATTTCTATTTTTGGCACTCGGGTTTGATTCCCGAGGGGGTGAAAAACGATCCTTTTCTAATTCTAAAAACAACCCATTCAATCTCGTATCTAATAGATGACACCCTCTTGTGATTTTATTAGAAAATTTAAATTTATTTCTATCGGCATCTTGAACTCTATCCTAACTTATTTTCTCTGATTAAATAAGAGCTTATCCTCATTATATCCGTTTAACAAGAATCCACGTTTCTTTCAATTCCAAGTTAACGCTCGTTTATTTTCCCATTAATTTTATGCGGCAATTAAAAGTGTTGCCTTTGTTTTTTAGTGGTATTTTATTTATATATAAAATAAGACGATTAAAGTTTATACGACAGATCATCAAGATATACGGCCTCAAACCAGAGAGTGACGAGCACAATGTGTTCCAAAAAGTAATTTATCTTAATAGAATAAGCCTCTTAAAAGTTACCAATCTAAAAACATCGGATTTATGAAAAATATTTGTCAAGTTTGAAAGTTGAAGTGAAAATAAGATGATAGTATTTGTAGTTGAAAGCCGTAAATTTTAAAATTGAAAATAAAATTATTATTTATGAATGCTAAGATTAATTCCAAATTCATTTCTACAAATAAAGACAGTTTTTGCTTTATTTTTAACCGACTTCAAAAAAGGAGGAGGTTCTCAATTAGAATGATTTTTTTTTATTTTTTTATTTTTTATTTGTGTCTCTGTTACCTGATATCTTCGCCAATTGTTAACCGATTTTGATGATTTTTTTTTGCATTAGGCTCAGTATAGTTTCTGATTGGTCCCGTTTTTTTTTCATTGATATTGGACCTTTTTTGTTATGTTTGTTCAGGCATAACTTCTTTGTTTATGAACCAATATGAGTGATTTTTTCTGCGTTTGGATCAGTATAGCTCCAACCAAGATAGTCAAGATACCTAACTATTTATTTATTTTATGTATGTTCAGCGAGAACTTTTTGTCACATGGACCGATTTCGATGATTCTTTTTTTATTGGAAAGAGGTCACCTTAGGGGTGATACCATATTGATTTAGTCAAGTTCTGATGATATGATTAATGACGAAATAACGTATATCTCCATTTTTTATGAGCAAATAATCGAAATTATAATAAAAAAATCTTAAAACATTCATTTAAAACCCGGAAACGTTTCGAGAGAATTTCTATATTTATGAATTGAATTTTATTATCATTTTCTGATTCATTCGCCTGACGCTTTCACTTACGTGATGGATGGAAGGTATTATATTAAGTCACTATTAATAACATCACTAAAATGAGAAAAATAAAAATAATTTTTATAAAAAATAAATAAAACCGATTTCAAAAAAATTAAATGCAACAAATAAAATAATAAGAACTCAAAAATCAAAGAAAATGCACTAAAAGGTATAAAATAATTATCTAATTTAGTTACAACTAAACGACGAAATATTAACATGAAATCACTTTTTGAAATCGGTGCTAAACAAACTATATAAGCGAGCTTTCCCGCCAAACGTACTAAGTAAGATCCGTCGAGTGCGATTCATAATATGTATGTTTGGCACCGACTTCAAAAAGTGATTTCATGTTAATATTTCGTCGTTTAGTTGTAGCTAAATTGGATAATTATTTTAATACCTTTTAGTTCATTTTTTATATACAGGATGATAAAGATTTTTTTGAAAAATGTTTTTTTTTTAATATCTCCGAAACTACATTAGATTGGTTATAATACTTAGTGATTGTGAGCTAGGTGTAGAGATACATCTTTTGTAAAAAAAAACCCCTAATTTAGGTTTAAACCAGTGCCGCCCTAATTA
The DNA here is from genome assembly GCA_024734495.1 of Forficula auricularia. Taxonomy (NCBI): domain Eukaryota; kingdom Metazoa; phylum Arthropoda; class Insecta; order Dermaptera; family Forficulidae; genus Forficula; species Forficula auricularia. The sequence continues at coordinate 230,958 of JALMQS010000779.1, read as the reverse complement.
ATTTCGCCCTGATGATTTTGAATGCAAAAAAAGATACGTCACTGCTTTTTTAAAGAACAAAAATTATTTTATTAATGGTGCTTCATTTTTTATTAAAAAAAAGATATTTTGACTTTTTTAGTATCTTGAACTATTTTTCAGTAAACAAATAAGAATATCAATTATTTTACGCAAAAATAAAATATCCTTACACTTGAATTACTTTTTACACTTTTTATTGAAATAATTTTCTTTAACATCTGTTTATATGAAATTTTTGTCTTAAAATTATGCACAGATTAACCCCCTTCAATATTGATATTCAATTATGAAACCCTCTGTAAACTGTATAATGAGTAAATAAAGAATTCAAAACTCTCGAATTAACAAATAAGATGAAACCGAGGGGTGAACCGGGATTGGAATTAGGTGAACACCGTCTTTGGAATTACTTTGGAATTCATTAGATAATCTATTGTCTTCTACTTGGAAATGAAAGTGGAAGTAGGTGTACACGATTTTAGGTCGCGGTTCACCCCTCGGCTGAAACTTAGTATCCTATTTTCTATTAACAAACAGAAATTTGTATCTAGTCTCAGCTATCTAGTTATTGAAAAAAATCACCAGAATTTGAAGATATATTTCAAAAAAATTTCTACTTTTTAGCTTCAATTCATACAGTGAAAATCCGTTGCATAACTAAGGTCACTTGATTTATTTTATTTATTAATTTTTTGGTTACACTAAATTTGTATTTAAAAGAGTAAATAGAGATGAAAAAATATTACCTAATTAATTAAAATATCTCGAAAAAATCTATTTTACAGTGACTGGTATCGCCGTCTGGTGGTTCTAAATAGGTACTTCTGCTTTATTTATAGCCCAATAAAGAGGGAGGTTTTAGCTTATATTAATTGCGGGAAAATAATTTTTTTCTTGGATCGTTTGGTATGGTGTGCGTACGACAAATCTAAGTTTGCGACCTCGAAAGTGTGGGTGACAACTTTTGGTGGCCGAAAAACTTCGAAATTTTCGGTCTTTTTAGCTTATAACTCGAAAACAAGTTCATATTGTTTAAATAACCATCCTATAGTAAATTAAAGAGGACAAAGGTTTGCGTCGATTAAAAAAAAGAAATGCAAAATTGGTCCAGTATTTCGATTTTTAATTGGGATCCAAAAAACAGCCCCCGGGATCACGTTTGAATATCCCAAAAATTTGCACTTTTTTTCGATTTTTCCCATTTTTGCCATGTTTTCGACAAAGACCACTCTATATATTTTTAAACTAGATCAAATTTGCCTCAAATCATACAAAGTTACATCTTAATTGGATAATGGTAACCCGTGCCGCAATGAGGTTGATGTTTTGAAAAAAATGCAATTTTTTGCAAAAAATCGCAGTTTTTCCTTCATAAAATCTGCCGATACCTTGGTTGCGGACTGTCCATAATGACTAAATATATAAAAAAAAAATAAAAAAAAAATGTTTCCTTGTTTGCCTTTGGCTAAAGGAGGATTTTGAATTAAAGATTTTAATCTCTTCCTATAGATTCAAGTTTTAACTAAAATAAATATTCTTATCTTCTTATTAAGTGTTAAACGATCTCTTGAGACATTTTAAAAATGGAGAATAATATTTAAGAAAAAAAGTAAAAAAAAGAAAAAAATTATAATCCATTATTTCATATTATAATGAGAACTTAATGGCCATTTGAAATTCCTCTTTCGAGCGCATAATATTATATAGATATACATATATTTCTAAATATAGCCGACCGGGTTTATCGTAAATCGCATTAAATTTCCGGAAAGGATGGTTTACATAGAACATTTCATTTGTGCGACCTACATTTTCAATATCATTTTCTATAACGACGAGGAAGAAATGACAAAAACATAAAAATAACAAAAGATAATAATAAAATAAAAACAAAAAACATAACAGAGTAATAAAGGATGGTGTTGTAGAGGTGGAAGGGCTATTGATAGAATTAAATAACAGAAATAACAGATGTTATTGGTATGTATTTATATAAACTTAATAAACGAGCAAAAATTGGATAAATATACTTACTCGTATATTATTTCGTTTATTGGTGAATTCTCACAAACGGTTTGATCGATTTTGATAAAACAAACTTTATTAAGCAATTTAAAGAATAAAGATACGATCTAAAGGCTGGTTCACACGAGACATTTTCTCTTACTTGTTCCTTGCTTGTTCGACCTACTTGCAGTTGAGTCAGGATGATTTTTCGCCTGTTGGCTTCACACGATGCTTTTTCAGAAAATTTTCAAATTGTCCGGCTAGGTTGCACGCGAATGTGTCGGTCCAGACAGCCGGACTATCATCTTTCAATAGTGAAGTTAATTTTCCCATTAATAATATATCAAAGAATAATTAACACATTAACGAGAATTGTTTTCGTTAATGTGTTAATTATTCTTTGAAATTATTAATGAGAAAATTAACTTCACTATTTCAAGTTAGAAATATATAAATTTGGATATTATTTTCACTTAATATTTGACAAAAATCATTTGTATTCGATTCGCGATTGAATCAAATACAGGAAACTTATGATTTAACATCTTTCAGTTTCAGCTCAGATCCAAACAAAAATGGCTGACAATAATACTATTGCAGAAATTATCAATTGCAGAAGAATTTGGAAGGCATATTCTCTTTATTTATTGCAGTAAAGAGTTGAACAGTGAGAAACAAAATATCACCTGTTCTGTGATATCATCTGATGTATTGTGTCAATGCGCGTGTCACCCACGTGATAAAATAATGCTTTCCGATTGGCTGGCCACAGCCAGTTTCAAGTAGGTCAACTTTTTTTTAGAACATGGGCTATCTTTTGAATCAAGTAAGCATGCTAGTAAGACAGTCAAGAGTGACGTCATTTCGACCCCTTTCCATGCCTCCAAATTGCAAGTAAGCCGAACAAGTTAGGAGCAAGTAGCAGGAAAAGCCCCGTGTGAACCCGCCTTAAGGCAGGTCTCAACTTTGAGAAAAGTCATATTGATAAGTATTTTTTTTATTAATTAAACAAGGTGTGTTAAAGTAAATAAAACAGGTTGGTGATCATACTAAAACAGGTGTTTTTTATCATAATTTAAAGATGGGCTGGCCAACCCGCCGGTCGCATAAGGTCTTCGGCGTTCTTACGTGCGGCCCACGGTCATATAAATTATGATATACGAATTGTGTTTTTTGTTTTGTTTTTTTTCGGGTATTTTAGAATGTATTTTAAATCCCATTAATTAATTAAAAGAAGCATTCCTTATATTTTCACAAAGAATTTATAATAAATAATAATAATAAATTGAAAGTTTTTTGCCGAGAGTAGCAGAATTTTTATATATTGAAGGAGACAATAAAAGAGTGTGTCTTCTTCTGGAATTATAAATTTTAAAAACTTCAACAAGAGAAATTTTTTTAGAATAATAGGCGAAATGAAATGCAAAAATCACGTTGAGAAAGAAATAGCCATTGATATGTGCTATTTCAAAAACTAGTATGAATATCAAAACCAAATTTCACATGTATAGCTTTGGTTCATTGAGTTTAAATTAAATTTACTTCAATTTTATTTAATCCTAGTTGCAAATAGAAATTGACATATTTGCCTGAATTTTCGTCCACCAGGCACTTTTTATTATTATTGATAGATTTTTTTTTTTTTTTTTTTTTGCTTTTCGGCCTTTCTAGCCATAAGCCATTTACGATACTATTTATTTTATTTTAAATTTGTCCCTACTCCGGGGGTCAGATTTTAGCCGGGTGCCTCGAGTCGGATTCGAACCCGGGTCCACTTGGTTAGCAGAATGACACGCTACCGCCTAGCCTATCTGACCCCCCATTATTGATAGATTAAAATAAAAATAAAAAAAAATAATAATAAAAAGGAGAAATATTTATTATTACCTTTTTCTATTGCGTAGGACATAGACAGGTGGCTGATTCAGCAGCCCGAAATACATCTGGAAATAAAAATAAAAAAAAATTAATATAGATAAAAAGTAATAGAATTTAATATAAAAGTGAGGAAAATAGGATTTTCTATATCACAAAAAAAGACACATGTTAGAAGAAATAGATAGATAGATTGGTTGTGACTACTAAAATCGAGCATATTGTACATCGAATCCCCTGCTCGATTTTAGTAGTCACAACCAATCTATCAATCTATTTCTTCTAACATGTGTTTTTTTTGTGATATAGAAAATCCTATTTTACATTTACATTTGGCATCAGATTTTTCCTTATTAATTTTATAATTAAATTGAAAATACAAAAGATGTTTAGAATTAATAAAAACGGCATCAAATGTGTTGTTACATTTTTGTAGGAATATTTTAAAAAGATAGAAAACAGCTAAAAACTAAAACAAAATTGGAGAAACATTATTGTTTCATTTATGGGGTCACGATTTCTTCTAAATTATTGGAGCTAATTACATGAAATATTGAATGAATGTTAATTTTAAGGATAGTACCTAAGTAGTAAATTCGTTGTTTTTTTTCAAATTTTAGAGGAGTGAAATTAGGAAAAAGTACTAAAATCACCTTCTTATCTGGTTCTATCAAGATTTGTCCGGAATTATTAAAACTAAAAACTTGAAATTTTGTATAATTTTGCAATTTCTTATTCCTATATGAGATTTTGATATTAGAGTCGACAAATAATTCGATCTAGCTATTTTTATTAAACGAAATTTCACCCTGTAAACCTAACAATGGATTTTAGTAGAGTTTTATACGCTATTTATCATGGAAATTCCCGATTTTTTACAAGACATCTGAGTTTTGAGATATTATCGGTCAAAATGACGAAAAAGGCCATTTTAATCAATTTTCGAATCCCAAGACTTTATGTTTTTATCTATGTTTATTATCCTTTATAATCAAGTAGTTTTAGTTTTTTAGTTATAACTCGAGTTCTAATTGAGCTACAAACAAGTAGTAATTTGAAAATCAAAGAGGAAGCTGTTTTCTATTACGTCACTAAAATATTTTGATTTCAAATATTGCTGTTTAATATCTAGTGGGACTCGATAATAAGGTTAAAATGGCGTTTTTCGTCATTTCATTTTGACCGATGATTTCTCAAAACTCTGACGTGTTGAAAAAAATCGGGGATTTGCATGATAAACAACTTAGGTATAAAATTCTACTGGAATCCATTATTAGGTTTACGGGGAAAATTTTTTTTAATAGTGTAATTCATCGACTCTTTATTAAGAAAGTATTATTTGATAAAAATTAATATATATATATATATATATATATATATATGTAGGGATTATTCTAGGTGGCTTAAACCAGGTGAAGAAAGACACA
>JALMQS010000779.1:215448-225618 GCA_024734495.1 Forficula auricularia | reverse complement strand
TCATGGTGTGTAGGACCAGGGCAAGTTGGCTTGGCTGGATCCCACATATATATATATCTTTTCCATTTAAAAAATAAAAGGGTTATAAAAAAATTAGTCTAATTCTATATTTGAAGAGGTTACAGGGTTACCTCAAACTACATGATATATACAAATATTTTTGATTACAGTTTTTTTTATATAAGCCACATATATTATTTATTTATTAAAAAACTAACAACTATATTGAAACACAATTAAAACGACGTTTCAATCACAGATGTAGTGCCGATCGAAAAGTCATTATAATTGTGTTTCGATATATTTGTTAGTTTTTTAATAAAAATAATAGATATATGTGGCTTATTTAAAAAAAACTCTAATAAGCTGTTAAACCACATCAGCTTCAATCAATCTGTAAATATTTTTTTTTCAACCCACCAAAAATTGTAACCACTCACTAAATAATAATTAAATTAAAAATTTTAAAACAATTTTTTAATTGCGGTCGATGTATACACGTAGTTTTGTAAATGTCAAGTTTGTTTCTTATTCACTTTACCAGCTTCAATTCTATCCCAGACGGTGAAAATAGAATTGTATTTTATTATTAAATTTGAATGGAACCCTAAAAATCAAAATTTGTAGGAGTGTATCGAGTGTTCGAGTCTTATGAATAGTGGTCACTTTTTTCTCGAAAACAAAATGTTAAAGGTGATTTCAAATAATAATTAAATACTCAAGTTGTTCGGGTCAAATAGCAACAAAGTTCGCCTTTAAGCGCCTCGGAATTGCTTAAAGTAGTTTGTAAGGTCATCATGCTAATGCCAAGAACCTCGTATTTAACATTGTCAGCAAAGTTATGTTAATTATTGGAAAATAAAACTTTGACATCACTTCTAGTTACAAACTCTCAAGTCACTATATATCAACATTATGAGGTCACACCTAATACATCCAATTTCACATTACGTGATTGTATTTGAAATTCATTGAGAAAATCACCTCTTATTTTACAGGATAATTACGCGAACAAGGCGAGTCGGGCTTGCATACCGAGAATTATGAATCCAAAATAAATATATGGTATAATTGGTGATGATTAACCGATTACTTTCAAATATTTTATTTCCCGAGTAGTTTGTGTAGCAGAGTTTTTGATTCATAAAGAGAAATCAATGAGGTGGTCCTCTGCTTGATGTAAATAAATACTTAGATGATACATAGATAAATATGTATATAATTTATTCGTTACAAACTATAGTATCGAAATTTCAATTTCTAAGGGAATGAGTATAATTCTTTTAAAATGTAATCATAGCGCACAGTGTGCGCAGGGCAAGTTCGAGTATTGGCTGTACACGCTGTTCGATATTTACACGAACAATGTCGAGTTACATTTGACCCCCTTCAGTTCAGAATTCATTTGAGATACAAAGCTGAAATTATACACATGTATTCATGTAATTCATCTTGAAGAGAGTACCATTATTTCATTAATATAGCTTAAATATATTCTGAGATATGGACTTGAGAAAATAGTTAACTTTGGCACTCACTCACGGACTGACTGACAGACAGGTCATCAAAACCTATCAGGTACTTCAATCATTCCAGCATCATCAAATTTAGAATGTTGGTAGAGTTTTGGCCGAAAATAAAGGAAAAATTCAAAAACTCAAATATTCTCTCTTTCAACCCCTAAAATGAGGGGTGAAATTTTTAGGGTAAATTTGAATCTATTATATATGATCTCCTAAGATGCGAAAATTTGGCATAATGGAGGAGTTTGGGGTAATAATAAAGGAAAAATACGAAAAACCCAGACTTTCTCTCTTTTCAACTTCTAAAATAATGGGTTGAATATTGTAGGGGAAAGTTCCATCATTTTTAAATATGTAATGATCCTAGGATGCTAAAAATTGACAATTTTGTATAGTTTGTCGAATAATAACAGTGAAAATTAATCACCAAAACTTTACTACCTTTAACCTCTAAAATGAAGTGGTGAAATTTTTGTAGGGTAAATTAACCCATCCCCCCTTAAAAAATAAAAAAAATAAAATTAAATAAAAATAGAAGATACATATTAGCTTACAAAAAGAAAGGAAATCCCCATTCAATACACTTCTGTGAAAAAACGGGCCAATTTCGAAAAAGTACTAAAATCTAAGATGCAACCAAGTTAAATCCTCCAAGAAGAATTATAAGTTGAGAAAATAGTACTTTCAATTAAAATGGATTCTTTCCATTTTGAATGACAATCTAGATTTGTGGATTCTAAACTTTTAATTTATGGTAAATTATTTTCCTGAAACTTGGCAGTTACGCATTATGCCATTAGGATAAAAATGTACTAAATTCGTGACCAGACAAGTTTCATGAAAATAATTTAAATTAAAAGTTTCCTATAGAATCCACAAATCTAGATTGTCATTGAAAATGGAAGTAATGCATTTTGATTGAAAGTACTATTTTCTCAACTTATAATTCTTCATGGTGGATTTAACTTGGCTCCATCCTAGATTTCAGGACTTTTTCGAACTAGGCCTATTTTTTTTCACAGAAGTGTTTTGAATGAGGTAAAAATTGAGAACTACTTGATTCAATAAGAGACAATCTCGTAATTTTATAAAATATTATTAGTTATATTATCTGAGTTAAATAAATTACTACATTACTCTCATGGTCATGGGCGTAGCCAGAGTGGGGGGGGGGGGTTTAAATTTTTCCCCCCCCCCCCCCCCCCCCCCCCGAAATGTATTGGTAAACATCGAAATTTTACAGGATAAAAATAAACATTCAATAAAATTTTATATATAAAAAAAATACTCTGATATATATATATGGTATATCAAATGATAAATTTTTCAAAAGCTTTAAACTCTATTTCGAAAACCATCTTAGTTATAAATTAAGTGTAAATTGCTTAACTTTTGCCAGTTAGTTTCAGTGATATAGTATGAGCGTTTAGATGTTTCCCTTTTCATGACATTCTTAATGCCCAAGAGTTTTTTAACATTGACGTTTTTCACGTCAAAAAAAACTCATCCGTTTAACCTTGATAGTTTCGGAAATAACTATTAGTTTAAACTTTTAGGTAATAATTTTGAAACAAAAAAAATAATCGCGTAAAGCTTAAATGTACCACAAACACGTTTTGTGCTGTTTTTTCTTTCTAAATTTAAACTTTTATAATCTTAAATAGAAAAGGGTGAAGTCCTCGAGAGAGGAATCAAGATCGTAGTCAGAAGAAGAAGGAAGAGTTAAAATTATAAAATTTTCGAAATAAAAAAAAAAAGTAAAATTTACTATAAAGGGTCATATAAAAAAAACAACTGGTGTGGACACGACTTTCACATTAGTTTCTCTCTTATTTGAAATAATCATTCCAATTTTTCCGGAGGGGAAGAGTTAATTTCAAAGGGTGATGATTAGTTAGCCGCCGAAGGGTTAAGGGAGTGAATATACTCCTAGGAGTAGGAAACATGAACTTCCTGATGCCCAGATTGCTTCTTTATCAGAGTATTTTTTGAAATCACTTTTTTTTTAATGCAATCGAATGCAAGAAGGGGCGCACCAGTAAAGATGCAGCCCCTATGGATCTGGAAAGACCCTTTTGAAGTCGGTGCTAAACAAACTACGAGCTTACGCGATGTTTTCTTTATTACAGGCCAAACGATCTGTCGAGTGCAATTCATAAAATGTATATGTTTGGCATCGACTTCAAAAAGTGATTTCATGTAAAAATTTCGTCATTTAGTTGTAACTAAATTAGATAATTATTTTATACCTTTTAGTTCATTTGATTTGATTTTTGTTGAGTTGTATTATTTTATTTGTTGCATTTAATTTTTTGAAGTCGTTTTTTTAATGTGCAGCTCTACTCACACTCTATGATAATAAATAGGTTTCATTTTAGAAAAAAATTTAAAACCGCCTGTTAAATAATCACCCATTTAATAGGATTTTTGATTTCAAGGCAAATAAATAGATATAATTTGAAAATTTCAAAAATACATCTTATTTAGTTTACGAGCTACAGTCGGGTAGTCAGATTGTAGCAACACTAATAGTGTTTTCTTTTACAACTGTACGGAATCCTATAAAACCCTATATCAAACATCAAAATAAATGTGATACCCTTGATATTTATTTTATTTCCAAGATTGTCAAGCCTTGGTTTTATGTTTCTATTTTTTTTTTTTTTTTTTTTTTTATTTACTGAGATAAAGTGTTACAGGAGGCCGTTACACTTTTATGTCGCTCTCTACCCCTTCGAGGCTAGACTTGTTCACGTCAAATACACGCAATTACAAAAGATTACATAAGAAATCATGTTTAAAATTTGATATAATATATTTTTCGAATCTGTTCGTTGCTCTGGAAATATTTTTTTAGGGTTTTTAATCAAGTGGTCTAAACCAGAATTTCGCGGAGAATTTTCACCGGTCAGTGTGTTTTTTAAGCTCTTTATTATATTCTCGTTATTTTTATGATCTCTTTAAATATCTGTAAAAGATTTAAAGTATTTTTAATAAACCAAGAGATCTTTTTTTCTTTTGCTTAGTTTAAAATTTTTAAGACGTTTCGTTTTTTAGTTATCGTACATATCGGCTTCTGAGGAAAAGACATTAGCTTTAAGAATACCTACACTTGTTTTAAAGTTTAGGAAAGGTAGCTACCCATCCAAGATATACGGTTAATTCTCATCTGATATTCATTTCGATTTAATATTTTTAATCGACTTGAAAAAAGGAGGAGGTTCTCTATTCGACTGATTTTTTTTTTTTTTTTTGTGTCTATGTTACCTGATATCTCCGCCAATTGTGAACCGATTTTGAAAAAAAAATTTGCATCGGGTTCAGTCTAGCTTTCGATTGGTCTCGTTTTTTATTGGTATTTGACCTTTTTTGTTAGGTTTGTTCAGGTCTAACTTCTTTGTTTATGAACCGATTTCGATGATTCTTTTTTTATTGGAAAGGGGGTATCTTAGGGATGGTGCCATATTAATTTACTCAAGTTCTGATGATATGATCACTATTAAAACATCACTAAAAAGAAAAAAAAGAAAGAGAATTTTTAAGAAAAAAACAAAACCGACTTCAAAAAATTAAATGCAACAAATAAAATACACTAAAAAGTATAAAATAATTATTATCTTATTTAGTTACAACTAAACGACGAAATATTAACATGAAATTACTTTTTGAAGTCGGTGCCAAACATATACCTTTTATGAATCGCACTCGACGGATCTTACTTAGTACGTTTGGCGGGTACGCTCGCTTATAGATATAGTTTGTTTGGCACCGTCTTCAAAAAGTAATTTCATGTTAATATTTCGTCGTTTAATTGTAGCTAAATAAGATAATAATTATTTTATACCTTTTAGTATATTTTATTTGTTGCATTTAATTTTTTGAAGACGGTTTTATTTTTTTCTTATCTAGAGTCAAGGGCCGTCCGCAGAAAAATTTTCAGAAGGTGGCAAAACTTGGAGACAAATAATTACCTACATTTTTAAAATTTTATTTAAATATCTAATTTTTTGAGTTTTTTCACAAGTAGAATAGGTAAGTACACTTTTATAGTCATAGTGGCTGGACCTCACCCCACCCCGGGAGTGGGGTAGTCCTCTGCTTTTTTGTCATGAAGTCATTAATTAAAAAAAATATACTAAGTTAATTTTTTGTTTACTATTTTAGCTGTAAAATGTATTTATTTATTTATATGAGAAGTGATGGAAGGCACCCCAAGAGGAATGAAAAAAAAAAATATATAAATTAGATTTATTGGACAGTCATTTTTCCCCCACTCAATAACCGACTTTTCCCTCCTTCTTCAAAATTTAAAAGGAGTAAATTTTTTCTAAATCTTAGAGAAAACAATATTTCTTTTTCTATTTTTTTTTTCATTTTAAAAATTGCGATGAAGGAATTCTCCCAAAACGTCTGATTTATTAAACGTTTTGAGGATTGTTTTTTAAAAGATTTGTATTCATTTTAAAAATATAATTATTTTCATTAAAGTTTTCAGTTCTACTTTCTGATTACATTTTAATACATATTTGAAAGATTTCCTCCAGTATTTTTTTCTAAGTCCCCCCCCCCTCCCACCCCCATAAAAATTTAAACTCCGGCAGCTACAATCAGGGCCGGCGTGACCTTTTGGGGAGACGGGTTCAAAAAAATTTCGGGGCCTCATTACACATTCAAATCCAACACTTAAATTTTACGACAAGGAATTATTTATTTACAAATGCCTTTACATATTAGGTATATATTTTTTATAAGATGCTTATTAAATAATAATACAATCCAGTTCTTTAAACAAATCCAAGTAATTTTTTTCGCATCCATAATTCGGTTTCAAGGGGCGAAAAATTCAATGAAAGTACAAAATCTGTAATCATGTATGACTTTTGCAAAAAATTATTGATGTAGTTTAATTTCTCTAAAAAGTACATTTCTCTGAAAGCGTCTGGATTTTTTTTATCTAAAATAGTTTCCAGGATATGAGGATTTTATGGAGTTACACTGAACTTTGATGATTTTTGTCACTCATTTAAACTGAATCATCGTTACTAAAAAAATGTTTTGCATCTGTTAATGCTATCATCATTCTGTAAAAAATTAATCAAAATCGGTGTTTTTTAATTGGGTAATTTTCGTAGACCATGGGGCCTCTCAAAACTTGAGGCTCTCCGAACGCGCTGAACCTGTCTTGCGCCAGCCCTGCCTACGATTACAGTGCTTAGCTAAAGTCAAGAAATTATGAAATTAAACTTGTCTGAAACAATCGAATGTTTTCCACATTTGATTCAATCGCGAATCTAATGTAGGGAATTTTTGTCAAATATTGAATGAAAATAATATTTGAACTTATATATTTCTAACTTGAAATAATGATCTGAAATAAATTTTTATAAATTTTCTAATTAATATAACAAAGAATAATTGCTATATCAATGAGAATTGTTTTTGACCGCGCCTATTTGAAAAATATATTTATCACGAGACTACTGCGGATTACGCTATTGAAGTCTTCGGAGTCTTAAGTCTGGACCAAGATTGAATCAAATGTGGAAAACATTCGATTAATTTATGGCAAGCATCTAACATACATGCTAATAGACAGAGCGCTCTGGACTGGGAGATTAAATATATAACATCTGAGATTTCAAATTCACTTGGTGATCCATCCGAATGTCTAGCGGGCTATACGCGAAATGACATTGGATTGTAGCTAAGTAGATCACATCTTTTTCTCTCTTGGTCTAGACTTAAGACTCCGCAGACTCCAATAGCGTAATCCGCAGTGGTCGCGCGATAAATGTTTTTTTCAAATAAGCGCTGTTAAAATCTCATTGATATAGCAATTATTCTTTGTTATATTAATTAGAAAAATTATAAAAATGTATGTCTGAAACAAGTCCGAACTTGTATTTGACATCTTTGAAATAAAGTGTTTAAGCAAGTCGGATTTATTTAAAAAATGTATTTTGATCAGAAATTAGATATGCTTAACCACATATAACTCTAATCTCGTAATGAAAAAAAAAAATGTTTCTTTATCAAGTAAAATAAGTCACTTTAATAGAGGTCCTTGGTTAAGAGCGGAGATGAATCTTATTCGCATGAGATAAAGTTTTTCAACTGTCTCACTGTTTTTGCGTAAAGTTTCTAAATCAGGAGGCGTCAAACTCATTGAAAGCCTAAAGCGATTTTCTTTATATAGAACATGCTGACTCTTTAACGAGTGCTGGCGTCGTTTTCTAACTAGAAAATCGCTACTGAAAATGAATGCACAGTGGAATTGGAAAACTGGAAGAAATTTAATTAAAATCTCAAACAGGGACGTTCGCAGTAGTGGGGCCCAATTCAGATTTTAAATAAAGAAACTGGGCCATCCTAAGCCTTCTCTCAGGATGTGTTTAAAAAATATATTGGTGGAAAAAGCGAAACCTTTTTCGAGGCTCGGTACGCTCTTTGCAGTTTTGGTGAATCTATAATTTTAAATGATAAATATCTAAATCTGCTATTTATTTCGATTTAATATTTTATTACCTAGAGTCATAATAATACAAGTCATACAATAATAGGAATTAATAAATTAACCTTTACTAGTCTGAAACAGGCCTAGACTTGTGTTTGGCTCCCTTGCAATACCTTAGCTCTAAAGTAAAGCGCCGCGAGGCTTTTAGTCAATCGCTCACCTGCATATTTATTAAATAACCAAAAAAGTAAAAACTTATTTACTCTACAGACGTCCTTAGAATTAAAATTAAACTTAAATATAAGTTGTTCATTTATGCCTATAATTTAAATACTTAAATCATCTTAAAATCTCATTAAAATAATGTGTTATTTATTTTCTTAAATATATTTTGTTTTGTCGAGAGTAGCAAACTTGTTGATTCATAAAGAGAAATCAATGAGTTTGTCTACTGCTTGATGCAAATAAACATATACATAATATTGAAAATATGTTATCGATTATTTTTTTTTAATATAAATACAAATCTTTTATAAAAAAAACAATCTTCAAACGTTTATTGAAACTCGAAACGTTTCGTAAAAATTTCTACCTTTGTCAATGGAATTTAATTAGAACTCAAATAAGAAACAAGAAAACGAAAGTTGCTTTATATAATTAAATATAAAGCAACACTAAACAGATAAATGTTTTGAAAAATAGACAATGATACAGAATGTCATGGAGATGAATTTACTTGAATAAGTATTGAAAAAAATATACGAGTATATAAATATTTATAAAAAGTTATTTTTCTATGAAAATGTTTGATAAATATTCGAAAAATAGTCCATATATGACCTTTCGTTAATTGAATTTGTGTTAACAAAGGAATTATTATTTAACGGGTTATAGTGGTGTTTCACAAAGAGGAAATAAAATTAAAAAAATTAAAAAATCTTTTAAATTATTTTGGAGATTTTTTATTTATCTCTATACATATTTCGGGCTATGAACCCTTCATCAGGAGGTTAAACAGAACACTGTAAATAATTCCTTTGTTTAATATGTTTCACTATAAACCAACACCGCTTTCCCTAAACTTTATTGAATTTGTGTTGTTTATTATACAAATGATTGAAATCTTAAACAACAAAAATTCAGTTAACGAAAAGTCAGATATGGAATGTTTTTCTAATATTTATTAACAATTTTTATAGAAAAATAATTTTTCGTAAATATTTATATATTTTTTTTAAATAAACTACTCACAATTTTAAGATTATTTTAATAGTAATTAATTGTTCTACTTTAAAACCTTAATTATTCAATAGTAATGGGCTTTGTGTTAAAAATAAAGACACCTGAACGAGGGTTAAAATTAAAAAAAAAATTAAATAATTAAAATTAAAAATTAAAAAATCTGAATTTTTGTAAGTGGTCCACTTCAATTTGTGAACAGTTTATATATTCAAGACAGGGACGGCAGAAACATGTGGTCAAAGGGGTCAGCTGACTACCCTGGGAATTTGTCTACGTATTCCATACCCCTGAGACCACCCGGTAGGCCTACATCACTTTGTGTTTTGACCCCCCTGGCCTAAGATTGTTCCGCCGTGCCTTATTCAAGGTAATTTTATCACCAAGATAATTTGTATCATTGTCTATTTTTCAAAATATTTATCTGTTTAGTGTTGCTTTATATTAATTAGGTACATAAAGTTTTTTTTACCTTTTTTGAAATTTAATTTCATTGATAAAGGGAGAAATTCTCACGAAACGTTTGGCGTTTAAATAATTATTTGAAGATTGTTTTTATAAAATGTTTGTATTTATTCTTTATGGATTGATTTCTATTTATTTATTATTTATATAAAAATCTCTTCAAAATACGATACGATATTGGACTATTCAGTTAAACAAAGAACAAAATTCTCAATGCGATAAAATTAATGTCTTCATGTCGATTTACTCTTTTAGTTTATTGCTTACTAGCTGCAAGGCCCGCCTTCGGCGGCCCTCTTGCTAGCCAGGGGGCACGCCCCCTAGACCCCCAACCCACGAATCCCACTCTCACACTACACCCCCCCGACCCATCCAGCACCATGAACCCGTGCCAAGCCCCCGCCCCCATACCACAGAACACAAACCTCAAACCCCACTCCAACCCACCACACTCCCCGAAACCCACCCAGCACCCCAACCCCCGCCCCC
>JALMQS010000779.1:204571-215048 GCA_024734495.1 Forficula auricularia | reverse complement strand
GACCCCCCCCCCCCCATTTTGGGTGGTTAGTTTTTGCATTTCTAGCTCTCTAGAGGCCTACAGATTATGTATACAAAATTTCGTTGAGTTTGCTCCAAGGGCAAGAATTTATATATTTTTCTCCTTCCCCCCTTTTTGGGTGGTTTTTGGGGAGAATTTTTTTAAACAAAAGTTGTCAGAAATCACATCCCCTACAACTTTGCTCATTATAAAATTTCCCGTAGAGTTAATAGTTTAAGAGTTATTTGATAATTTTCATTCGTGCACTCTCCCAAACCCCCTTTTGGGGTCAAAATATCAAAACGTTATATAGCTAAAAACGTAAGTTAGAAGACCTCTGATACAAATATGAAATTTCATAATAATCCCTTTAGCCGTTTTGGCGTGAATCGTGAGCAACTTTTCGCGGAAACCACTGAAACAGACAGACAGACAGACAGACAGACAGACAGACAGACATACAGACAGGAATTTTGTTGAGGGTGTTTTCGTTCATAACTTTGCTTGAAACGTGTGCAACCAAAATTTGGACCAATGTACAGACAAAACCTTAATTTTATATATATAGATTGTCTCAATCAACAGTTTTCGGGTTGATTATTGCAACTGTTAGACATTTGTTTAATGTTTTTCAATTTAAATAGACATTATTTTGATTTCACTGTTCAGCTGACGATATTTTTTTTAATTAAAAAAAATAATAATCCCTAGATAGGAAAAAATAAATGAATTCATAATAAAAACAAATAGGTAAAAAAATGTATCCGACAAATGAACAAATGGTCCTTTGTTTTGTTTAATAACTGTTCATCACATTTAAATTATCATGTATATGCATGGGAGTTTATTTCCGAGTGGGGAAAAGCACAAGGTAGCTTGTTGTCGCCACAGGGAATGTATCCTGGTTATATAGGTGCTCGCTAGACTCATTTTGTTAAGTCAGAGGTAATGAAAAACCCGATTGCTCTTGGCAGAAAACAGAGAAGGGTTGGTCTCTTGGCCCTGGGAGCCAGAATCGATTCTCGAAATGAGCCTGAGAATGGCCTAGAAGAGAATCCATGAATGGAGCAGAAATAAGCACAAACGGCTGTTCGACAACACAACAACAACATTTCAAAAAGATTGGAAGGAGAACAACACCTCCAAATTAAAAACAGTAAGGCAATCCACGTACCAAGCATCACCGAGTGACCATTTCGATCGTAAAACTCAAGTAATCATCGATAGGCTCAGGATAGGCCATACTAAACTAACCCACGGACACTTAATGAACAAAGAAGATAAACCAATATGCGAAAAATGTAAAGTACAATTAACAGTGCAACATATTTTAATTGAGTGTATGTCCCTAAATAAAGAACGAATAAAAACCGCCCTCCCTAATGATATAAAAGAATGTTTAGACACTAAGGCTGGTGTGGAAAGAACAATAGAGTTTCTCAAAGAAACATTGTTATATAATTGTATATAAGTAATAACAAAAAAATGTAAAAATATAATATTATAAATAATGTACACAATGTGGTCGTTGATGGCCTTGGTAGCTAAAAAACGACCTAAAATAAAATAAATAAAAAAAAAAAAAAAAAAACAACATTTCGCTAACAAAATTCGCTTTATTGAAAATAAAAAGTCCAGTACTTTAAATATTCACTTTTCACATCGTTTCTGAACACTTTTCCTTTCGAGGAACCCTATAATGGTTTAGCTAAATAATTGGGAACCCTACTAACTGGCACATAATATTTTCATGTACAATGTGTAATTTAGTTGAAAAGATTTAGTTTAGCCGAGAGTAGCAGAGTTGATGATTCATAAGGGGCCGTCCATAAATTACGTCACACAGTAAGGGGGAGAGGCATCTCAGATTTATGACAAAATGTGACATGGGGCCCCGGGAATCTTAAAAATTGTGATGTCACAAAAATAAAATTAAAATTTTTTAAAAAATTAAACTTTAAATATATTAAATTCCTTTAGTTGAGTTTAATTTGATTAGATTTTGGTGCATATCGGCCCAAAATTAAGGGGGGAAGGGTGGGGTCAAAGAAAAATCTAGGCCATTTGAGCAAACTCAACCAGAAGTGTATGGTAAAGTCAAGTGGATGGCCACATCAGAACGTGGCAATTTATTTTTGTTTTCTTGTAAACTTGTTTGATTATTATGTTTTGGTAAAAATCTCGATAAGAGAGACATCTATCCATGATATAAGAAATCACTAAGATAAATTCAATGTGAATTCATCCAGACATAATATATGGTAGAACGCTATCGGTGAACACCAACTATTCTCATCATAAGAATATGTTTGTTATTCACCGATGTTGAGCGCCTCTAACACTTGCTGATTTTGCGGATATCTATCTATCAATTTTCTCTACAAAATAGACAAAGTGTTGTGTTAAAATTTCATGATTTATGAAGAGTTTTATGAGAGGAAATGTTTGGAAAACTCTAATCCAACAGATCGAACAAGGTTTTGATATTTGGATGGGAAAAATGATAACTGGATTTGAAACTCTAATCGTAATATTTCAAAGAGTACAAATGGAACTGTTAAATTCATAGACCGCCAATAAAATATAATTGTATTGTATTGTATTCAATTGTACCGTGCGCCAATTATTCTGAAGAATGTCCAGCATCCGTATGAACTAACAATAATTATCCGTGCGTCCATTGGGCTAATTCTCTGTTGTAGTTTCTTGCTCTATTAATTCCATAACCAGAAAAATTATTTTTGTTGTTTTTCAAATCGCAAACCTAATGAACCCTTTTTAATGGATTGTTGTTGTTTTTGTATTTATATAAAAGTTATCTGTCAAGTGATGACGTAAAAGGATTTCACTTAGTATTTAACTGGGATCATTTTTCATGTATAACCCCCCTGGCCCGTCTGCCTTGTCAGCAATATTCTTTTTCAAAATGACCCTCACCCGAACCTCTGCATGTGAATCAATGTTTTACGAAATAGGGGTGGTTGTTTGTAGCCATGTTTACTTCCACCAGCAAAAGGTATAAAAATAATTTTATTTTCTAACTGCGTGGAAATGTGTTTGTTAATTTTTTATTCTGACAATGTCCTTGGTACATTTAAAACAACGGTTCTCAAAGGTTTATCGGAGTTAAGAAAAATCTGTTCCGGTTTGTTTTGAAGTGGGTAATGGTAACCTACTTCTGGCACTTAGTGGTATTGGTGTATTTACATAATGAGAGAGTTCAAGTTACCAATAGAAATAGATTATTTTAATTATATGTCAGAAGGGTTGTTTTTACTCCCTCCGGAATCGAATCAGAGTGCCAATAATAGCAATCCGGGCCAATTGGCTACCCTGTGAGGTATTCAACCATCTTTATCTGAATTAAATTAAATTAAGGTTTTGTCTGTACATTCGCCTCAAATTTTGGATGCACATGTTTCACTCAGAGTTATCAAAGAAAACCACCTTCACCAAAATTCCTGTCTGTCTGTCCTCTTTTGTGTACAGTGGGCATAAAAATGGCTAGAGATATTCTTATGAAATTTTGTATTTGGATCAGATGTCTTCTAACTTAAAATCTGAGCTATAGAATATTTTGATATTTTGACCCTAAAAGGGGGTTTGGGGGAGTTTTATGAGATCAAAAATAGAAATTATAAAATAACATTTATACTATTAATTCTACGGCAAATTTTGTCAAAAGCAAAGTTGTAGAGGAAGTGATTTATAAAATTTTTGCTTAAAAAATTCCCCGAAAACTCACTCAATAGAAGGCGAGAGTCAAAAAATGTAAATTCTAGAGCTTTGAGCCAAAATTTGTATACGTAATCTGTAGGCACCCAGATGATCAATGAAAAATTTGCCGAACAAAATGGGGGGAAGGGGTTAAAAAATTGAAATATTGGCAGCCGATGGGGGAAGACCCTTAGCTAGCAATATGCCCTCCGAAGGCGGAATTCGCAGGTAGTTTAAACTATATAACATTTAATTATTTATCCCTGGCTTTGCAGCCATCAGATAAAACTATATAGCATGGTTATGTGTTTAAATTTAGAATCACTAGACCGCGCAATGTTACGAATGAAAATTTAAATCTTGAGTAAAATATTTAGAACGTTACATAATATGTCAGAGGGGTTCGCACCTTAAGGGGTATCCAATTGGCCCGGGTTGCTATTATTGAAACTCTGGTTCATTCTCGAGGGACTAAAAAACAAGCTTTCTATCATATAGTCAATTCTATCTCCGATCTAATAGATGACCACCTCTTGTGATTTTCTTAGATGTATTTACCGACTTATTAATTTACTCGAATCGTGTTGAAGGCCTACAACTAAGTTTTAATTAATAGTTTTCGTGAAAATGATATTTTTCGGGATTTTAATTATTTAATTAGGAAAATAAATAGATAAATATAAATAAAACTTGTCTGTTTTATTTTTATTCAACCACCTTTATCTACTCTTATTAAACGAGCAAAAATTGTATATTTATTTATTTGTTTATATATTTGTATCTTGGTTCTATTTTGAAAACGATTCTACCGATTTTGATGAAATTCACGGGTTAGGGGGTTTTCGGGGTGACAATTCGATCTGTCACGGTCTCACATTCGACAAAATTGTTTTTGATGGGTTTTATCGTAATCAAATTAATTATTCTCAGGTAGACAAATCCCAATCTTAGGGTTTTAAAAAAGTTTTCCCTTTTCCTTTTGTTCCCAGGTAGACAATGGGTTTCCTTTAATCATTGTTCTAAAAGGCCTTGAAGAAGTATTGTGATTGTGGATTTTAACATATTTTGTTCTCCCTAAACGTTAGAACTATTAATAAACGTTTTATAATTGTTTTTATAAAGAACTTTATTTATTTAATAGAATAAAAAATAATCAAGAATTTATTTAAAAATATATTTCGCATAAGCAGGTCTCAATTTTCTGAAAAAACAACACATTTTGATAGGTTTTATTTATTAACAATTGGATGAATAAAATGAATCATAGGGTTGAATCAAAACAGGTGCAGGAGGTGGGGTGCAGTGATGGGGGATCCGGGGGCAGGGCGAGGTTTCTGGGGTGGGGTCAAACGGGGTGGGGTGGGGGGTACAGTGGGCGAGTACTATATATATTTGTATTTTTTTTAATTTGAAAACGGCTCTCAAATAAAAATCGACCTTTTTATCAGAATTTTAAATTAAAAATAATATTAAAATAAAGGTTTTAACTGAAGGAAGAAGTTACCGAGCATCGCTCGGTGCCTCCAGGTACTTTGTATCTTAAGAAAATAACATATTTTTTATGTAATGCAAATTCGACCACGTTTTTTTTACTCTTTATGTTTAAAAATGTCCTGAACGTGGTCAAAAATCAATTGCAACCACTGTCAGTGTGTCCCTCGATTCTGATCCCCACATTAAACCATTATCGAAAAGTCATAGAAAGATTCATAAAGAGAGAAAAACAAAACAAAATAATTTCAATTCATCTAAAGATTGTTCTGATGCCTAAATATACAACAGTGATTAATTTAAAAAACGTGATAAATATCATTTTTTGAATGATTTCAATTAAATTTTTAAGCGTTTTCATGATAAAAGAATTAACCACAAACATGAATTTTTGAATTTCATTATCATTAAATTGTTTAATTTATTTATTGAATCATAAACTCATCTACTCTCGACAAAGTCAAACTTTCCAATTAATTTTGTATCTTTTTGAATCGGATACCATTGGCCATAATATTCCAAATTGTAATTAATATTGTATTATAATTTGTAATGAATACAAACATTGCTTCATTCGCTCAGAGATCAAATTTCGAATTCTTGAAACGTTGATGAAACGAAAGCAATCTCTCCGCCTCAATTCTATGTAGTCTAGATGAATAGCAAGAATAATTCTTAATCAAAAGAACTACATATATAGGTATAGTAGAAGAGGGATGGATGGATGGATGGTGTGGGGCATGGGGGGTCCTCTCTGGTCATGGTCACGTGGTCTTTAAAACTAATCGACTCACGTAGCCGAAACGGAGGACAACTTGGACTAGTCATTAGTTTAATTAAATGCGCAGCCTTGGGGGAATATTAACGCCTCGGAGAGACACCTGCGGAAAACCAAATACACCCTGCACCCTGCACCTCTCAATCTACCCCAATCGCTCACCATTTCAACCTATTAATTCATTGTCTTTTAACGCCAGTTAATTTTCAGAGCTCATTTCAATGCAAATTTAGGTGATAAGATATATTTTATCGGCTTATGCATATATTGGCATTATTTTAAAAAAAGAAATCATAATTTAAAATCAATTAGGAAATTTGTACGGTGTTCGTAAAACGTTAACCAATTGATTGCAGAATAACAAAGAGATAAATTTGTTTTGCCGAGAGTAGTAGAGTTGTTGATTCATAAAGAGAAATCAATGAGGTTGTTCTCTGCTTGACACAAATAAACAAATACACTATACATCAGTGGCGGGCCGTGACTATCCATCCAAGGGATGCTGTCCAAAAAAAACTCACTCATTATTATGAAAGATATTAATTTGCCGATGGTAATAGATTCAAGAGAGGCGACTGCGGGTCAGTGGATACAGTGTTGGGTCGCTGACTCGGAGATCGCTGGTTCGAGACCGAGTCGCGGCAGATAGATATTTGCTGTCGCCTCCTCTTGGAAAGTAATGGCAACCTACCAAGAGTATAATTGCAATGTGACCTCTCCAAATTAGCCATTCGGAACCGCCGTTAAAAAGTAGGTCCCGTATATCTGTGTAAAACAACTAAACACACTCAGCACAGGTATATGTGGAGAGGCGCCGAAACCCGTTTCGGGTATGGCACTCGAAGAAGAAGAAGAATAGATTCAAATTTACAAGAAATCATAAGTTGGTGTCATCTATTAAATCCGATGAAATGGAATATTTTTAATTATATGTCAGAAGGGGTGAAAAACAACCCCTCTGACATATAATTAAAAATATTCTATTCCATCGGATTTAATAGATGACACGAACTTATGATTTCTTGCACTCATTATTAGGTAGATTTCGAAGAAATATACCTATTACGCTCACTCTCATGGTGAGACTCCCTGAAGATTTCATCATAGTTTTTCTGATCATGGCCCTTAGACCCTAAAATCACCCTCCATTCAAAAGTTTATAACTATATATCTTCGGTTTGGAAGAAGACAGTCACAACTCAAAAATCGTCATATTTGATATTTTTATATCAAACTACCGCTTATTTTCAATATATTTATGTGGAAGACAGGAGGCACAAGTTGTAACTCGTGAAGAAATCACAAGATGGTATTTTAACAGTCTGTCTTTCCCATAAGTATATTGAAAATAAGTATTAGTTTTATATAAAAATCTCATTTATAACGATTTTTGAGTTGTGACTGTCTTCTTCCAAATTGACGACATATATGTGGGGGATATGTATCGCAATTTTGTGGGTGCGCTGCAAGTCGCAACGTTCAACCTATTGCAATAAAATTTGGCACAAAATTTAGTCTTGGTGTAAACAAGAACTGATTAGATTTTGGTGACTTTAGCCCCGAGGTGTGGAAATGGTGGGGGTTTGAAATTTGAAATATTAAAAAATTCATAACAACGTTAATTTGAATGATACCAGTTTGGTTGCAAATGGCTAGTATTCTACTAATTAACTTCTACCACTTGTGTCTGAAAAGTTTTTGATAGGAGCAGTCTAAAGGGGGGGGGGGTAGAGCCCCTTCGAAATCTACCTCTTCCTAAGGCCTGCCGCAGGTATTTTTGAAAAACTATTTTATTCTTCACTCTTTTTTAAAAAATTCATAACCTGACCATAAAATTTATCGTTATTTTACAAAGCTAAAATTAGATTGTTGTAATTAATTTTAAATACAGAGCGGGTAGTCTATTTTCACTTTGGCTACTTGTGATTTAATTCGTTTAAAAGTTATTTTTATTGATATAGATGCAAATTCATTCTATTAAGGTAGTTATATCACCAAATGCATTTTCTTAGGATTTTTTTGAAATTTAGATAGATTATTATTTAAATACTTCTGCATCGATTGATGGCAAAACGAAATTTATGAACAATAAAGTTCCGGAGATATTAAATTCCTAAGATAGTGTTTTTCAGATTCTTATGCATTGCACTATACGGAATACCGGAAACTCTACATACATATTTAATTATAATTAAGAAACTCTTCTTACGATTGTTATAAAAAACTAAACCAACATTAATCAATAACTAATAAATTTTTTAAGAAAATTTTAATTCATAGTTACAACACAGTTTCTGAGATAATAATTAATAAATAATGAAAAATTTATAATGAACAATTTTCAATAAAAATAAGCTGGCAATAACGCATTTATTTAACTTAAAAATTGGGTTAAATTTAGTACTTTGTTGACGTTTTTTTTTTGCTTCAACCATTTTCGCAACAGCTTTCAATCGCTTATTAAGAACTTTTTGTTTCATAAATCCCCCTTTATAATGTACTTTATCTTACATTTCTATGATAAAATATTTACATCAAGCTCGGACAGTATTGCCAGATTTGTCAAACGAGCACGGGATTGGCTAGTAGTTGTACATTAATTATGAATCCTTATTGTCTGTACTATATACTCTAACATTAACTTTTTGCTACTATTGTCGCGATACAACTACCTTAAATCAAATACTTATTCCAAAATATGATATACTATATTTTAGTTCATTTTTCATCATTACTTTTTTTATGCAATTTATAGATTTTAAGTAAGTCAGGCTTCAAGTAGGTACATGAAAACTAATTCACTTCTTGACCTGATAAAATGAAAGTATTTTTCATAAGATAGCTGAAGTCAAATAAATAAGAAATGTAGCAAATTCTTTCCATATTTTTAAAATTTGCTAGCTTAAATTTTAGGGATCCACTGCATCCACAACATCCATGGACCGCAACTCACGCTACTGATATACCTATATATATATATATATATATCAAATATAAATTTGTAAAGGGTGGGCAATCTGTTGCGAAGTTTTTCAAATATCAATTAATTACTCTTAATGAACGTTTTCTTTTGTTTCTTTTGGACATATGAAATGTCGAATCTATGCCATGGCTTCTCTAACGAGGCAACAACGCATTTTGTTATTCCAAGCTTAATATTACGAAAAATACATTTCGTAACACTTTACTGCACAAATGACGCAAGAATTGAAACCGTGATTATAGACTGGTAGGATTATTGGACTGTTTTTCTTTGAAAATGATCGTAAAGAGGCCGTTACAGTGAATTCTGAACGTTATCATGTCATGTTAACAGAATTTTTGTGGCCGAAATTGAATGAATTGAATATAAATGAGCTCTGGTTTTAGCAAGGCGGCGCAACATTACACACACGCCGTGAAATAATCCCATTAATCGCAACGACATTCGGTGATCGAATGATTTCAAGAAACTCTGAAGTGAATTTGCCTCCAAAATCGTACGATTTGACCCCGTTGGATTATTTTCATTGGGGCTATTTGAAAGGTAAAGTGTATGTTAATGCTTCACAAATTATTGAAGAAAGTGATGGAAAATTTGGATGTTCAAATGATGGTCTATAAAAGAAGTCGTGGTGCGTATTTGAACAATATTGTTTTTGATATATAAATGGCATATATCCTCCTTTCATTATCAATAAAATATTTTGATTTGCCTTTGTAAAATATGTTTTATTTTAAATTCAAAAACTCCTGAACACACATGGCCCACCCTATATACATATATATAATTTATTTATTTGAGACTCCGATTACAATGGAGAGTATCCTCTTCATTGTAATTACCTGGGAAATGTTTCACAGAGGTTGTTTCACGTCTACTGGAAGCGAGAACGCGCTACGGAGATGAAGTGCGACAATTAGCAAATGGAGTAGTAGTATTTAGTAAAAAGAGTATTGGCAGACTGCGCGACGAAAACGACATCTGATGGCTGCATTAAATCATGCTCTAGAGCCTTGAAAGAGGTGCTAAATGTTTATAAAATTAATTTATTTTGCATTAATAAATAAAGCAAAAAAATTTTAAGAACCTCAAAGGAAAAATGCAATCCCGGTAGTGAATAAAAGATATTGAAATATACAAAAAATAATTATGGAAGTATGGAAGTGCTAATATGTAGTAAAATTTATTATTGGAATAAGGTTATCCGGCGATAGCAATGCAAATGATAGTTGTAATAACATGAGATCAGGCGCGGATCCAGACGCACTATTTTAGGGGGGGGGGGGGGCGGTCGCCGGTATAGTGAATTGATTGATCGAATTGTCCAAGCGGGGGGGGGTCAAAGGCTCTTCTAGAACTTTATTTTTTTCAATTTTAAAAATTTTATGTATAAAAAATAAATAAACATATAAAAAATGTTGATCTCCAATGCTTTGGGGGGCGGTCGCCCCCTTCCTTTATGGATCCGCGCATGCATGAGATGTGTAATAATTAAAAACAGTAACTGG
>JALMQS010000779.1:0-199819 GCA_024734495.1 Forficula auricularia | reverse complement strand
GATGTGTAATAATTAAAAATAAAGACAAAAAAATTCAGTATAGTCAACTGAATTTTTTAAATAATAATTTATTTTCAATTCATAAATTGTTCTTTTATTAGCCTTGGGTTTAAAATTTTCAAATTATAATTGGTAAATTTTAAGTTAGGTTGTGCGCTACTTACTTTTTTCTCTTAACTGCATTTATCCATTTTTTAACCGACTTCAAAAAAGGAGGAGGTTCTCAATTCGACTGATTTTTTTTTTTTTTTTGTGTCTATGTTACCTGATATCTTCGACAATTGTGAACCGATTTTGATGGGGTTTTTTTTGAATGATGGATATCTTCAAATCTAAAAGTTTTAACAAAAAAGTGGATTAAGTAAAACTTCAATCAATACAAAGCAGATAGAGTATTGTAATCGGTCTAGCGCCAAGCGCGACTTCTAAGTTTCCTCAGTTAAAAACTACGGAACCGATGGTCTCGGCCAAAGTCACAAATCATAGTATTCATTCAGGTTATATAGCTAATATAAGTGTACGACCCCCTAGTCGTACCTAATTCTTCGGTTTAATACCTATATGGTATAGGGTAAGGTGGGGTAAAAATCCGCACTGGGAAATGATCCGCACCCCTAGTTTGAAGTGACTTTGCCCCACGTGTGCGGATCTTTACCCCACTCGATGGGGCAAAAGTCCGCATTTGCAGGTCTCAATTAAAAGACCTGTAGAATTTGTACCTTATTGCTTCCTTAACTGATACTGCTATGTAAGGTACCCAAGGTGTTACAGCTGCTGCTGATACTAAAAGCTTGGTTCTATTCTTTAACACACATGAGAAAAAAAATCGAAACCAAAAAATGCGGATCTTTGTCCCACCTTACCCTATATAGTCTATATTATACCAATACTATTTTCCAACGGAAATAGTATAATTAACCGACTTCAAAAAAAGAGAAGACTCTCAATTCGACTGAATTTTGTTTTTGTGTGTCTATTTTACCTGATATCTTCGCCAATTGGGAAACGATTTTGATGATTTTTTTTTTGCATTGGGTTCAGTATAGTTTCCGAATGGTCCCGTTTTTTTTTTCATTGGTATTGGACCTTTTCTGAAATGTTTGTTCAGGCATAACTTATTTGTTTATGAACCGATTTTGAAGATTCTTTCTCGATCAGTATAGCTCCAAAGTATAGTCAAGATATCTAACTATTTATTTTTCTATTTATTTTGTGTATGTTTAGCGAGAACTTTTTGCCACGTGGACCGATATCGATGATTCTTTTTTTATTAAAAAGGGGCTACCTTAGGGGTAGTCCCATATTAATTTGGTCAAGTTCTGATGATACGATCAATGACGAAATAACCTAAATCTCAAATTTGTATGAGCAAATAATCAAAATTATAATATATATAAATCTTTTATAAAAAAAAACACATCTTAAAACATTCATTTAAAACCCACAAACATTTCGAGAAAATTTCTATGTATATGAATTGAATTTTATTATCATTTTCTTATTCATTCGCCCGACGAGATGCATGAAAGGTTTTATATTAAGTCACTATTAATAACATCACTAAAATGAGAAAAATAAATAATTTTTATAAAAAAAAAAACCGAATTCAAAAAAATTAAATGCAACAAATAAAATAATAATAATAACGCAAAAATCAAATAAAATACACTAAAAGGTATAAAATAATTATCTAATTTAGTTACAACTAAAAGAAGAAATATTAACATGAAATCACTTTTTGAAGTCGGTGCTAAACAAACTATATAAGCGAGCGTACCTGCCAAACGTACTAAGTAATATCCGTCGACTACGATTCATAAAATGTATATTTTTGGCACCGACTTCAAAAAGTCTTTTCATGTTAATATTTCGTCGTTTAGTTTTAACTAAATTAGATAATTATTTTATACCTTCTAGTGTATTTTATTTTATTTTTGAGTTATTATTAATTTATTTGTTGCATTTAATTTTTTTGAAATCGGTTTTATTTTTTTATTTTAAATTCCGTTTTTCTAATTTTCAACTAGCAATTGGAAATGTACAAAATTTCCAGTCAATATGTCTGCCTGTATTTTTACATTTAACTACACAGCAACTATTATGCACCATTTTTAATATTAGTTTTTATTTGTTTATCCTGAACGTGAGCATGATTTAACGAAAATTTGACCACAACGATCGCTGCGATCGATTCAGTTGTCCCCGCCATGCACTCTCCGCACCCTGCAAATTGGCTAATTATCGCGCTGCATCCCCGTAGCGCGTGTTCGCTTCCAGTGAGGCGACGAGGGGTGAACCGCGATTGGAATTAGGTGTACATCGTCTTTGGAATTATTTTGTATTACTTTGGAATTCATTAGATAATCTATTGTCTTCTACTTGGAAATTAAAGTGGAAGTGGAAGTAGGTGTACATCATTTTAGGTCGCGGTTCACCCCTCGTAAGGGGCCTTACATTTAGGTCAAAGATGGAAATTGTTGCTAATAAGGCGGTATTCGATCCTGATGAGTAAACTCGATGCTAAGTCAAGCGCCTTATCCACTGCTCTAACAGCGCCTCTTAACATATTTTCATTAGGGATGTAAATTAATTTTCTGATTCTTTTATACGTTCATTAAAAGTAGCGAACTGGTTATTAAATTATTTATATTCCTCCAGTGTATTTTGTAGCCCTAAGTTCAAACAATTGACTGGCCACAAATTAAAATAATTAAAATAACTTCTAAGAGAAGGGCAAAGGAGTAAAATTTAGTTTAATATTATATTAAAACAAAACTAAACTCAATTAAAAAGAAAATTTGTTGAAAGTTAGAAGAGATGAAAGCAAATATCAGGAAGTAGAAGTCAGAAAGAGGAATAATTAATGAATTCTGTTAAGGAGCAATTAGACAACTTTCACATGAGAGAATAAATGCGTTACCACTTATAGACGTATAAGAGGCATCTTTTTTTTTTTTACTTTCACTTATTTTTGAGAGTTTTCGTTAAGATTAAGAAAAATAATAATAATAAATTAGAGTGAAATTGAAGCAAGAAAAGGAATTTTATGCGATTTCTCGCGACCCTGGATTACTAAACCACTGTTTCTCAATCTGGGTTCCGCGGAACGCCAGGGTTCCACAAAGGGAGGTTTGGCGCCTAGAGGTCAATAAAAGAAAAAAGATAAAAAACAAAAATAGTAGTTAGTATTTTCACTATTCAAAAATTTTGTCATGAAAAGAAAAAATACTAAATTTAGAGTCTAAGTATTAACTTATAGTTAAATAAAGTGTTCTTTATACATAGAAATTTTTTTCAATAGTCCTTGGGGCACTAAATTTGTAAATATTGACCATTGAAATTTGCATATTTAACACGCAAACCCTATCCCGATGATTACAAAGCGTCTGTTTCGTTAAATAATGATCGTAATTTTCTTGAAATTATTTTGAAAAACTGCGAATCATTAACTGAAGATATAACAAATATTTTTCTGTTAAAATAATTGTATCAAGTGGTATTCATTTTGTAAGAAAAATGTTAAAATTTAGGTACTTTTGATGGTTTTCATTTTTTCTCTCATGGCATGTCAAGTGAGAGATGGCGACTTGACAACGTCGCACTAAAATCACTCAATTTTTCCATACCAAAAAACTTCTACAGCTGGTGCATTTAAAATTTTTAGCTAATTCTCTCAACCTAACTATACTGTTCTCATCTGGAATTTCGCATTGAGCTGTTTCATGAAGTGTTTTTTTTTTAATCCTTTGTCTTTTACCGCGCCGGTAAGAATTTAATGTTGCCAGATCCGAGAAACGACGCAGTGAAAATATTTTTGCCTTTCTGCGCATGAGAGATTAGAGTAAAGAGCGAACTGCATCTGAGCTATATTAGGGAACGTCCTTAAGCAATGAACTTAACTTTCTTATAATATGTACAACGATTACATACATTAGTAACAAAATGAAAACATCATTTAAATTGTTTCATTATTATTTTGTTATTAATGACGTTTGAATTAATATTGCTTTTCAAATATTATTTATTAGTATACGCTGAATATGTAAAAAAAAACCTGTCCGATCCGAAAGGCGCATATAGGTATCCCAATTATATTACCAAAATAAAGTGGAATGGATTGGTGCTAAACTTTATCTAAAGTAATTTGAAATATTAACATGTTTATTCCTTTATTATTAATCAGATATCACTTGAAATTTGAAGTCCATGTTGACTTAAATTTAAAAATAGTGATCGATTATCATCTAATAATTGTGGAATAACAATTCTATATTAGATTTTTGACGTTTCGGTTATTATTGGAAACCATTGCTGAAGACATGGAGAAATCGACTTAAAATAAAAAATAACGATCGATTCTTATCTAATACTAGAGGAATAACCTTATTGCATTCCATTTTTGATGTTTTGACTATTAATGGCAACCTCTACTGAAAACGTGGAAGTATCGATTTTAAAATATCTATTTGTTTTAAACTTTTTAATAAAGCGTTGCGTTGTAGGAGAAAATGGGGTGATTTTAAAGTCGCTTACCCTTTAAGGCTAATTGCTTATTTTATTTTGATCTAACCTAAAACCTTTTTCCCTTCTCTCAGTCTCTTCCGTCCCCTATTGGCTCTATAATCGCTTTGTACATCTGTCTGATCTCACAAGACAAACTAATCCATTATAGGGAAAATTGCAGTGGCTTTTTCAAACTCAAACGATAACTTTCATTTAAATTATATATATATATATATATATATATATATATATATATATATATATATACATCGTTATCGGATTATCTATAAATCTCTATAGCAGTGAACGATCCCTCTTAACCATAAAACTTGGAAATAATGTTATGGAGTTGGCTTTCAAAAGGGTAACCTAAGAAACACTTATAACTATAATGGGTCGATTCTGTAACACGATGTAAGTATTTCACTGGTGTAACTTTTAAATTGCAAAGATTTATATTTTGTTAAGGGTGAATGGTGTTAGTTCTTGATGAAACATATTTAAAATATCATCTTCCCCTTCCAGACCAACGCTGGAGTTCCTCAGGGATCGGTTATCTCTCCTACGCTTTTTCTTATCTATATCAACGACCTTCTAAACTTGACCTCCAATCCGGTACATTGTTACGCAGATGACAGCACCCTACATAAAGCCCCTGCATCGCATAAAAACCGTGCAGACATTATCCTCCTCAATTAATTGAGACTTATGCAAACTTAAAAACTGGAGATACCAAAACTTAGTTAACTTCAATGCAGTGAAAACTCAGTGTTGCCTTATTTCTAGGCGCGTCGACAGAAACCTCCAAAACATATCATTCGACTCAAACTCACTAGAATTCAGGGATAAAATTTTAATGCTAGACGTAACTCTAGGGTCTGACCTTTCATGGAATGACCATATCTCAACCACTGCTAAAGCTGCAGTGCGCAAGCTTGGTCTCCTATTTAGGTCTAGACGCTGTTATACTCCCAGTCAACTTCTTATACTGTATAAGGCTCAAATTCGTCCCTGTCTCGAATATGGCTCTCATCTGTGAAGGGGTACCTCCAAGCATTCTCTTGCTACACTAGATGCAATTCAGAAGCGAGCATTAAACTACCAATAATAGGAGTAGGTAATAGGAGACCAGGCTCTAACCAACTCACTCGACTCCCTGGCTCACCGAAGAACCGTTTCTGCCCATTCCCTGTACTACAGATACTATCACGATGTCTGTTCAGTCGAGCTGAAATCAATTAACCCCCTAATGCCCTCTTTACGAGAAATACGCGGTTTTCAAACGCTCAGCACCCCTTCGCAGTCAAATTGGATAAAAGTCGAACAAGCGCTTTCGCCATCTCTTCTATCCCTATGACCTCCAGAGACTGGAACTCGGTCCCTGCCACCATCTTTCACGCTACTTATAACCTTCAGCTATTCAAGACCCGTATCCACAGATACCTTCGACCCCCGCCCAGGCCATAAAATTCTTTCTTCTTCTTTTCACGTTGGAGGGGCCAACCCAGGCCTTTAGGGATTGCACCTTTTGGTGTAACTCCTTCTCACATCATTTTCATAAAAAAAAATAATAAAGTAAAGAAAATTTTATGATAAGGCAATGGAAAACCATCCATGTGAAAAAGTTCCCCAGGAAAAATACACTGGAGAGGATTACTGTCCATAGAAATCGCGGACGCTCGGAATCGAGTATGGCACTTAAAGAAGAAGAAGAAAGAAATTTTAAAAATTTTAAAAAATTTTAAAAATGTAAAATTCTAGTTAGGTTTCACAAAAGTAAAAGTCCAGATGCTTGTTAGCATGACACTATATATATTTCGGGGTATGAGCCCATCTTAAGGAGTTCACAGAGTAAACTAACCTTGTATCCCGAAATATATAGAGTATATATTGTGAAACCTACTTAGAATTTTATATTTTTAAAAAATTTTTAAAAAATTTTAAAATTTTCTTTTCTATTTTATGAAAAGATTGAGCTTACCAGGAGTAGCAAAGTTGATTATAAGAAGTAATCAATGATATTGTCCTCTGCTTGATGCAAATAAACATATACTTACCCTAGTAGCACAATGTTTCAACTATGTAGTGCCTATATAGATTCTCGAAATCTATATGGGCACTATGTAGTTACTATATAGTTTGAAACATTGTGCTACTAGGGTACATTAAAAAATATTAAAAAAATACATATCTTTTAAAAACAATCAAGAACATGTTATTCGAAACCAAACGTTTCGGGAGAATTTCTCCCTTTTTCAATGATAAATTTTTGTAAAAAACAAAAAAGAAAAAAGTCGCTTTCTCTAAAATTTAGAGGAAGTAACTTTTTTCTTCTTTTTTACAAAAATTTACTATTGAAAAAGGGAGAAATTCTCCCGAAACGTTTGGTTTTGAATAAACGTGTTCTTGATTTGTATTTTTTTAATATTTGTTAAACAATCAATAAATAATTTTTTCTTTGACATATACTTACATGTATATTATTAACAACTCTGCTATTCTCGGCAAGACAAAATCTTTCCAATTATCTGAGATTGCCTGATGGTTAGGCAACTATTACAACGCCAGTGGTAAGCAGGAAGTTCATAATTATTCCACCATGTGTAATGGGTTAGGCATTAATGATTAGAAATATTTATTTGCACAACATAATTCCAGAGTTAAAATATTAATATTAATCTTCGGGTTAAGTCGGAAGACCTTAAGGGAATATCTATATTTATAATAAATTTATATACAGGGTAGGGCATTAAGATCTACCACATTTTGAAGAGGTATAAAAAAAACTAAATATATTTTTGAAAAGAACATAAAATATTTTTTTTAATGTTTTTTAAACATTATCAAACAAAAAAAAGGGAGGGGGGGGTCAAAAATGAAAATTCTAGCCCTTTCACCCAAACTCAACCAAATTTTCTATAGATATACACTTAGGGAAAGTGGTTTAGGTTTTAGGTGAAACATGATATTAATTAATAAAGTAAAGAGTGTGTAGTTTCACAGTGAATAACTTTCACTGTGAAACTACACACCCTTTACTTTATTAATTAATTTTCTATAGATATTCTGTGGGTTCCAAAAAGGCTAGAAATGCAAAAACTAACTACCCAAAATGGATGGGGGGGGGGGTCAAAAATGAAAATTCTAACCCTTTTGACCAAACTCAACCAAATTTTGTATAATTATTCTGTAAACCCCCAGAAGGCTAGAAACTAACCAAATTTTGTATACATAGTTTGGTCGAAAGGGCTAGAATTTTCATTTTTGACCCCACCCCCCCCCTCCATTTTGAGTGGTTACTTTTTGCATTTCAAGTCTTCTGGAGGTCCACATAATATGTATTCACAATTTGGTTGAGTTTGGTCGAAGGGGCTAGAAGTTTCATTTTTGACCACCCCGCCATGTTTAAACCACATTAAAAAAATGTATTTTATGTTCTTTTCAAAAATTTATTCTTTCTGGTTAAATTTTTTCATTTTTTATACTTCATCAAATGTGGTATATCTTTACTGTATGCCCCACCATGTATTAGATAAGGTTTGACTTTCATCATCGGTCTTTTTAATTAGAAATATTCTATTTGTTATTTCTAAAGGGTTCAAATACCCTCAACTGGATGTAACGAAATTCGCCCCCCTACCCTTAGAAACAAATATATTCCATTTTCAAAAATCATTGATTTCTTCTTGTGAATCTCTTTTGTAATATTTAAAGTGTTTTATATCCCCATAATCGATTCAAGTTGGAAATATGTCGCAAACAAGATTGTGTGGAATACTCTATAATAGGCTAAGAGACGAGACAATTTTCTTAGAATGTTGCTCAAAAAAACCTTCTTCGCCACATGTTGCAGAAAGGGTCTATTTAACATGCTGTTGGAAAATCTCCAATATTATCTAAATAACCAAAACTAACCAATAGACTCAAGATCATTTTCAATTTATCTATTAACACTTTTATGTGAGAGCAAAAAGAAGACTAAGTGTTAAATAGAAAACTATTTTACTCAATCATTTCTTTCATTGATTTGTTAATACTTTTAAATGTGCTTTCTATAGTAACTAAACTAAACTAATTATTAAGAATATTTTAAACAAATAATTCTATGAAATAGTGAAACGTGTTCTTTATATTCTTTTGCCAAGTTTTTTTTTTTTATTTATTTAAAATTTAGAGGATGTGATATCCCAGGTAGCACACAATATCCTCAGAATATTCTAAGAAGATTTAAATGTCCTTAGAATATCCTTAGAATATTCTGAGGATATTGTGGTTACCTGGGATCAGTTATAATACGATTTTTTTTCTTTTATTTCTTTATTAGATGTAAGGCCCGCCTTCGGCGGCCCTCTTGCTAGCTATGTGGCTACTCCCCCTGGACCCCCCCCCCCGAAACACACCCAACACCCCCACCCCAACGCTGCACCCCCGGACCCCCCACTGAACCCCATACCCTATGCCATCACATTCCACCCCCACCCCCGCACCCAGTTTTTGCATTTCTAGCATTCTAGATGCCCACAATTTATGTATACAAAATTTGGTTGAGTTTGGTTCAAGAGCAAGAATTTTCATTTTATGACCCTCCTCCCCATTACGGGTGGTTAGTTTTTGCATTTCTAGCTCTCTAGACGACAACAGATTATGTAGACAAAATTTTGTTTAGTTTGCTCCAAGAGCAAAAATTAAAAAATTTTCACATCCTCTCTTTTTGGGTAATTTTTAAAACAAAAGTTATCAGAAATCACATCCCCTACAACTTTGCTCATAATAAAATGTGCCGTAGAGTTAATAGTTTACAATGTATCCTACATTGTAGGTAAAATTAAATTTAAAAAAACAGAAACACAATTCATGAACGGAGTTCTTTTTTTTTGGATTTAAATTCAAAAAAGAAAGTCTAATTTAATAAATTTTAATCCATAAACAGAGAAATGTATATTAATAATAAAATTTAATTTTTTTTTCTCATTTAAATTCAAATATAATGTATATTTTAAGAAAGGTTTCAAGAAATGACAATTGGAATAGATTAAGATTTAAAACAGAGCAGGTCAATGAGCAAATGAAGGAGCATAAGGAAATTCGCGGAATAACATCCCCAGACAGGCAGAAAAAAAGAATAAAATCGATCCACCAATCAAGATATTATATCAGAGCACATGATCTCAAATGAACGGCATGGAGGGAGAAGTCTCTTAAAAAGGCGAAGCTCAGAGCTCATAATATATTACTCATTACATATTATACCACTATTTCTCAATACTACTACGCATTATATTACTCATTACATTATTACTCAATACTATATTACTACTTACGATATTACATATTATACTAATATTATTACCATTATACATATATACTACTCACTATATATTAATATAATATATTACTCATTATATTACGCTCTCTCTCTACCTGTAATTCACTATCTGTTCATTATATATTACGCCTATGAGATTGCCATTGTTGTGATCTGCACGTGGTGGACCGCAAGCATAAGCCGGATGCTCCAACGACTTCTCTAATATCGTTTAAGAGGAAACTGCAAGTGCTGGCCAGGCGTCGCCATCTTAAAGACGGATTGGAATTACTGCTGGACTCCTATACGTGGCCACCTCTTGCTTTGTCTTCATTATCGAAAGACGAGAAATAACTCTTTTATCTGCCTCTGATTGGATTCACGCCCATTGCGAATAATATCTGCTGACAATCTTAATAAATGAGCAAGTCTAATTGTATTGAAGTATTTCTAATTTTATCCATTTCATTTTTAATATATTGATTTTCTTCTTGCTGCTATAAATAAATTGTCAAATATCTAATCTTTGGTTCTATCATTCTTTCGAGTAAAACCTAAAAAAAAAAAATTAATTCATCACCTTTAATAGTTAAATCACCTCACCT
The DNA here is from genome assembly GCA_024734495.1 of Forficula auricularia. Lineage (NCBI taxonomy): Eukaryota > Metazoa > Arthropoda > Insecta > Dermaptera > Forficulidae > Forficula > Forficula auricularia. The sequence continues at coordinate 189,406 of JALMQS010000779.1, read as the reverse complement.
ACCATTCCCAAAATCCATTCAACCCCTTTAGTATTTTTAATTATTATTTTATTCTTTATTTTTTTTATTTTTTTAATATTTTTTTATATTTTTTTTTTATTTGATAATATCTATACATAAAAATTAAAATCAGTAAATTAACAATAGTCAATTTAAGAGAAAGAGAGTTACACTGAGTTACACCACCGCGAAGCAGATCCAGTATAAAGTAAAACAAAGTAAGTATTTCTTACAATTAAAAATTTATATAAATGACAAATTAAAAAATAGCCTATTAATAGCACTTTAACCTATTAAAAGTTTAGGAGTTATTTGATAATTTCCAGTCGTGTGCCCCCCCCCCCTTCCCAAACCCCCTTTTGAGGTCAAAATATCAAAACGTTATATAGCAATAAGCGTAAGTTAGAAGACATCTGATCCAAATATGAAATTTCATAATAATCCCTTCAGACGTTTTTACGTGAATTGTGACCAACTTTTCGCGGAAACCATGCAAACATACATAGAGTACATACAGATAGGAATTTTGTTGATGGTGTTTTCATAACTTTGCTTGAAACGTGTGCAACCAATAATTGGCGTGATTTGGACCAATGTACAGACAAAAACTTAATATTGTATATAGATTTCCCCAATCTTAATAATACGAAATTACTCGGTCCTTCGAGGACCAGCTGCTGGGCGAGCCTAGTATTCAAGCAAAGATTTTTTTCTGTTTATTTTATTGAAAAATATCTGGAAAAAATCGTTTCAGCCATGATTGAATTTCTGTTTATGTGTCTTATTCAGATACTAATAAATAAATAAATAAATTTAGTCCTCGGTGGCTTAGATCAACCAATCAACAATACAAATTTAATTACAACAAATTATCAAGTATCTCTACAAATATAATTATAACAATATACTAACGATAACTAAAGAACGAAAAGTCGTAGAAAGTTTGTCGTTGTGCTAAAATGTTTGTATTTCCAATGCGTAGAACTCATTAGATTCTTGGTTCTCTAGCTTTAAAACTTTCAAAACGTTCAAAAATGCAATATATATAATTTCTTAAATGATTTTATTGAGATTTAAAGGCGATATATATGTATAAATTATTAATATATATATTTAAGCTTATTATTAATTATATAGGATGGGACATAAAGATCTAGCACATTTTGTAGAGGTATAAAAAATGAAAAAATTTAACTAGAAAAAAAACTGAATATATTTTTGAAAAGAACATAAAATATTTGTTTTTTCAAATGTGTTTTAATCATTATCAGACAAAAAGGGGAGGGAGGTCAAAAATGAAAATTCTATCCCTTTTGACCAAATTCAACCAAATTTTGAATACATATTCTGTGGACCCCCAGGAGGCTAGAAATGCAAAAACTAATCAAATTTTGTATATATAGTTTGTATGAAATTGCTAGAATTTTATTTTTGACCACCCCCCCCCCCCCCCCACTTTTGGGTGGTTGGTTTTTGCATTTCTAGCCTTCTGGGGGTCCACATAATATGTATATAAAATTTTGTTAAGTTTGGGCGAAAGGGCTAGAATTTTTATTGTTAACCCTCCTCCTTTTTTTTCGCCTGAAATAATATTTAAAACACATTAAAAAAAAAGTATTTTATGTTAATATATTCAGTTTTTTTTTCTAGTCAAATTTTTTCATTTTTTATACCTCTTCAAAATGTGATAGATCTTTATTCCACATCCTGTATATAAGGGCGTAGATTAAATAAATTTACACTTTTTTATTATTATTTAATAAATGTGCAGGCGAGCGATTCTTATGATCGAGGAAAATTACTAAAAAGGGCGCAGATATAATGATCTCATTTCCTTTAGTGCTAACGCAGATGAGAAATACAAGTTGAGACCTGTTTCAGATTAGTAGAGATTTATTTTTTAATTTCTATTATTCTAGGAACGGTCTTTTGATTCTAAGTAAGAAAATATCAAATTTGCACTTTTTCCTCCAATTTAAAAAAAATTTACTTTATTCAATTTTATCATTTCAATTAAAATTAGTCTTTTGTGCATTTGTTATTTTGTTTGTTTGTATGAACTAAGGTTTAATAATTAATTAAGAGATTCAGAATTATTTATTTATTTTTGTCCTTAAACAGAGGTTTTTAATGAGTGGATTAAATCGACTAATTTGTTTAATGAAAATAAAAAGATATAATGGGCAAATAAAAAGAGAGAAAAAGGACGCAAAAGAGAGGGAAAGAGAAAAGCTTTCAGGTGGTTGTAAATAAATTATTGTCAGGCATATCTGCCTATCGGAGTAAAAAAAGGGCACGTGAGAGAGACAGACGGACACTTTGGAAAAAGACTGGTAATGGCATATCAGAGGTAAAACACGAGAGTCTTCAATAATATTGAAAAAATGTTATTGTTTGTTTTGTGTATAAATAAATACAAGTCTTTTATAAAAAGCTGACGTGTTCAGATGTGGCCATCCACTTGACTTTACCATACAACCTGTCCCCTAAAATTATTTATAATCATATAGGGAGGGGTTGTTTTTGCATTTTTATACTTCTGGCGTTTCACTGATTATGTATACAAAATTTGGTTGAGTTTGGTAAATGACCAATATTTTCATTTTTGACCCCCCCCCCCCCATTTTGGGCGGTTAGTTTTTGCATTTTTAGACTTCTGGGGGTCCACTGATTATGTATACAAAATTTGGTTTAGTTTGGTAAATGGCCAAGATTTTCATTTTTTTACCCTACACCCCCCCCCTCCCATTTTGGGCGGTTAGTTTTTGCATTTTTAGACTTCTGGGGGTCTACTGATTATGTATACAAAATTTGGTTTAGTTTGGTAAATGGCCAAGATTTTCATTTTTTTACCCTACACCCCTCCATTTTCATTTTGGGCGGTTAGTTTTTGCATTTTTAGACTTCTGGGGGTCTACTGATTATGTATACAAAATTTGGTTGAGTTTGCTAAAATGGCCTAGATTTCCACCCCCCCCCCCCCTTTAGACAGACTAACAGACATTTTGACAAAACAATTATTAGCACGAAAAATATAATTTTTTCGATGTTTACTTATTAGAGCTTTTTTGTATAGCGAAATGCCATGGTAGTTTCAGCCGTTTTTTAGATATTTCGAAAAAAAGAAGGAATAAAACCACTTTTTCATGCACGATTACAATACTTGACCATACCCTGTATGGTAAAGTAAAAAGAATCAGAAAACGTTTATTTCAAATCCAAACGTTTCGGGAGAAATTCTGCCTTTATCAAATAAAAGAAAAGTAAATATATTTTTTGGAAAATTATTATTTACTAGGAGTTATTCACTAAGTCACTTGATTTACTTGTTAGAAATAAAGGAGAGAGAGTTTTCTCAATATATATATTTCTGGATCAACCCATCATCAAGAGATACAGAAAATAACTCCCTTAACTTTATAATACCATAGTATATATTATGTATACGTAAGGCACACATATATGGTATTTACAAGTGAAATAAATTTTTAACAGATCAATTACTTATCTTGGAGGTAGGTATAAAATTTTAATGTACAAAGGAAAACATATTTTTAAAATGGTTATACTTCTTTCTTATACGTGAAACAAACAACTGATAGTAAATAATAATTTTCCAAAAAAATATTTTTACTTTTCTTTTATTATGTAGGTATAATATGTTTCACTTCGCACCAAAAACAGAACTCTCTAAAAATTATCTCCCTTTATCAATGGTAATTTGAAAAAAACAAAAATGTTTTGATTTCAAATCAATGTTTTCAGATTAATTTTTATAAGAGTTTGATATATTTAATACTAAAATCAATCAATAAAATATTCCAATATATGTTATTATTGTACATTTAAATAAATATAATTTGTAATGGCACATACAGGTACAACAGGGGGTTCATATTTACAGATAAAATAGTATTGGAAAATTATACCTATTATTTGTTTTGTGTTTAAATAAATACAAATCTTTTATAAAAAAAAAACAATCTGAAAACATTTATTTGAAATCTAGACGTTTCAGAAGAAGTTTTACCTTTAGCAATGAAAATTTTTAGAAATTTGAAAAAATACATACTTATAACTTAAGAAAGAAATTTAAAGCAATTATAAGGAAATAAATATTTTGAAAATAGACAAGTGAGTAAATTCACTTGTATTCTTTTTTTAAATTAAAAAAATGGAGATCCTCTTTTAAATACAGTAAAACCTCTTTTTATCAGGCCCTCATTTATCCGAATCGGATTTGTAGAAATTTTTATTTTAATAAATGTTCACATAGATAATAATTTTTAACTCTGATAGCTAAAATGTAATTATAATTACGCCATTTTTTTTAAGTATGTATTATGTATTTTTTTAAACAATTTTATGTAATTTTGATATAAAAGTGTTTTTATTATCGTAATAAATTCAAATTCGCTTATTTGAGGATTTGTTTTGTTTTTATTACCCATATATCCGGTATATCCCGATTTTCTATTATCCGGTTTGCCTTTGGTCCCAGTTAGTCCGGATAAACGAGGTTCTACTGTACATACAAAATTATTTTTTACTTTATCCAATGTGAAGCATGGGAGAAAGTATTGGAATCGCTCTCGCGGCAAGCGCGACTTCAAAGGGTTCTCAGGTAAAGACTACGGAACCCATAGATTCAATTAAGGTCACAAATTGAAGTATTCAATGAGATTGAATTTTAGCACGTGACGGTTTTGCCAAAAATTACCTGGAATCTCGTCGAGAGGCCAAAAAGTGCCATTTTTTTTTGGAAGTGCGTGGGGATGGATGGATGGATGTATGTATGTGTGTTATCGTTTTTTTCGTCCACGATTTTTTCCACACCTTTGCGCTGATTGAAATGAAATTGAAAACCTACCATTAGTTTAACAAAATGAAGCGCTGATTAGTTTTTGGTACATATCGATCTACAAACATTAGTACTTTATTTCAGTACTTTTTTAGTTTTTTCTAAATATCTTGAAAATGACTTAATCAATTTTGATGAAATTTAATATCCTAATTAAGTACCTTGGGGACCACAAAAAAGGTTAAATAAAGTTTTTAGTAAAATTATATTTTAAAGTACTTTACTCAAGAACATATTAATATTTCAAATGAATTTGGATAAAGTTTAGCAACGATACGTTGCAGTTTATTTTAGATTGTGAAAGGGCCTATAATATAATAGGAGGGAGAATCAACATTTAAAATTTAGAATTTAACTACGTAAATATTTAACAAGGGAATGCTTGAAGGATTCTCTTCACAGATGCGAGTCATATTCAAGACAGGGGCGAATTTGAGCCTTGTAAGTATAAGGAAAGCAATGGTAACCTACCAAGAGTATAATTGCCTAGTAACCTATCCAAACTAGCCGTTCGGAACCGTCGTTAAAAAGTTATCCCGTATATCTGTGTAAAAACAGCTAAACACACTCAGCACAGGTATATGTGCTGAGGAGCCGAAAAGTAAAGGAGACCTGATATGGCACTTAAGGAAGAAGAACTAAGGTAATAAATTGACTAGGCGGAAAGTGTTTGGTTCGTAAAAGATAACCAAGTTTATATGATTCAGCATATTTTCATTAGAATGATTTAAATTTCGATTTTTTCAATTTTTTTCAATTAATTATTAACTCAGACTGAAAGACAGAAATCGATTCCATTTGGTTGATAAGTACTTTCATCTCAAAAAAGCGGACTTTGCAAGTTCGTTGTATCTAAAGTGACCAAAGAAAGAAAAAAATACGAACCCGATTGTATGATGTCGCGTAATTTTTATATCCTCGTTCTTTTTACGATTACACCCCCCTACCCCTCACCCCCAGTGCATTGTTATATCACGTCGAGACCTCGAAACTCCCCCTACAAGTAGTATCTTTTCAAAAAAAAAATTTTTATCTAATTTATTAGTATGTTAAAAAACAAAAACTTTCATCCATTAAAACTAATCTAATACTATAATACTTTTGTAAAGTACTTTAAAAGCACACATCTACCCCATCAACTCAAGCTTTTCACTTTTTATTTGAACAAACTCTTGACATTTTATTTTCTAGCCCTCTTGTCCGTATAGGCACTTATATAATAATATCTCTATTGTCAATAGATTCGGAAAATTTGTCTGATTGAAGAAAAAAAAGCAAACGGACGAGTAAATAAATATTATTGAAAATCACCAGAGCAGGGATGGCCAATCTTTTGGATTCCTTGGGCCACATTTGAAGAAAAAATTTGTCTTGGTCGCGCGGGACATAAAATAAATATAATAATTCACCTTTTTCTTAAATTACCTTGGTATGTGATGGGAAATAACAGATAAAATATTTCTAGAAAATCGAAAGTATAGTCTCCAACAAATAAATTATATAAATATATCAGTCTAGAGCAGTTGTTCTCAACGGAGGCGATACCGCCCCCGGGGGGCGACGCCGACGGGACGATGCTGAGGGGCTGTGAGCTTGTTTCGGGCGATAGGGGGCGTTGAGCATGTTTTGGCATGCGAACTTATCTTTTTGTAAAAAATTTCAGTTTTTCCTTCATATAAAAATAATTTTTAAGAAAAAAATAAAAACCGACTTCAAAAAATTAAATGCAACAAATAAAATACACTAAAAGGTATAAAATAATTATTATCTTATTTATTTACAACTAAACGACGAAATATTAACATGAAATTACTTTTTGAAGTCGGTGCCAAACAAACTATACCTATAAGCGAGCGTACCCGCCAAACGTACTAAGTAAGATCCGTCGAGTGCGATTCATAAAAGGTATATGTTTGGCACCAACTTCAAAAAGTAATTTCATGTTAATATTTCGTCGTTTAGTTGTAACTAAATAAGATAATAATTATTTTATACCTTTTGGTGTATTTTATTTGTTGCATTTAATTTTTTGAAGTCGGTTTTTATTTTTTTCTTAAAAATTATTTTTATTTTTCTCTTTTTAGTGATGTTATTAATAGTGATAATATCATCAGAACTTGACCAAATTAATATGACACCATCCCTAAAACACCCCCTTTCGGATAAAAGAAGAACCATCGAAATCGGTTGATAAACAAAGAGGTTAGGTCTAAACAAACCTAATAAAAAAGATCTAATACCTAAGAAAAAAAACGAAAAAAATGGGACCAATCGGAAGTTAGACTGGACCCAATGCAATTTTTTTTTTCAAAATCGGTTGACAATTGGCGGAGATATGAGGTAACATAGGCACAAAAAAAAAATTCAATCGAATAGAGAACCTCCTCCTTTTTTGAAGTCGGTTAAAAATGAAAACCACTCATCCTAGAAACTTGATTCCTATCTCATTTTTCTAGGAAATTTTGTTGACTTGAACTTTTATTTGGACAATTTTTTGTTAAAACTTAGATTTATAGATATCCAGCATTTTCCAAGACGGGCATGACACGAATCCTCAAAAGTGTCGTTTGTTCGTTAGTTAATCACGACTTTACGGAAACTTATGCGGATCTGCAAGCTGGTACGGGATCCCTCAGGCCTTCAAATGATGCTGGATTCCGCGGAACTCCGGGATCCCACTTTGCTGGATTGCAATACCTACTTAAAAGGTCACTTTTGAGGATTCGGATCATGTTTCGGAAAATTTGGCAAACGTTGAAAAGCTGTATCTCGGAAACTATTAAGTTGACCGACCTCATTCTGGTTTCAAATTATTGAAAATTTAATTTAGTTTAAAAATGTATAAAGTAGTCTTTATCAAAAACTTTCTCCGTCATGGTAAAATTGGGAAAAAATCGAAAAAAGTGCGAAAATTTTGCAGATTTTACGATATTCAAAAGTGAACCGGGGGATGCCGAGGTGGAAAACTTGGATTTTGCATCTCAGTCACATCCCATACAAGAAAAAAAACGAAACCTACTATCACCATTTGATGGAATTTAAGATATACAAGGTAACTGAACTATTACTCTTTTAGTGTATTTTTTTTTGCTGTTCTATTTTAATTATCTAATTATAGTCCAAGAGCTGGTGACACATTATGACTACGGATTTGACCCAACTAGAAATAATGCATAATAGTACCGTCTATGATAGTTGTATAGGGAATAGTCTGAGCTGGCTACAGGCGGACCAGGTACGCGCATGGTGTGAGTGCGGTAAAAATTACATATGTGTTAAAAAATATTTTTGACCTACAATGAAATTATAAAAATTATAATTTATAGTCAATTATAAACATAATATATCACTCTCAGACCATTTATGTGGGACGTGGAACGAGACCTTCCAAAGTGTATTTTTTTACAACATGAAAAAAATATTTGTTACTATTTTTTTTCATGTTGTAAAAATACACTTTGGGTGTTCTGGTTCCACGTCCCAATCCACTCAAATGGTCTGGAGTGAATATATTATGTTTATAATTGACTATAAATTATAATTTTTATAATTTCATTGTAGGTCAAAAATATTTTTTAACACATATGTATTTTTTACCGCACTCACACCATGCGCAGTACCTGGTCCACCTGCTACAGCCAGCCAGACTGGCCATTCCTTGTACAACTATCTTAGACGGTACTATTACGCATTATTTCTAGTTGGGTCAAATCCGTAGTCAAAATGTGTCACCAGCTCTTGGACTTAAGGCCTTCTATCGTTAAAGGCTCATTTCTAATTCTATTTAAGGTTTTTTTTGCATTAGTCATTTTAATTCACCTTCCAACCCAAAAATACCTAGTTAAATCAAATAAATTTGGTGTGTAAGTCTACTGAAAAAAACTTAAAATTTTGGACTTTTAAATTCATTAACTCATTTCCCTCCTTCCCCATAACCTAAAATACAGGATTTTTACGAGGGGGGGGGGGGGCTGAGAAATTTTCCGTTTCTTAGGCGGGCGGTAGCTTTAAAAAGGTTGAGAACCACTGGTCTAGAGCAAATAATTGGGTAAATAGTAAAATTATAACAACCCCTATCCAATTAGGTATTTGAACTTATGAGAAATAACAGATAAAATAATTCTAATTAAAAAGACTGATGATGATGGTCCGGCCATCGAAACTATAATATCTAACAAACAAATTATATAAATATATAAATATATATATCAGTGGTGGGCGGTGACATTTCAACCAGGGGATGCTATCCAAAAAAAAATTCAATTTTTAAAATGTGAATTTATTTTTCACTCATTTTTGTAAAATTCATCGAAAAACGCAGAATTTTTGATTATTTTTCAAATTTAACATTATTTTTTTTATAACACTATGTAAAAATACTCTTGAAGTTTTGAAATCTTCGGGATCTTCAGCATCCACAGCATCCAAGGACCGCAAGCCACTGATATATCTATATTATAAATAAATCAGTCTTTTTAATTATAAATATTTTATGATTTTTTTATAAGTTCAAATACCCAAGTAAATGAAGATAAATTTATTTTGTTGTTATACTATAGTAAGCTCGAAGAATCGATTTAAAATTTGGCCAACTTGCTATACCTACTACTATGCTATAACAACAAAACGAAATTATTATCATTCAGTCGGATACTTAATTCTAATTCTAATGATGATGATGGTAAAACCTTCGAAACTATAGTCTCTAACATACAAAATTATATAGATATCCATATTTATATTCGTGATATATATTTTATTTGAATCAAAGAAAGGACAACCTCATTGATTTCTCTTTATAAATCAACAATTCTGCTACCTACGATAAGTGAAAATAATTTTTAAATTCTCTAGAAGAGTTTTTGACATTTTGAGATTCACAATTTAAAGCATGAAGGCTTTTCTATTGCACGATTTCGATTTATCCCGGTTTGCTGACAGGGTAAATCGGAGATAGGTGTATTATTTATGCACCAATTTAAATAATTTTTTTTCTATTATTTGTACTTAGGGACTATTTCTTCTTTATAAATTATATTTTTTTTAACTTTTTTATCTCATATACCTTATATTATTTTGATAAAAAATTAATTAATATTAATTTATGATTGTCATAAAATTACTTAAATGTAATTAATAATGATTTTTTTTGCAAATATTTGCACATCCATTGGAATATTCCTCTGCTTTTCTCGCCTACACACAATTTTCCAGTCCAATGACTTGAGAAAATTAACTCTAGTTAAATAGACAAGGAATTAATAGGAAAATGAGATAAAATTAGAAATAAAAGAGATAGCGATAAAAGTTTAATTAGAATTGACATCCACTAAGTTAAAATATGTGATGTGGCATTTCATGAATTTACCATACACCCCCCTCCCCTCCTGGTAATTATAGGAAGCTGATTTTTACATTGATAGCTCCCTCTGGCCTTAAAGGCTAATTAAACGAAATTTGATCCAAATCGGATAAAGGGTTCACATTTATAGGTCCGATTTCAACCAAACTTGATTTCAATATAAAATAGCAAAATATAAAATCTGATATTGGATAGGTGGAAGGAATCGATGCCCTTAATAGTTAGAAACCGGATTTAGGGCATAAAATCGGATATTGTGGTCCCCCAGAGCCCAGGCCAACAATCCATTGGTCAGTGCGTATGTACATATGTACCTTGTACCCCCTGCGTTTCGTAACCATATGTTTCAGAGCTACGAAATTCGAAACTTAACTCGATATAGGCTATAAAGAGTACAGCAAGCTTTTAGTTAAAATCGGAACACCGGAAGAAGATACATGAAATTTTTTTCGTTTTTTTTTTTTTTATTTTCTCAAAAACGGCACTGCCGATTTTTTTTTTTTAAATGCTGTACTTATCAAGTGTCATTAGTTATTAGTCGTGTATAAATTTTAATCCGATTTAAATAAAGGAAGGGGGTGTAAATTAGGAGTGTCGCGATGATTTCAAATAAGTGAAAATGTAAAGTCGTGTGAATGAAAAATTGTTTGAAAGTATCACGCCTTTTGGTTTGAGGTGTGCAAAGCCTCAAGCCAGCTGTGTTTAACATTATAAGTGTTAATAAAGAGAATGTGCTGGTTACAATTACCTAGATAGTTCTAATAATAGTTTAAATATTTTTCAATACGAAAATTCAAGCCCAATGAATTGGCCAGGTAATTTTTTGTATCAAAAAATATGGAATTTGGTTGATGACAGGGATTTCAATAAAAATCTTAACACTCAATATAAGGGGCACCCTTTATCTAAAACCGCTTTTATTTTTGTAAAATAATTTTTACTTTTCTCAGAAAAAAATATTTAATTTTTAATGTTTATCCTCTCTAGATATTTAAATAGTCATCGGAGCTAATTATACATAATGAATTTTCTTTTAGTAAATTAAATTATCAACATGTTTCTTCATTAGAAGTTTTTTTATTATGTTGAATATCTAGGATGTTAGAGCAATATTTATCCAACTTTCCAAATAAATTTCACCATTACTGCCTAGCCCCTTAAGGTAAACAAATTCATATAAAGACTTTTATTAAAGAAGATTTATTTTCCAACAGAAAAGTTGATTTGAGAGAAATGTCTAAAATCAATTGTTTACGAGTTAAAAGATATTCCAATTATGTAGAGTGAATGGACTTTTGAATCCATAACATAATAATGTCTCTGATCTCGACACAACCTCTCGATATAACAGACCAAAATTATTATAAACAAGAAAGAAATCGATCTTATTTTATTGATTTAATCTATCTTGAAGCTTATAGAAACTTTTTAATATAAATTAAAATGAAAGTTTTTGCCGAGAGTAGCTAGAATTTTTATATATTGAAGGAGACAATACATGTGTAGACTGTAATAGACTGATGATGATGGCAAAGCCCCCGCAAAATCTAGTCTCGTTATAAATAAATAAAATTTATAATTCCAGCAGAAGACACTCTTTTATTGTCTCCTTCAATCTTTTTAATATAAATGACCCATATCCAAAAAATCATCTATTCTCATGTTGCTTAACTACCGAAATTTATTTTATTAGGTTCGTTAAAAAATAAGATCAACCATGCAGGAATCAACCACTCTACGAATTGCTCAACTTTTTAAGATATGTTTGAAAAACGCCTTACATCTGATTACTCATCCATGAATCGACCAAGTAAATGCTAAATATTATTTTATTAGGTTCGTTAAAAAATAAGATCAACCATGCAAGAATCAACCACTCTACGAATTGCTCAACTTTTAAGATATGTTTGAAAAACGCCTTACATCTGATCACTCATCCATGAATCGACCAAGTAAATGCTAAATATTATTTGATTAGGTTAGTTAAAAAATAAGATCAACCACTCTACGAATTGCTCAACTTCTATGATATGTTTGAAAGTTAATTATTATTTTTAAAAGAAATTATATACTTACATCACTCTAGAACTGCAATTTAGATGGCCACCTATCCAAAATATTAATCCATCTCATGTTGTATAATTACAAAATTTTTAGTAATTGGATTATCTAATATTATTGGGGGTCAGATTGGTCGAGTGGATAACGTACATGCCTTATAATCAAGCTAGCGCGGGTTCAAACCCGACTCGCTGCAATCCGACTTTAATCTGATCCCTACATAATTGAGAAAAAAATTAATTAATAGTATCGTAAAATGGCCAATGGTTATGCCGAGAAAACTAAAAAAAAAAACTAACTTATATATGTTGCATGTCAGAGAGAGATTTGTCTTAAGGGTTTGGCTACTGGCCCGGCAAGCTTAGTTAGCGCTTGGGTTCGATTCCTAAGGGGACGAACCTCTCTGATAAGCAATGTAAAAATATTTCTCTAATATCTATGATGTCCTTTAAAGTTAAATTCATTTAAAAAAAACTAATATTATACTACATATACGATCATCGATCACCCATCCAGATATCAACCAGGCCACGATAGCTGGGTTCCGTGATACCCCTGTAGGGGTTCCACAAGAATTTAGCAAAAAATTCAAAACACCTCTCTCTGGTCGACCGTTTTGATGCGGTGTATCACGATTCACGAGGCGCAGCCGAACTTAGTCGCCACCCACCACAGTACACTTTGTTCATTCAAATGATTGGCATACTTTGTTAAGCCGACACAAACGGACTGCCGCTCAAGACAGAGCTACCACTGCCTTGCCGAAAGGCCGCGTTTGGCTATTTCAAAGAATCTGATGCAAGCCATTTGGGTACAATTTTACTATGCCGCCTCCGCCGATATCTACTAGCGAGCGCGCAATCCTTTTGATAAAAGCCTCCTCTGAGATTAGACGATATAGTTGTGAACAAGCGACTTTCGGCTCTAACTTCAAAACACAAAGTCGAGATTGTTTAGACCGCATTTTTTGTATTTATATTTTTATTTTGGCTTTTTATTTATCAAAGGCACCGGCTCAAGTATTTTTGAGAATGCTCGAGATCGAGGCTAGGACTATAAAAGCGACGATCGCGCCTCGACACTCAGTCAGTCGACGATTAGCGTTCGGAGCGATAAGTGCCTACCTGCTAGAAACGAAGTGTTTATTGTTCTACTACTGTATTCCGATTGTATCAGGTTTGTACATTTCTTCTTTGGACTAACTCTTCTACGCAGTAACGATCGTGCATTATTTTGACCCCGCCATCCTGACATGTAACATTATTAATAAAGAAGAATGGAACGTTGGCTTAAAGGCGTTAAACGTGTTGCAACAACATCTTATAACGAAGCCCTGAATATTCTTCTCCCGTTCCCAACAACATATTTGTGCGAAACAGGATTCTCAACCTATGCAAGCCACGAAAACAAAATACCGCAATAGACTGGATGCCGAACCTGATATGAGACTTCAACTGTCTTGTATCAAACCTGATATCAACCAATTGATGAAAAATAAAAAACAGTTTCATATCTCAAATTAGTTAGATTTTTTTTCTTTTTCAATATCTTCTATTATTATACTTGTTGTGTAAGTAATAAGTAACTGTTACATTATACTTTTACCATGCTTATTAATAAAGAATACACTTTTAATAATTATTGTTTTATTGTAGGGTTCCGTCAAGTATTTCGCTTTCCAAAAGGGTTACCGTCACCAAAAAAGTTTGAGAATCGCTGATCTAATGAATTCCAAAGTAATTCCAAATAATTCCAAAGACGGTGTACACCTAATTTCAACCCCTCGCATATTATATACATATTCAGTTTATTCAATATATTTTATTTAATAAAAAATTTTCTATTTATTTTCACCGAAATAATAGAAAAACAAAATTATTAGAAAATAAATAATTGTCGCTTTATTTAAGACAAAGGATACTATGAATGAATAAATTATAAATGTAATATGCGTATATTTATATTGTACGACTATAAAATCTAATAATTAATTGGAAAAGTATAATTAATAATGGAATCCATTAGCAAAATGATTTCTCTCATCTGATATATTTGAAATACTGAAAAATTGAAATAATTAAAAAATTAGTTTCCTCATATTATATAGTTGTTAAAAATTAATAAATCTCTAAAGGATAGGAAATTTATTAATGAAAAATTCAAGTGGTTAAGATTTTTTCATAATTTTTCCTACCAACACTTTTTTTGCCAAATTTTTATCTCAATTCAATAAATATTAATATCTATTCATTAATTTAAAGTTGATTTCAAAATATATTAATGATAAATAAAAATTCAAAGCGTGTCGTCGTTTGGCCTCTATTTTTTTTTTAATTTTCCACCCAACACTTATTTATTCAAAATTTGTCTTTCAATTTAACAAATAATAATAGAAATACATAAATTTTAAGTTGAAATGAAAAAATTATAAATTTTAGAGAGAGATTTGAGCTCACCATTTGGAGTGACTAATGTAAATGGTGTTGTCGTTCTGCAAACGCTACTATCTAGGAGACGAATGACCAGAGTCCAGGCGCCCTCTAGTCGTCGAACGATTGTAAAATATTTTTGTACCTGAAAAAAATAATTCGAGCTGAAAATCTAATTTAAATATTATTTTAATAATTTTAGTAGGATTTTTTATAATTATAATTATAATTAAATATTTAATTTGATACCTGTCTCAGAGACTTCGCCAAGCTGAGCTTATTAATTCCCTTTGAAATTTCTATCGCAAAAAGAGAAAATAGATAACTTGTGGTATCTATTTAATTTCAAATGAGCGTTATAAAATAAGCTGACGTGTTCTGATGTAGCCATCCACTTGACTTTACAATCTGGTTGAGTTTGGTAAATGGCTAAGATTTTTATTTTTTGACCCCCCCCCCCCTTCCATTTTGGCCGGTTAGTTTTTCCATTTTTAGACTTCTGGGTCTCACTGATTATGTATACAAAATTTGGTTGAGTTTGCTCAAATGACCAAGATTTTTCATTTTTAACCCCCCTCCACCCCCCTTAATTTTG
Source organism: Forficula auricularia (assembly GCA_024734495.1). Lineage (NCBI taxonomy): Eukaryota > Metazoa > Arthropoda > Insecta > Dermaptera > Forficulidae > Forficula > Forficula auricularia. Next base: position 174,098 of record JALMQS010000779.1, on the reverse strand, counting down.
TGTCGATATGCACCAAAATCTAATCAGCTCTTAATCTCAATGGACCAAAACTAGGTGTGAAATTTGGTTTCGATATTCACACTAGTTTTTGAGCTAGCTCGTCCACAAAATTTGGTAACCCACAGACTAACTAACAACCAGACAATCAGACAAACTAACTAATAGACATTTTGATAAAACAATTATTATCTAGAAAAATACAATTTTTTCGATGTTCACTTATAAGGGCTTTTTTGTAGATCGAAATGCTATGGTTTCGCTCAATTTTTTTAATCAAAATAGTTTCAGCCGTTTTTGAGATATTTCGAAAAAAACACTTTTTTCATGCACGATAACAATACTTGACCAAAAAATTTCCTGACTATTTCTTAGCAATTGATATAAGAAAAAAAAGATAATAATTGAAATATGTTATTAAATAATTAAATCACTTAGGCAGGGAGTGAGAAATTATGAACCAATGCATTCTCTCTCTCCGCTGATATTTTTTTTTTTTTTTGAAAATGATATAAGAAGGAGTTACACCAAAAAGGTGCAACCCCTAAAGACCTGGGTTGGCCCCTCCATCGTGAAAAGAAGAAGAAAGAATTTTATGGGCTGGGCGGGGGTTGAAGGTATCTGTGGATACGGGTTTTAAATAGCTGATGGTTATAAGTCGCGGGAAAGATGGTGGCAGGGAGCGAGTTCCAGTCTCTGGAGATCATAGGGATAAAAGAGTTGGCGAAAGCGCTTGTTCGACTTTTATCCAATTTGACAGCGAAGGGGTGCTGAGCGTTCGAAAACCGCGTATTTCTCGTAAAGAGGGCTTTAGGGGGATAATTGATTTCATCTCGACTGAACAGACACCGTGATAGTATCTTTAGTACAGATATTTGCATTTCCTATAATTTTCCCCCGAAAAATATGTAACCTGGACCCAAAAAAACTTCTGGCTATGTTCATGTTTTATTATTAGATGAAATACAAGAATATAATAAGTAGATGATTAGAGAATTAATTGTTGTTGTGTTTTTATTGTTTTGTTCAATAAAAATTATAAATTTAGATAGAGAAAATTTATTTAAATTAATAAAACAAACTCTACCATTAAAATGAAATCTAAATAAATGAAAATTCATGAAATGCTCAGAACCCCTCGACGCCAGGGGGGTCATATATTCAGGTTAACTAATAGATAAAAATAATCTTGTTAAGGGAGAATGGTGTGTGTTCTTGGTGAAACATTTAGATAAAAATAAGAAAAATGCTGAATTAATTCAACTCAAAGATTCACCTCTAGAAACATTGGCGTAGTTAGGGGGGGGCTAGGTGGCAGTGTCCCTCTAAAAAACTCATTGCCCCCTTAGAAATATTGTATTTCTCATTAAATTATTTCGTTACTTCTAAAATTTGTCAATTCTACTAAAAAGTCTCTAATCGGGCTGCCGAAATTGAAACCTTGTGGTGGATAATCAGCTGGCCCTCTAGGAAAAGTCCCTAACTACGCCCATGTTTAGGAACTCCCCAGAACGAATTCCATACCTTAAGTATCTTGGAAGATATAATGTACGAAAACGGTTCTCACTTTGGCGGCTTATTTTTTATTGTCCACACTTTTCATTTTTAAGTACTTGGGCCTAAAACTAAAAATCTCAAATCAATACGACAAAATAAAAATCGAATCCTCTACAACGGCTGTAGCTAATGTTCTGGAATTAGGTACACTTCTTCAAGCAGAAGACAACCTCTTTGATTTCTCTTTGGCATTTCAAATACATAAAGGGGTATATTTTACCCAACTTTGCTTGTTTTCGGACTGTTTTAAAACCCTCAAGATTTTTCACTATGTTTCTCTCTATTGAAAAATATTTCAAGGAAATGAATGTTCTTAATAAGAATGGAGCGAATTTAAGAAGGAAAGGAAAAAAGGAAAAGAGAATTCACGAGGACGCTGACGCTAACCACACCCGAAATGTCCGCCCACGCTTCGGTTTTACACCAAGCTTTTTGGTTAAAATTGGACATTACTCTAGGCATTTTTGCAATTTAAAACAGTTTCTAAAATTTTTTTGCTTTATTCTAATCACATTCCAATATAGAATTAAAGGGCTTTAGTGTGGGTTGTATCACTTTATGTGAATATATAAAAGAAAAAATATTTATATCATTTCCTGCAATCCATTAAAATAAAATATAAATATAAAAAAAAAACGTTAAAGGCTTTCAAAGACTAATAAATCTGGCTGAGTGGGAGAGAAGAAGAAACTGTGAACGAGGCTCGAGGTTGTGTGTGCTCTGTGGTGTTCACCCCAGCGCCACCCCCGGACATCCCCTGAATCAAACCCAACACTCTCTAACACCCCCCCCCCCCACCCCACCCCCGCTCTCATCCAGTTCAGTTTGTTATATAATGGAATAAAGGCGTCAACGTACAATTCATTTTTACATTTTTGTTTTTACTTTTTTTTTTTTGGCCATTTATTAATTTCTTTTTTTTCACGTTTATTCTCGCTTTTTCATATATAAATAAAAAAAAATTTATCAATTTTATAAAAAATAACTTTAAAAGTTTTATTGTAAAAATGGGAAGATAGATACAATAAAAATATAAATGAAGTTATCATTATTCACTGGTACTCTCGGAGTGTTAAGATACAAGATAACTCAAGAATGGCACGTGATAAGTATTCGTTTGTGAAGTGACCAGCTTACTATAATGACAAATCGAATTTAGCTAGATCTAATCGGGTATTTTAACCCATGAGAAATAACAGATGAAATTTAATTGAAAAGTTTTTGTTTTACTGAGAGTATTAGAGTTGTTGAATCATAAAGATAAACAAAGAGGTTGTCTTCTGCTTGATGCAAATAAACATATACATATACAGGGTGCTTAGAGAAAGGGTTCCAAGACTTCAGGGCGTGATTCCCTACATCAAAATTAGATGAAAAGTTCCAATAAAGATAGGTCCGAAAACGCTTTGTTTTCTGTCTGGCCGCCATTTTATTTTTTTTAAGAAAAAACGTCTATCTTGAGAACGGATCTAGATATCTTTATGAAATTTGGTGCACATGTACTAATCTACATTATCTACTATTTAAAAAGCACCCAAATTTTATCTTGAAAATTTTCAAAATCGTGGCCATTTAAAATTTTTAATTGTTAATAGCTTTTTAATCTTTCATTTTATTAAAATTAGTAGATATTTTTAAATATAATGTTACCCTTTTTATTAAGAACAAGATGACACCTTATTTTCAAGATCTAATATAAAATAACTAAGTTATGACAAAATTTGTGTAAGCACTATTACTGGTTTCCGTAGACTGAATTTTGAGACATCATTTCCTTCTATTTTCTTACAAATTTTGTCATAACTTCGTTATTTGTTATCGGATCTTTAAAAATAAGTGTCATTTTGTTCACAATAAAAAGATTTTATTGAGATGTTATGACGTTGTTAGAATAAAAAAATAAGCTGGCGTGTTCTGATGTGGCCATCCACTTGACTTTACCGTACAACCTGAGGTCCCAATGACTGTGTATATAAAATTTGGTTGAGTTTGGTAGAAGGGCCAATATTTTCATTTTTTGACCCTACACTCCCCCCCCCCCATTTTGGGCGGTTATGTTTTTGCATTTTTAGATTACTGTGTGCCCACTGATTATGTATACAAAATTTGTTTGAGTTTGGCACAAGAGCCTAGATTTTCATTTTTGACCCCCCCCATTTTGGGAGGTTAATTTTGCATTTTTAGACTTCTGGGGTAGCCCTGATTATGTATTCAAAATTTGGTTGAGTTTGCTCAAACGGCCTAGATTTTTATTTTTTAACCCCCCTCCACCCCCTTAATTTTGGGTCGATATGCACCAAAATCTAATGAGCTCTTAAGAAATTTTTTTTTGTAAATATATTATGTTAATATTCCTATAATCATGTAAATAATCCTGTAATTAAATTCACCCGATAATGTAAATATTTCTTGTTAGTGGAGGCCCCCACCTGCGTGCCCAATAAACGAAAAATCAATGGACCAAAACTACGTGTGGAATTTGGTTTCGATATTCAAACTAGTTTTTGAGCTAGCTCGTCCACAAAAATTTGATAACGCACAGACTAACGGTCAACCAGACAACCAGACAACCAGACGGACAGACTAACAGACATTTTGACAAAACAATTATTATATCAAAAAATATAATTTTTTCGATGTTCACTTATTAAAGCTTTTTTGTAGAAATGCCATGGTTTCGCATAATTCTTTTAATCAAAATAGTTTCAGTCGTTTTTGAGATATTTCGAAAAAAATAAGGAAAAAAACCACTTTTTTCATGCACGATTACAATACTTGACCATACCCTGTATGGTAAAGTAAAAAAAATGAACAAAAAAACATTTTATTTTATTAAATAAATTAATATATTTATTTTAAAAACCCACTAATATTTCTTTATGAATGAATTATTATATATTATTGAAATTAAGAAATTGAAATTGGAGAGGGAGAGATAGATAGAGGAGAAGGAAAAGATACCAATCGACTTGATTGGGCAATAATGGAATTAAAATAATTATCGGAAAAGAGGTTTTTTTATCTAATTAGATTTTTCCTCTTATTAAAAACAAGGACTAAAGATGAATAAGGACACTCGATGGCGGAGAAGCAATCTCCGGAATCGAAGCTAAAATACAAAGGTATACATTAATTAATGTAAAATAATTGGTTTAATAAAATTTATAAAAAAAAAAAAAAAAAAAAAAGAAATTGAAATTGGATGGATTTATATGGATGGGAGGAGGGATTGGAAAACCAATCGACTTGATTGGGGAATAATGGAATTGAAATAATTATCGGAAAAGAGGTTTTTTTATCTAATTAGATTTTTCCTCTTATTAAAAACAAGGACTAAAGATGAATAAGGACACTCGATGGTGGAGAAGTAATCTCCGGAATCGAAGCAAAAAAATACAATGTATACATTAATTAATGTAAAATAATTGGAAATTGAAATTGGATGATTGATTGAGGAAACCAATCGACTTGATTGGGGAATAATGGAATTGAAATAATTATCGGAAAAGAGGTTTTTTTATCTAATTAGATTTTTCCTCTTATTATAAACAAGGACTAAAGTTGAATAAGGACACTCGATGGTGGAGAAGTAATCTCCGGAATCGAAGCAAAAATACAATGTATACATTAATTAATGTAAAATAATTGGTTTAATAAAATTTATAAAAAAAAAAAAAAAAGAAATTGAAATTCTTTCAAGATAATTAAATAATAATTCGTTATAAATATCTTTAAGCAATTTGAATTGCGAAAGTTAATTAATGTAATCAATAATTTCATATGTTAATTCTACATTTAGAAAATTATTTTATTATTTTAAAAGTAAAAATGAATTGAGCAATCGACAGAATTCGAACCCGTGTCTCTCTACTTTAGCCGAAAAGCGCCTTTACCAACTAGGCTACGGATGATCCCGCCACGAAAGCTCTTTAAATCGAATGTCACTTTTCCTATAATAAATTTTATTATTTTAAAATTTATAAGTAGGACAGCCTTAGCTGACAGTGGTAAGTGTAATTTACGGAGAATGTATCAAGGCTTGAAAAATGTTCTCTTTGTCCTCCAAATTGTAATTTAATATTATTAAACTAGCAGCCATTTTCAAGAGAAGAAAAACCCGAGAAATACAATTTTCAATGAAATTGTTATCGAAAATCTATAAGTGCGACCCATTGCGAAGCGAGGGGCTTCTTTTAAAATAAGTATTGAAAATATCTAAACGAGGCTTTCAAACTCGAAATAAAAAATTATAAAGTAAAGTTAATAATACGCATACCAGGAAATAACATTTAGGCCCAAAACTTTCACCTTTTTAATAAACTGTTTCAATATAATGATTAAAAATTTAATTTAAGTATCTATATTAGGAAAAATTGTATTGGGTTATGTCTATTTTGAAACTTTAATTTCTTACAGTTATTATGTAATTTGGAAATAAATTTAGATTCTTGTTGTCTACAATTTTTTAGAATTTTTTCAATCGATCTATTTTGAATAAAATCATTAAAATCAACCGTAGGACTTGAGTTCAAAAAGCCATAGGATGATAAGCATAGTGAATCGGCACCAGAAGGATATTGGATCACCATTTAAGAGTAAGTTGGTACTAATAAGATGGGTTGATTCTGCAAGTTTCAGATCTTTATCTATTATACTTTGGTTTTTGAATAAAGCAAAAAAAAAAATCCGAAAAAAAATTCTCAAAAACGGCTTGACCGATTATTGGATAAAAAAAATACTTGGTAGGTTTCACATTAAGATATAAAAAATAAAACGAATTTATTTTTGGAGAATCTTTAATCTCAATATATATATATTTCGGGTGACTAACATCTTCAGGAAAAACAGAAAGTAACTGTTTCTCCTGAAGATGGGTTAGTCACCCGAAATATATATATTGAGATTAAAGATTCTCCAAAAATAAATTCGTTTTATTTTTTATATCTTAATGTGAAACCTACCAAGTATTTTTTATCCAATAATTTTAAAAAATGTTTCACCAAGTACCAACACCAAATTCCTTAAAGACGGCTTGACCGATTTGAATGAAATTTGGTCACATCATAGAGCTAAACAAATGTTATAAACGGGAAAAATAACAACTCATAATCTTCATAATTTAATATAATTCATATAATAATCGTTTGAAACAGGCGATTTTTTTTCTCTATGATAAGGTTTTCGTTCAATTTTGAAACTAATTTTTTTTTTATATATCTTTTTCGATAGAATAACCTCTTAAATCCACAAATTGATCGAAAATATAAGCCATATTGAAAATAATAAAAAACTGATTTTTTGATATAAAAACCGAATTATTTCAATGTTTTTAATCTTGAAACAACAGAAACCATTATTATTCGATTACTTTATAAGTGTAATAACATAAAAATATTCAATACAATAATATGGAAACATTTTTTTTTATTAAATTAAAATAAAAACGGTTATTATGAAGATTATGAGTTGTTTTTTGTTTTTGATTTTGGCCTTTCGGCCTCTCTAGCCATAAGCCAATTTACGATACTAACTACTTTCTTAAAATGTGTCTCTACCCCGGGGTCAGGTTTTAGCCGGATGTCTCGAGTCGGAATCGAACCCGGGTCCACTTGGCTAGCAGTCTGACACGCTAACCCCTAGCCTATCCGACCCCGATTATGAGTTGTTATTTTTCCCGATTATAGCCTTTATTTAGCTCTATGATGTGACCAAATTTCATTCAAATCGGTCAAACCGTTTTTGAGAATTTTTTTCTGATTTTCTGTTTTTTTCGATTTATTCAAAAATCAAAGTAGATAAAGATCTGAAATTTGCAGGATCAACGTGTCTTATTAGTACCAACATTTTCATAGAAGGGTCTTGAGAAGATTGCGAAAAACAAAAATGTTTCGATTTTTTGTAAAATAAAATAAACTGCAACGGATCGTAGCTACACTTTATCCAGTCTTTTGAAATATTAATATGTTTATTCCTTTTTAATAATCAGATATCACTGGAGCATTCCTTCAATGACTGGACTCGCCCATCTCTTACGCAGCTTTCATTCTTCTACGCTCAATCGGATGCCTAAATACAGGCGCATCAACGTCACAAATTAAGTTCAAATTCAGACTAAAATTTTGAGGATTTTAATTAGTACAGTTATTTATTTATATTTTATGTGTTATATTTATCAAAATAATAATTAATTTATAGAATAAATAAATATTATGTATATTAGGGTGGTCGTTAAAAATTAAATTTTTTCCGACACCCCCTAAAAAGCTTCCTTTTGATGAAAAAAGTGAGATAATTTTATTGTATTATTATTAAAAAACAACATGTGCCGCAAGACGATCTAAGTTCATTTTTTGGTAAAAGCATGTTTTTCGGAAATTTCTCATTAAATATGCAATAATATTTTTTTTATAATTGGATATTATTAACCATGTTACATTATTATTATCATTAAACTAAAGATTTGATTATGTATACGAATAAATGCAATTTTAATCTTAATATAAAAACTCATTTGAATAAAAATCAAGAGATTATTTATTACTGAATCCGAGCCGTTATGCATGATTTTATTACATGTCAGAAGAGTTATATTCACCCTCTCAAAAATGTAATATCATCAATAACACCTCGAATCAGTACAAGAGAATCTCATGATTTTTTTTCCAGGATGATCGAATCTATATCTCTTCGGATTGAATAAAGAAAAATGATTATATATCTTAGGTCCTTAAATAAATGATTACAAAAATTGGCCCCCTTTAATGCTCTATATATGGAATTATTTTGAGACTATTTCAAAGATTCTAGCATTTTTAGTTTTAGAGATATTAAGCCATACTTGCATTGTTGCTTTCCTGAAAAATCAATATATGGAGAAATTTGGAAATTTTTGTTCCTAAATGTAGACCTATTGTAAAGCGTGTTTCGGAATGCTTGGCTGTTTTTGAAATGAGAATAACTCAGCTCTTTTTTAACATAAAAAATTTTTATTGCGAAAAATGAAAGCTTAGATATTATCTATATAATTAAGTAATGGAGAGGCATTCAGTCAATGGGTAGCCTCTGCTGAATAAAAAACTCCCAATTATGGAAAACGTTTCGGCTTTAATTAAATAATGCCATCATCAGTTCCTAAGTATTAGCGACACAAATTAATTTTATAAATAATTTAATTTAATTTAATTTAATGATAATTAATTTTATAAATAAATTGTGTCGCTAATATACTCTTAGGAACTGATGATGGCATTATTTAATTAAAGCCGAAACGTTTTCCATAATTAAGGAGTTTTATTCAGCCAGAAACTACCCATTGGCTGAATCCCTATACATCATACAGCCATCAAAATTGTTTCAGCTTAGATATTATCATTTATTTAACAATGAAAAAGTAAAATTCATGAAAAAAATAATTTTTCAGAAGATGATTTTCTTTTCATGAATTTCACTTTTTTCACTGTTACTTGATAATATTTGAGCTTTCATTTTTGGCTAATAAAATTTTTCTAAGTTAAAAAACAGCTGAGTTTTCATTTCAAAAACACCCATGCATTCTGAAACACCCTTAATTTTTACTACCGTGTAAGATTTTTTTAATTTTTGTATCGTTCACGAGATTAATTTTATTTGAAAAGAAGCAAAAGTGAGTATATAAATTAAATTGAAAGTTTTTTGTGCCGAGGGTAGCAGAATTTTTATATATCGAAGGAAACAATAAAAGAGTGTGTCTTCTGCTGGAATTATATATTTTATTTATTTATAACGAGACTATAGTTTCGAGGGCTTTGCCCTCTTCATCAGTCTATTACAATTGATTAACAGGAATTAATGTATGAATGGAATTCCGTTCTTTTATTGTCTCCTTCGATTATATAAATGTGTTACATCATTAAGGTTAGTTTTTAAAAACTTCCGTAACATATATGTACCTACTAGTATGTAGAGTTAAACAAAAAAGATACATAAATACATATGTATGTACGTAAATTTAATTTTTAAACGTTTTTTTGCGGCAGTTACTGACGGTATCTAGATATGTAGGTACGTTAATTTTTTTCAAAATTCATTAAAATGTTCAATTTGACTTGTAAAATGTTCAATTTGATTTGTAAAATGTTCAATTTGAAGGGTAAGTAGGTACTTTCCTGTATAAAATTTTTTTATTTGTTCCAAAAAAGTAAAAGGTTAAGAACCACTATTCTAAATCAAATATTACGCTATGAATGTATAAAAATATTCACAATAATAAAAATAATAATTTCCATAATATGATAATTTTTCCTCTCCTTTATATGAATTCTCATAAATTATGTAGAAATGATATTTTAACCATTTAATTTTTTCATCTTGATAATTTTTGATACGGAAAAGTCAAATTTAAGATTGATATAATGGTATAATTTCTTTCCTTTTCCTTTTTCCTTTTTCCCCCTTTTTTTAACGGACGCCCTCCAGGTACAAAAAGCATTGCGTTTGGAATTATTTGAGCCAAACGAACAAACGCCAACCAGGTGAGAGAAAGAGAGAACCTTCTGGCCTTTATGTTCTTTAATTCCAGCAGTATAATAAGGTTTCACCTTTATCTCTTCATTTTTGACATTTCTTATTCTGCTTTTTATCTCGATTTCATTCTTATATCCTTGTCTGGCCTCTCCCCCTCAAAAGAAATACTTTCCTCGCGGATTTATATTATTTGATTTATCCTTCTTCATTCCCCCTACGTTTTATTCTTGATTGTGTAACTATATCTCTTTAAGGTTTTCGTCATTCAAATAAAAAATAAAAAAAAATCCAATTGGATTGTGAATAATAATAAAAATCCGAACATATTTCAATCAAGGTTCGTTTAAATCACACATAATTAATTTCAACATTTAATTTTATTTATTTTCTTAGAAAGACGGACTGGTAAGCGAAATAAGTAGATTATAATGAAAGGTAGTCCATAAACTATTTAAATTTTATTCAATTTCCGACGTTTCGGAGACTCTCTCCAGGGTATTGAATAGTTTTTTTTTGGCTTTTCGGCCTTTCTAGCCATAAGCCAATTTATTTATTTATTTTATTTTATTTTATTTAAATTTATTTTATTTAAATTTGTCTCTACCCCGGGGGTCAGATTTTAACCGGATGCCTCGAGTCGGATTCGAACCCGGGTCCACTTGGTTAGCAGGCTGACACGCTACCACCTAGCCTATCCGAACCCCCGTATTGAATAGTTAATGATGGGTGAGTATAACTCGGTTCCCATTTGTCTCTCCTTTCAGTGATAGCAACAATATTACAATATTTTCCAACATTATACCAAAAGTCTACTTGGTTATCTGATGAATCAGTTAGCATTCGTCATAGTTAATTATAACAATTTATTTACCTCAAACAATAAATAATATAATATAACTACGACGTTTCGATCTGCTTTTTCTGGGAACGTTCTCAAGTGCCCACACCGATTTTAGGTTAACTGATTTAACTAAGTCATTGACCAGTCTTAAATAGGCTGTGAGTACAGTTATATAATTTTTCAATATTTTTACATTGTGCTTTCAAAACATGAAATTCTCAATCCCATTAGAGCGTATACACTATTCATAATTTAATTTTGATTTTTTTAAGCCGAAAATTATAATTTTTACCAAAGTTATACAGGAAAGAAAATGGGGAGATTCGAAATTGGGCAACTTGCTTTATTATTCTAGATTAAATATCAAGCGAAAAACAAGATTTTACAAATACGACATATTAGACAAAACATCCCATAATAATAAAAATAATAGTCTACAATTAAGAGTAGAAATTTTGTTTAAAATCACATATTATTAATTATAATTATTTGTTGAACACGAACACATAATACAAAATAATATAATTACGACGTTTCGATCGGCTTATTCTGCGATCGTTCTCAAGTATTAGCATCCACTCCGATTTTTACAGTGAAGCTAAAATCGGAGTGAGTGCTCATAATTGAGAATGGTCTCAGAATAAACCGATCGAAACGTCGTAATTATATTGTATTATTTGTTCGTGTTCAACAAATAATTATAAATAATAATGTGTGATTTAATAAAATTTCAATCTTAAATAAATTGAATCCCAAATTACAAGCTTTAGCAGCTACATATCTAATATAATCATAACTAATATTATATATACTTAGAGTATTATTTATTTAATGGAATTATGGAATTTGAGGAAAAATGTTTCGCTTTTTCAATACTTTTGGTAGGCTTACGGCGAATTTTGCAGCTGGAGATTTAGTTATCGCAGTCATCTAGGGTCGGAATTTTTTTTTAACTATTACCCCAAAATATATTACGATAATATGTATATATTATATATATAAAAAAATAATAATAATAAGCTCAAGTTTATTCGAAGAACCAATTGCACAAAGTGAGACCTACCTCAAAATTTGAAAGAAAATGACTAAAGAACTAGAAAGAATATAAGTAAATGCACATAGAAAGTTTTTTTTAACATATAATATGTTTTCTTAGCTCTTCTATTTATAATGATGTGGAACCTTTTAAAATATTTTGTTAGTTTATCGCCATAAAACTTGATACTTTTCAAAAACCTTCTAGCAAGTCTAACACTAAGAGTATTTAAAACCTAAATCAGGTATTAATGTTAAACCTATATAACCCTTCCCTTCATTTTTTTTATATTTCTAAAATACTCTTTTTATCATGAATGTGTTAGAAAAGAACGTATAAGAATGTTAAATATAAAATATAGGGGTTGATATTAAGGGTTGTTTACCTTGGATTGGCTCACGGGTGGTCGTCGATGTCGCCTGGTCTGTTTCTCGACACCAACTAAAGTGAAAAATTCAAAGAGAAAGAATCCCGTTGCTCGATAAGATAATCGAACATGGGAAATTACCAGAAATATTTTATTTTGAATTCGCTTGATATATTATCAAATGAACTTTTTAAGCAATTTACTCTTTAGAAAATATTAAAAAGGTGATCAAGTACTAAATCAGAGACAATACTGATTATTTTTAATATGTAAGAAGGCTTGTTTTACAACTTCGTGAATTGAACTCGATCGTTTAAAAATGCAACCCGGGCTTATATTATAGCTCGCAATTTTTTTTCTCTCAAAGAATCTATCTTCATCATTAAATAAACTGCAACGGATCGTTGCTAAACTTTATCCAAATTCATTTGAAATATCAATATGTTTATTCCTTTATTATTAATCAGATATCACTTGCGATTTGCAGTTCATGTTGACTTTAATTCAAAAATAATGATCTATTCTCATTTAACAGTCGAGGAATAATCATTCTACATTGGATTTTTGACGTTACGGTTATTATTAGTAACCATTGCTGAAGACATGGAAGAATCGACTTAAAATCAAAAATAGCGATCGATTCTCATCTAATACTTGAGGAATAATAATTCTACCTTAGATTTTTGACCCTTCGATTATTATTGGTAACCATTGCTGAAGACATGGAGGAATCAACTTAAAATCAAAAATAACGATCGATTCTTATCTACTACTAAAGGAATAACCTTATTGCATTCCATTTTTGATGTTTTGACTATTAATGGCAACCTCTACTGAAAAGAATCGATTTAATGGTAAACAACCCAAGCTTAACGATAGCATACATCCATCCATACATCCATACATCCGCCCGCACTAAATGAAAAAATCGCACTTTTTGGCCTCTCGACGAGACCCCATGCAATTTTTGGCAAAACCGTCATGTGCTAAAATTCAACCTAATTGAATACTACAATTTGTGATTTTAATTGAGTTCATGGGTTCCATAGTCTTTACCTGAGGACCCTTTGAAGTCGCGCTTGCCGCGAGACCGATTACAATACTTTCCCCATGCTTCGCATTGGATAAAGTAAAAAGTTCGCAGTCACTTGATTTTAAATCTTAACATACATCCAAACCTTTATATTTTGATTAGAATATTTTGAGGGATGATTTTTTTGAAAATTTTCACAAATCAAATGGCAATGAGATAACAATTCCTAATTTGAATATAAGGGGTGACAAATGCCGATAGTAGTAGCGTTAATACTTTTATAAAAAATCAAGAGAAATGGTCAACTACTAAATATTAACCCTTTAGTAGTTAACCATTTCTCTTGATTTTTTCTATATAAATTTTAACGTTATTTGTTTTTTATACATAGTATATTAAATTTAATCTTCTTTGATTTTTATAATTCATCAGCAATTTGCATTGGAAATAGAAAATTTTGACTCACGAACGAACTTTCTAAGTCTCCTTGTTTTTTACTTTCACATTTATATTCTATAGAATATAATGGGAGAGTATTGCGAAGCCAATCAGGGTCCTGACTCTTTGAGAGCTTGTATCTCAGAGATGAAAAAAAGTTAATTTAATTTTGTAACTTCTAGGTGGAAGGAATCGTTGCCCTTAATAGCCGAATTGGACATTTATATGAAAGATTTTTCGTTTTTTTCTAACGAAAAAAAAACCTGATTGTTTGCGTTTATACTTTTATCATGTCAGCGCATTAAAATCTCAATAAAATAAAATGTATATTATTTCAATTTTCTAATCTGAAATTCTCAAGCTAGGGAGAGGAAAATTTAATCAGTTTATCACATTAGAAATCCAAGTATTACACTACTACAAGAACCTTTCCAAGACGTTTTGTTCTTGAGTTATAATGGATTCCGTAATCCAGGCACACATAAAATTAATGTGCATACACCTACTACTTTCATTTACAATCCTCTATTTTGAAATCATCCAACTAATTTTCCTCTTTCAAATTAATACCCTATCTGTGTTTCAATCGACACAAATAAACATACGTATAATTATATATATCAGTGGCTGGCGTTGACATTTCAACCAGAGTATGCTGTCCAAAAAAGAACCCTTCATTTTTACATTATTATTTTTTGTTCCTATTGTAAATTTCATCGATAAAAGCAGAATTTTTCGTTATTTTTCAGACCTAACATTAAATTTATTATTACATGATATGAAAATACCCTTGAAGTTTTGAAATTTTAGGGATGCTTAGCATCCACAGCATCCATGGAGCGCACGCTACTGTATATCATACATCCCTAGTAGCACAATAACTATTATATATAGTAACTATATAGCGCCTATATAGATTCTCGGAATCGTAGAACCTGTTCAAAAGTTATCTTATATACAATAATTTTTTAAAAATCGTGGCAATAATTCTTAAGAAAAAAAATCATAAAAACCACCTTAACCAAACCTTCAACTAAATTCACAAAGAAATGATGTTTGGTCTGAAAACACTTAAATTACATATTTTAATGGGATAAACTCATCAGTATGCACAACGTTTCGACCTTTATTTCTGGAGTTGTTCTCAAGTGCAGAATGAAGTCTTAAGATAGTCTAATATGGTGGTCCGATGCATTCTGATGAGTAATTTAATTCCCTAAGCCGAAACATTAAATTTTGAAAATTTACAGAGGTTATGTCGATATGGACCAAAGATTGTTGGCTGATTTTTAGCTTAAGTTTCAAATTTCGTTTTTGTGAGACTCACTGACTCGCTGAAATACCGATGAATTTTCGGGTGAATTTTGGCTTTGACGGTCACAAAACCCCTTTTATTTTTCTAATCTCGGCGGGTTCTATATCTTAACGGCATCATACTATCATTTGGAGTTGTCCGAATCAAATTAGCTTTTATAGTTTTGGAGATAGAATACTTTAAAAATTCAACGTCTCGAAAGTGAATGCAATAATTCAACTTTCATGCTTCGTGATGTGAGTGAAAGTAAAAAAAAAAAAAGTTCCTAAGATATTGTCAAAATAATCTTTCCTAACAAGCTTTAAAAAGAAGAGAGAGAGTTTTTGAAAATTTCCAGGTTTATAATTTAGATTTAGATCAAAAGTTATTTGTGAACTTGGATAATAAAAGATTCAACATCGGCAAGATTCAAGTGAGAGAGAGATGAGGGGGAATCCCAAAATAGGCACAAAAGAAAAGACAAGAACAGCAAGGGGGCGTTCACATAAAAGAGAACTTGCTTTTACATAGTTGAAATAAAAATTAACCCGTTTTATATATATACTTAATAATAATTGGCTTACGAAGACGACGACGTTGTGTGATCTCTCTGATTGGCTAAAGAGATCGAATGGGGGTCAGTGATTGGCCGTGCTTAAACAATGCATGAAATAAATAAGTGGGAGTTTAACATTAATTTAAAATCTAAAATTTTCAAACAAACCCCTTAGCCAGCAAGATGCTCGTCGAAGGCGGGCTTCACATCTGGTTTACAGATAATGTGTGTACCACACAACTTTCACTTACAAAATGCCTACTTTAAATTTCAACCTACCAGTTTTCTCTTTCAAATTAGTTCAGTTGAACCAAAAAAATAACCTGAGACGGATCGATGCTAGACTTTATCCATGGGTATGGACCCTAGTAGCACAATGTTTCAAACTGTATAGTGGCTATATAGTCGACTATATAGATTCTCGAAATCTAAATAGGCACTATATAGTTACTATATAATTTGAAACATTTTGCTACTAGGGTAGTCATTTGAAATATTAATATGTTATTCCTTTATTATTTATTAATCAGATAAACAGACCAAATAAATAGATTTTAAGATTTAAAAAAGTACTATCTTATTAAGATTGAAGTAATTTTTGGAGACGGATTGATAAGTGAATTGAGTGGATATTGATGAGGAAGTCCAAAAAAGAAGAAGATAATTTATACTATCTTTTTATTAAATTGAAAGTTTTTGTGCCGAGGGTAGCAGAATTTTTATATATTGAAGGAGATAATAAAAGAGTGTGTCTTCTGCTGGTATTATAAATTTTATTTATAACGAGACTATAGTATCGAGGGCTTTGCCCTCTTCATCAGTCTATTACAATTCGCAGGAATTAATGTATGAATGAAGAAGAGGGCAAAGCCCTCAACATGTCTCGTTATAAATAAAATTTATAATTCCAGCAGAAGACACTCTTTTATTGTCTACTTCAATATCTTTTTATTCATAAACCGACGTTTCGGAGGCTTTTCCCTCCTTCTTCACTGACTTTTTAAAACCCTGAAGAAGGAGGGAATAGCCTCGGAAACGTCGGTTTATGAATAAAAAGATAGTATAAATTATCTTCTTATTTTTTGGACTACCTCATCAATATCCACTCAAGTACCTACTATCTTACTTTAGAAAAGTACTTTAAAATGTAATTTTCCTAAAAACTTTACATAACATTTTTAGGGTCCTCAAGTACGTAATTAGAATATTAAATTTGATGCTTAGGAGTTTAGCTAAAATAATTCTCATAATAATATATAGAATAAGCCAGATTAATTTGCCGCAACGCTGACGTAATGCTGCCGACAGGGAGCGCTGATGCCGTCGGTATATTTGCGGCAAATTTAAAATATAATCGTAATTTGGACTCGAATTTTGAAATGAAACACTCCAATTGATTTTAAATTAAGAAACATTAAATATATTGATAATTATTCCTCCCCCCCCCCCTCACCACTCAAAAATAAAATATTCAATTTGCTTTTCTTTGCCCATATGAGTTTCTCATGGCAATACTGGAGGGATCATCCTGTCATACACACCTGATCTCTTTTAAATATTTGGAGCCTTATATCGATTATCGATCCCAAATTTAAAATGATATAATATAATTCTCCTCCTCACACGATCCCACTTATTTAAATAAATCTACATATTTCCACACAAGAAATATCACAATGCTGTAGATTATAGAAAAAAATACTCCCAGATTCATATCTAGAGCCGCATTTCTGTAGCTGTGTCAGGACGAAAATGAGGCGAAACTTTTAAGAGAGTATGTATTTTCGGGAATTTAAAGGTATACATTTGGAGTGTGGTTTTTTAAGAGGAATAAAATTTTTGGACCGAGACGCCGCCCGCCAGGGCACCAGCCCGGTGGGCCGAGCTTTTCGTGCGTGCCTTCGGCACTCCCTCGAAGCTCGTAAATTAATATTCTCACTCCTACAAACTTAACTATTCTGAAATAATTTAATTTAGGATTTTAGAATTACATTTGACCTTCATCAACAGTATTTTTAATTAGAAATAATCTATCTGTTATTTCTCATGTGTTCAAATAACCAATCGGATATAGATAAATTAGTTTTGTTGTAATAGAAAGCTGGTCACTCAACAAACAAATTGCATTAGCAGAGGAAAACCTCATTGATTTACCCTTATATCTATCCTCTGCTCCTCTCAGAAAACAAAATCTTTAAATTTATCCATTTTCGCTTTTTTTTTGTTTATTTATGGCGAGAAAAATATTTAGGGATTGAATAAAAATAGAAAGAGAAAATGGAGAGAAAAGAGAAAAAGAGAAACTCGAAAGGCAAAAGAACGTGAAATTTTCGCCATTGATTTACGGAACAATCAATAGAATTGGCACTCGAAAGAAAGAAAGAAGAAATGGCACACTCACACATATGCACAATGAGAGAGAGAAATTAATTGAAAGGGAAAAAACTTGGCATTATTTGTGAATTGCATTCAATATTTCATTTTATTTTTGTTCGCTAGCGCTTAGTTTTCAAACATTCAAACATTTCTTTCTTGTTTTTTAATCATTTAAAATGTATATAGCAGTCAAAATTAAAAGAAAAATTCTAATTGGAGTGAAATTACTAAAGAGTAAGTATTTTTTTTTACTTTATCCAATGCGAAGCAAGGGGAAAGTATTGTAATCGGTCTCGCGGTAAGCGCGACTTCAAAGGGTCCTCAGGAAAAGACTACTGAACCCATGGTCTCAATTATAGCCACAGATTGTAGTATTCACTTAGGTTGAATTTTAGCACGTGACGGTTTTGCCAAAAATTACCAGGTGTATGATTATAAAATGAGCCTTTAACGATAGAAGGCCTTATAGGTTATTTTTATTTTGAACGAACCATAACCTTATTATTTTTTCATTGCTTTAGCATCTGTCAACAGCGTTCAGTGGTGAAAATTTGATTTGCACTGCAACAACATAAAAAATTTTCGTGTTAAAAATGTCGAATTTTGTGCCTATGCGCACATGATTATATTTTTTGTTATCATTTAAAGAAAAACCCGGCAGAATCTCAACAAATGCTTGAAGAGGCTTATGGTAGTCATGCTTTATCATTAGCAGCATGCAAAATATGGTTTCAACGATGACGATGGGACCAGAAAGGTGTCGTCTATCATGAGTTATTGAAACCTGCTGAAACTGTAAATGCTAAACGCTACCAACAATAATTAATTGAATTGAACCGTGCATTGCAGAAAAAACGGGCAGAATTTCAAAAAAGGCAAAATAAAGTGATTTTCCTTCATGACAATGGTCCTTCACATAAAACAAAAACGGCTCAGGATACGCTGGAAGCACTCAACTGGGAATTGCTACCCCGTGCGGCTTAATCACCAGTCCTGGCTCCTTCCGACTAGCACCTATTTTCGTATATGGGCTATGCATTTAAAGAGCAGCACTTCAAAACTTTTGAAGAAGTCGAAAAATGGGTCAATGGATGGTTTTCTTCCAAAGACCAGCAGTTTTTTTGGAAGGGGATCCACCAATTGCCAGAAAGGCGGTCAAAATATATAGAAAGTGATGGAGAGTCATCATCATCATTGAGTATACAGTCCTAAGCCTGGTTTGATGCAACAATCCGTCCCCACTCGACTCAGTCCCCCGCTAGCTGTTTGACCTCTGTAAATTTCTGGCATCCCATATCCCCAATTATTTGTTTGAAATATTCTAATCTGGGTCTTCCCCTTCCCCTTTTCTTTCCCACCTCCCCTCCAAGTTATCCCTAAGCAGTCCCCCATGTCTCAGTGTGTGCCCCATCATCTGACCTCTTCTCTTCTTCAGACTCTTCCACAAGGTTCCTCTTTCTCCGATTCTTCCAAGAACTTCTTCATTTGTAATTTTATCCATCCATTTGATATTCATCATTCTTCTGTAGCACCAAATTTCGAAAGCCTCTAATCTCTTTCTCTCCGCTTCTCTAATTGTCCAGGTTTCACACCCGTACATGGCTATGCTCCATACACATGTCTTCAATAGCAACTTCCTGTTTTCTAAGCTGATTGAAGAGGAGCATAGTAGTTTTTTGTTTTGAATTAAACCCCATTTTTGCTTGGGCAATTCTTGATTTAATTTCGTTTTGCTCCTCCCATCCCATGTTATTTTACTTCCTAGGTAGCGGAATTCCTTAACTCCTTCTAGGTTTTCTTGGTTAATTTTGATGCATTCCTGTCTCGTTTGTTCTTTTTTTGTACATACTAGGACCTTGGATGGAGAGTACTTTGAATAAAATATTTTTTCTTTCCTATTTAAAAAAAGTTTTATTTTCATAAAAAAGCTCATTTCATATGCACACACCTGGTACAAGGGGTCTCGGCCAGAGGCCACAAAGTCCAATTTTTTCAGGAAGTGCGTGCGGATGTATTTATGGATGAATGGATGAATGGATAGATGTTATCGTTTTTTTCGTCCATGATTTTTTTTTAGATAAATTTAATTCAAATAATAATTTTAATTTTTAATTTTAAATAAGTGAACCACGAAAGTTAAAGAATTTATTTAATAATTTCTGACTGTTAATTCTACAGATCTAGAAATCATTTATTATTTTTTAAAAAAGAAAAAAATGGTATTGAGCATCCGACAGGATTCATACCTGTGACTTTCTTCTATAGCCGAAGAATGCGTTTTCCATCTATGGCACAAGTTCTCTGTTTTTATATGCATAGTTTTACAATGCAGTTTTTAAAAGAGATGAGAAGACATCTAATTAAATCAACTGGTGTCTTCACCACACGACTTTCACATTTTAATTTATTTGAAATCATTGCGACACTTCTAATTTACACCCCCTCCCTTTGTTTCGTTTTTTTTTTTCCAAAAAAGTTTATTTAATTTCTAGGTTTAACTTCTAGGTGGAAGGAATCGATGCCCTTAATAGCTGGAAACCGGATTTGGGCCATAAAACCGGATATTGTGGTCCCCAGGGTTCAAAAAGGGGCCAAAAATTCATTGGTCAGTGCGTGCGTAGGTATGTACGTATTATGTACGTGTGTGCCTCCCCCCCCCTCCCCGCCCCTGCATTTCGCAACCATAAGTCTCAGAGCTACGAAATTCGAAACTTAAGCTCGAATTAGACTAGAAGAAGTACAGCAAGCTTTTGGTTAAAATTGGAAAACCGGAAGTGGACATTTACACGAAAGATTTTTCGTTTTTTTTTTTATTTTCTCAAAAACGGCTCTAACGATTTTTTTCAAAATTAGTATATTTATCAAGTGATGTGAGTCATGAGTTATTAGTTGTGTCAAATTTTTAATGCGATTGAAATAAAGGAAGGGGGTGTAAAGTAAAAGTGTCACGGCGAGAAAACAAATATATAAATTGAAGAGAAAAATGAAAATTTATTATTAGACTCGGTATGAATTAATTAATAATTTTAAATGATAAATTCTATCTCAATTTGATATTCATTTAGATTTAATAATTCCTTATCTCCAGATCAAAAATGCCGTTTCTATGATAATAGAAATTGAGAAATTAATTTCTAAGTGTGAAACAGGTCGGGACTTGAATTTCATGCATCCTCTTGCAATGAAAGAATCCCGCACATTTGTTAAATAATAAAATAAGTGGAAACTTATTTACGCTAGAAACCCCTTATAAGTAATTGATAATAAATATCTAATTAGATAGAAATTGTTCATTTATGCCTTAAGTACATTATTTCCTTAAAATCTCAATAAAATCAATCATAAAATGATATTTTATGCATTTTTGAACCAGAAGTCTTAAAGCTAGAAAGACCAAAATCTAATAAATTGTCCGCATTGAAAACACAAACATTTTAGCACAAGAACGAACTTTCTGCGAGTTTTCGTTCTTAAATTAGCGTAAGGATCTGAATCCAGACACACAGGAGAAAAGCAAATGATAGTTGAAAATGTTTTTTCTCCACGTTAAAGACAATTTTAAGCACAATGAAAAAAAAATAGATAAAATATTCCCGTGAATTCAATACTGGGCTAGTCCGAGAAGCAAATTTTGTCTGCCTCTCGGGTGAACAGATGTAAGATGTAAAATATAACTCTTTAGTTCGGAATCATTTAAAACATACATGGGGAACTACAGGCTGCTGGATCCGGCCCTTTATTTCATTATATCCGGCCCTGATCCATCAATCACATTGAAATTAGTCGTAATAGACTGTAAACCTGCTAACTCCATTTTTTATCATATATGACATATTAATACCGTTCGAAAGAAAAAGAGATGCAGCATCTTCCAGGTAAAACTGATACTTAAAATTAATAATAATAATTAATAATTATAATTAATCATCATTGGGATTCAGTTCTATAATTTATTAATGTAATTTTGTTTTTCAGAGGATGAGGAACAAAATAAGTGTTTATTTACAGCTTATCAATCGCAACGTTTCGCCACTTTTTTCAGGCTCTACAAAAGGAGCAAATACATATATCAAAAAAACACATTTCAAAAACAAAAATTCACTCAACTCAAAATCAATTTCATATATACCTTGATAAATAAAAGCTCCAAACACTTTGTCAATTTTTAAACTCTGCCATTATTATACATACAGACACTCAAATGCATAAATTAACCGAATGTTTTCTACATTTGATTCAATCACGAATCGACTGTAGGAAATTTTTGTCAAATATTGAGTGAAAATAATATTTGAACTTATATATTTCTAACTTGAAATAATGATCTTAAATAAATTTTTTTATAATTTTTCTAACTGATATGACAAAGAATAATTGACCTATCAATGAGAAGTGTTTTGGCCGCGCTTTATTTGAAAAAGATATTTTATCACAAGACTATTGCGGATTATGCTATTAAAGTCTGTGGAGTCTTAAATCTGGACCAGGAGAGAAAAAAGATGTGATCCACTTAGCTACAATCCAACGTCATTTTGCGTATAGCCCGCTAGACATTCGGATGGATCACCTTCGATCACCTTCGATCCATCCGGATGTCTAGCGGGTTATACGCAAAATGACGTTGGATTGTAGCTAAGTGGATCACATCTTTTTTCTCTCCTGGTCCAGATTTAAGACTCCACAGACTTTAATAGCATAATCCGCAATAGTCTCGTGATAAAATATCTTTTTCAAATAAAGCGCGGCCAAAACACTTCTCATTGATAGGTCAATTATTCTTTGTCATATCAGTTAGAAAAATTATAAAAAATTTACTCAAATGCATCTCTATTTTATCATCAACAACTCAAAAACACCAATATCAAAAAATATATATTACAATTATAACTTTTACAATTTCACTGGTAAAATTTAAAACATTTCAAAATTAGTCAACATATTATAAAACTATTTACAATGTACAACTATATACAAAAATCAGTCAAAATATCTTAAAAAATATATATACAAGCGACGGGATTTTTCCTTTATAAATTAATTTATCTTTATTACTCTACGCTGGTCAAATTCAAATGATCTCAAAAGGTTCAACATACTACTATATAAAAATAATAATAATCTTTATAATAGTTTACGAAGAATCAATACATTAAATTTCAATCATTAGTCATTAGGCTCTTTTAAAATTATATTATTACTATTTACATTCACACCACAAGTCCAACACCAAAATTTAAGCAATTATTCCTTTCTTTTTTTCTAACGATGAAAAAAGAAAGGATTAATTGCTTAAATTTTGGTGTTGGATTTTGTGATGTGTGAGTGAAAAAATGTAAATAGTAATAATATAATTTTAAAGAGCCTAATATATAATGATTGAAATTTAATGTATTGATTCTTCGGAAACTATTATAAAGATTATTATTATTTTTATATAGTAGTATGTTGAACTTTTGAGATCATTTGAATTTGACCAGCGTAGAGTAATAAAGATAAATTAATTTATAAAGGAAAAATTCCCGTCGCTTGTATATATATTTTTTAAGATATTTTGACTGATTTTTGTATATAGTTGTAACTTTTAAGGAGTTCGGTGTTGGTTCTAGGTGAAACATTTTAATATAATAATAAAACTAAGATACGAGGTACGTTTCACAGTTTTTTTAGACTCCTGATGATGGGCTAACCCCCGAAATATATCGAATTCAAAACTCAATTTTGTTTTATTTCTTTTTGTGAAACCTACCTCGTATCTTAGTTTTATTATTGTATATAGTTGTACATTGTAAATAGTTTTATAATATGTTGACTAATTTTGAAATGTTTAAATTTTACCATTGAAATTGTAAAAGTTATAATTGTAATATATATTTTTTGATATTGGTGTTTTTGAGTTGTTGATGATAAAATAGAGATGTATTTGAGTGTCTGTATGTATAATAATGGCAGAGCTTAAAAAATTGACAAAGTGTTTGGAGCTTTATTTATCAAGATATATATGAAATTGATTTTGAGTTGAGTGAATTTTTGTTTTTGAATGTGTTTTTATGATATATGTATTTGCTCCTTTGTAGAGTCTGAAGAAGTTGCAATAAAAGTGGCGAAACGTTGCAATTGATAAGTCGTAAATAAACACTTATTTTGTTCCTCATCCTCTGAAAAACAAAAATTACATTAATATTAATAATTTAACCTTATATATTTTCGCCATCTTTAACTGTAATACACCTGCATATATATTTTATTTTCTTAGTTTTTCTTCACTTCTTGCTTGATAAGTATTTTTTGTTTGTTAAAGCCGTCTTTTCGAGACAAATGCGAGGCAAACATTTGATAAGGGATGAATGAATTTATTGATTTTCTAAAATAACTTTTGATAAAATAAAAAATAAAAAAACTCAGGGAACAAAGGTAGAGAGATAGGGATGATTTTTTTTAGAACTTTTTGTTTTTTATTCACGTCGACGATAAAATAATATGAATGATATATAAGTATGTAGGTATGTTATATTTACAACTTTACCTGAATAGTTTACACTTGTTAATTGCACTTGTGTTTTTGTACAATTTTTTTTTAAGTGTTAGTTTTAATGAGTTTAACTTTCTAAAATAAATGTTGAGGATGAACTTTGTTTGTGGAAGTTGGTGTAAATGGGGGATGGGAGAAAGAAAAAAGGAAAGGGAAATTGGGAAGTTTTGTTTTTACATTATTTTTTTTTAAACATCAAAAACAAGTAGAAAATAAAATAAAAACTAATTTGAAATCAAAATTATTTGAAAAAATTATAAGCCAACTTGTGCTTTTAGCATATGATTGATGGTTTGGGGAATAGATGGACGAAAATTCCGGATTTCTGAGAATCGAATTTTCTCTATCCTGATGAAACTTTTCGGGACATGTAACATCGGCTGTTCAAAGTTCTAAGAGAGTAAATCCACTTTTTTATTTGATTTTAATGTCTAATCAATCTCTTTCTATATTTAAGATAGTTATTTCGCGACAATCCAAACAAAAAGCTGTAGCCTCGTAATCACTCTATACATATGATCGGTGCTAAAATTTTAGGTTATGTTTTTTAACGTGACCGAACTTTTCACACTACTATATTCTCTTTGGAATGGATCGTTTCCAAGCCATTGATATTATATCCCTCCACTAAAAATAATCGCCCAAATATGTTTGTTTTTTTGAAAAGTGCTAAAATTTTAGGTTATGTTTTTTTAACGTGAGTGTACTTTTTACACTTCTATATTCTCTTTGTGAATTGATCGTTTCCAAGCCATCGATATTATATTCTTGCATTAAAAATAATCACCCAAATATGTTTTTGTTTTTTTTATTTTTTATCAAAACTACGAGGTAAATAATTTCAATGTTTTTTGAAGTTACTCCGAATATATTATTCTAACAAATATTAATTTTTCATCAAGATGGTGAAAGTCCTTCAATAAAAAAAATAATAATGATCATTTTCCCACCCTTTCTCAATCTACCATATGTAAAAAATTTCATTTTTAATTGCAATTATTTCATGTTTAGTGTGGTAAATCGTCTTCAAATTTTAACAGTGTGTTTATTATGATTTTAATGACTTATATTCCAAGTTTCGAAGACTTCTTGAATTTTTTCATTTGTGAAAGAACTACTTTAAAATAGAATATAAGACTGAGAATAGAAACGATATTTATAGATGTGTTATATATTTTTTGAAAGACTTAAATTCAATCGTGTTTTTTTTTTTACTAAATTCAATGCGACGCTGATTTGATAACGAATTGGAATCGAATTCCCGGCAATCGTGAATTCAAAGGGTCCTCACGTAAAAACTACGAAACCTATGGTCTCAATCAAAGTCACAAATTGTAGTATTCACTTAGGCTGAATTTTAATACGTGCAATTTGGCCAAAAATTACATCAGGTCTCGTCCAAAGTGCGATTCCTCTATGATAGGATGTCATGTCTCCTTTTGGCACTTTTTTTTATTAAAGAATAGTTACTTTTTTTGTTTTAGAAAAATTATAATACTATTTTTAACCGTTAGTTTTTAATTTTAATTTTTAATTAAATGACCATATTTTCCTAATAAGTCCAATAATTTATTAAATAATTCCTACATTTATTTCTACGTATAGTGATATTATTTTATTCTTTCAAATTTTTCACTGATTAAAAGAGAAAATTTCTCCTGAAACGTTTTAATTTTTAATAAACGTTTTATGATTGTTTTTTTTAATTATAAAGAACTATATTCATTTAAGGTAGTTCTTTCGCGACAATCCACACAAAAAGTTTTAGCCTCGTAACCACTCTATATACATGTGGCCGGTGCTAAAATTTTAGGTTATGTTTTTTTAACGTGACTGTACTTCTCAAACTACTATATTCCTTATATGAATGGATCGTTTCCAATCCAATGATCTTAAATCCCTTTCCCAATCTAACATATGTAAAAAATTTCATTTTTAATAGCAATTAGTTCATGTTTGGTGTGGTAAATAGTCTTCAAATCTTAACAGGGTGTTTATTATGCTTTTACTGACTTATATTCCAAGTTTCAAAGATTTTTTGAATTTTTGCATTTGTGAAAGAACTAACTTAATACAATAAACAATCAAAAATTTAAATATAAAAGAGAATTTCCCATATTAGCAGCTTTAAGAAATTATTATAGATTGTCAAGAGAGATGGTCTACTACTAAATCCGAGATGTTATTGATTATTTCTATTTTGTCAGAAGGGCGTTTCACCTCTTCATTATTCGCTTTCGATTCCCGAAGAAGTGAAACAACCCTTCTGACAAAATAGAAATAATCCATAACATCTCGGATTTACTAGTAGACCATCTCTCTTGAATTTTTATATTAATCAAGAATTTATTTCAAAAGAAAAGTATATTACGGGCCCCTGAGGAACTGCGGACAGCGTTTTGGTAACCATTGTCCTAAGAACTTAATTCTGCTACTCTCGATATTTTTAACTTTTATATTTTTATCCTTCAGCCAGAGTATTAACATTATTCGAGAAATAAATCTTTTCAAATATATAATTAATATACTTAGAAATTTTATTAAACATAATATGAGGAAGATATCGCATTGAACCAGTTGTTCAGGGACACCTGATGGATCTAGTATAAGCCGTTTCAATAAAAAATAAATAAATAAAAAAGCTTAAACCTCCACTTTTAAGTCAAAAAACAAACAAACCTCTTGTTGTCGCCCACTCTATTAAAAATGGATTTCATTATAATAAAAATACTATTTTTTTAATAGTAATAATATTTCTTTATAACCATATAGTCCTTGAAAGAAAGCCAGGATAATAAATTTTCAATTAAAACTCTATTAAGATGAAGAAGTGGACGCCGCCGTCTAGTGTACTAAAAATATATAATATATATATATTTTTTTCAGATTTTTCTAGTAATATTTTTTCCATTAAAAAGACTTTCCAAAAGTGAACAGATTTATCATTCTTTTATTTTCATCCGACTATTTTTGTGCCTCTTTTTTTGATAAATGTACAAATTATTAAAAGAAGATTTTGTTTTTGTCTGACAACACTTTTTTTTAATTTCTTTAAAGAAACCTAACAGAATTGATTATTTTATCATTTTGGGTTTATTGTTTTCATCAATTGAAGGGAAATTAAAAAAAAATCGGGATTTAGTAGTCTCACTGGCTAGATTCGCTTTAGTAATAAAATAAATAAGCAAATAAATAAAGGTCAATTAATCAGGTCATTCAAACATAGAAAATTATTTTTGAAGTGAAAACTTCTATAGCAAATTGGGATGAACATCACGAGAAGTGAAACACTTCCCCTCTCCGACTCCAAAATAGAGAATCGCCTCTACTCTCTCTTTCCCATATGTCATAAATAGGCTACGCATATGGGCAGCTTGTCGCTTCTCCTTTTCCGTCTCTTTCAAGGAGTTGAAAGAGGCGAGATTTTCTTCGGACAGGTAGATTTATAACTGAGGGTTTAATGGAGGAGTCCAGGAATAAATAAAAATATGCTTTCGAATAAAAACGTGTTTGTTGAAAGTTTTTTTTGAAACTGACGTTTCGGAGGATCTTCCCTCCTTCTCCAGGGTTCAAAATGATCAATAAAGGAAGTATTCAGTATTTTTCCTTCCTGTCTTCTTTCTCAGTACTGGCTGTTGTAAAGAAAATATTTTTTTAATCTTTCTCCATCATCAACAGAAAAGAGTGTACTTTTGAAAATAATCTTTTTATTGATTCCTGGGCAGCCTTCCGTTCATTCCTGAGTTACAAAATTTGTTTATTAGATAGTAGAGTTGAGAAGGTTTAACCTTCATCATCAGTCGTTTTAATTAGAAATATTCTATCTGTTATTTTTCATGAGTTTAAATACCCGATTGGACGTAGGTAAATTTGTTTTGATGTAATACTAAGCTAGTCATTCAACAAACGTCGTATATATGTATAATATGTTTATTTGCATCAAGCAGAGGACAACCTCATTGATGTTTCCTTATGAATCATCAACTGCACTACTGTCGACAATACAAAATCTTATTAATTCAATAATTTTATTATTTATACAGTAACTTTACTACTCTCGAAAAGAAAATATTATCAAAAATGAAATTTGCAAGAGCATCTAACTTGACCCGAAGATTAATATTAATATTTTAACCCTGGATTTCTGTTGGGCTTAGATATAAATATTTCTATCAGTAATCCCCAATGGCTAACGCTTTGCAACTGGGGAAATGATTATGAACTTCGTGCTTACCAATGGTGTTGTATCAGTTGCCTACCGATCAGGCAATCTCTAGCAGTAAGCAAAATCTAGATCAGAGGTGGCCACAACGTGGCTCGCGAGCCGCATGCGGCTCTTCCGTCAATCTCGCGCGGCTCTTGAACCCTCTTGAATAATACTGATTTTAAAAAGTACAGGGTGTGGCATAGGGATCTGCCATCTTTTGAGGAGGTATAAAAAAATGAAAAAATTTAACTAGAAAAAAGGCTGAATCTATTTTTGAAAAGAATATATAATAATTTTTCATATGTGTTTTGAACATTATATCAGACGAAAAAGAAGTTGGGGGGGGGGGTCAAAAATGAAAATTCTAGCCTTTTATACCAAACTTAACCAAATTTTATATACATATTCTGTGGACTCCCAGAAGGCCAGAAATGCAAAAACTTATACCCAAAATAGAGGGAGGGGGGCAAAAACGAAAATTCTACCTTTCGACCAAACTCAACCAAATTTTGTATACATATTATGTGTACCACCAGAAGGCCAGAAATGCAAAAACTAACCACCAAAAATGGGGGGAGGGTCAAAAATGAAAATTCTAGCCCTTTCGTCCAAACTATGTATACAAAATTTGGTTGAGTTTGTTCAAAAGGGCTAGAATTTTTTTGACCCCCCTTTTTTGTCTGATAATGTTTAAAATACATTTTAAAAAAAATTCATTTATTTTATTTTCAAAAATATATTTAGTTTTTTTCTAGTTAAATTTTTTCATTTTTTATATCTCTTCAAAATGTGGTAGATCTTTGTGCCCCATCCTGTATAATAATTAAATTAAAAAAAATAATAATACAAAAATTAAATTAATTTGTAATTTGTAATATTATAAGTAAGTAGAGCAAAAAATATATGTTATTTCATTTATATTTTATAAAATAAAAAAAGGTGCCTTTTTTTTAATATACCATTAATTAATCTCCAAATAATGTGGCTCGCTTTGATACGGTTTTATAAATTTGCGGCTCCCAAAGTTAAGGTTAGTGGCCACCCCTGATCTAGATCAAGGGTGTCCAACCCGCGGCCCAGCGCTAATATTAATGCGGCCTGACTTAAAATCGTAAACTTGGAAATTTTTTTAATACTTTTTATTAATAAAATTGTCACAAAATGTCATTAATGTATCTACACATATTAAGAATCTTTAAAAATATACAATTTATTTGTTTGTTTCCCAATTTAAATCCTGAGTAAACGAAGTTTTTAATCTTCATTTTCGTCGATACAGGGATAAAGGATAATCGAATTAATATCATACGATGCACGTGCTTGTGCATTGATTCTTATCAATATTTTCACTGTTTCCTCTACTATTCCCTCTATTATTACTTAGAAGAGTTGTAAGTAGTTTTAATTGTTTAATTTATTCTTCCAGATAAGTTCAGAATTTAAGTGATTGTAGATTTAATTCTTGAAATTTCGAGTATTGCTAATTTTGTAAACTACTATTGTGTTGTATTTTAAATTGATCAAACAGTTTCGCTCACCACTGTTAGCCATCCTCAGTAGTAAATGTCGTATTAGTTTTAGGATATTGTCAATATAAACACTTTATAATTTTTAATTTGTTTTCAGATATACCTAGATTCATAAATAGAAAATCCGTCTTTTAGTTAATTATAATATCTTTTTTTTCTGCCTATTATTAATAATAATAATTAAAGAATAAGAACGCTTGTTTATTATTATTTTCTTGTCTATTGTTTACTTTTAAACGTAGTAGGACTTCCACAGTCATTCTATGATATTTGTCAAAGCTGATATCATTATTGTATACTATTAACTGTTTTTGCTTAAAAATTCTCGTCAGAATCAGTATATTTTATGTGCGGCCTGAGAGAATTTTATTTCTTCAAATATGGCCCAAGATGCCAAAAGGTTGGACACCCCTTATCTAGATCATTCAATTCTAATAGTATTTAGTGCCTGGAGCACCGAGCGATGCTCGGTAACTTTTTGCCTCTAAATAGCTTAAGTTTCAAATTTCAAGACTTTGCGACTTACCGAAGACGATATATGATGAATGATTAAAATATTTATTTTACGACACTCCTAATTTACACCCCCTTCCTTTATTTCAATCGGATTAAAATGTATACAAGACTAATAACTCATGATACTTGATAATTAGACAATTTTTAAAAAAAATTCGTTAGTGCTGTTTTTGAGAAAATCCTAAAAAAAAGAAAAACTTTCATGTAAATGTCAACTTACGGTGTTCCGATTTCAAGCAAAAGCTTGCTGTACCCCTTCTACCCTATATATCGAGCTTAAGGTTCGAATTTAGTATCTCTGAGATTTACAGTTTCCAAATGTAGGGGGGGCACTTTCTTAAGTACGTAAACATCAAATTCCGGTACTTCTGTTTTAGCCTATAGATAGATAGCTCAAGTTTCAAAAATTAAGGCTCTGCGACTTACCGAAGACGAGATATGAACGATTAAAATATTTATTTTGCGACATGACTAATTTACACCCCCTTCCTATATTTCAATCGGATTAAAATTTATACACGACTAATAACTCATGAGACTTAATAAGTACACCAATTTTTAGCGAAATCGTTAGAGCTGTTTTCGCGAAACCTATATATATATACTCTATATATATACAGGCATTCCTCGTTTAATATAATAAGATAAGATAAGAGTACCTGGAGGCACCGAGCGATACTCGGTAACTTCTTCCTTCAGTTAAAACCTTTATTTTAATATTATTTTGAATTTAAAATTCTGATAAAAAGGTCGATTTTTATTTGAGAGCCGTTTTCAAATTAAAAAAAATACAAATATATATAATGTATTCGACCACTGTACCCCCCTCCCCCCACCAATTTGGTTTTGATATTAACACTAGTTTTTGAGCTAGCTCGTCCACAAAAATTTCGTAACTCAAAGAATAACTAACAGACATTTTAACAAATCAATTATTATCTCTAAAAATATAATTTTTCTATGTTCACTTATTAGGGCTTTTTTGTAGACCGGAATTCCATGGATTCGCTCAATTTTTTTAATCAAAATAGTTTCAGCCATTTTTTAGATATTTTGAAAAAAAAGCAAAAAAAACACTTTTTTCATGCACGATTACAATACTTGACCATACCCTGTATGGTAAAGTAAAAATCAAAGTTTCCAAAAATAAAAACTTTGCTTTTTATTCAGTAAATTACCAATAATATAAAAAAAAAACATCCCTGATTACACTGCCGTTTTTCCTTCGCAAACCTCCACTGAGACATTTCATTGTTATATGTGTTTAAATTTAAAATCACTAGATCGCGAAATTTTACAAATGAAGATTTAAATCTTTGAATAAAATATTTAACGCGTTGATATAATATTATGTCAGAGGGGTCGCATCTCACAGGGTAGCCAATGGCCCAGATTGCAGCTACTGGCTGGGTTCGATTCCTGATATGGTGAAAAACAACCCTACTGACATAATTAAAAATAATCCAATCCGTTTCGGATTTAATAGATAAGAACGTCATGTGATTTTCTTATGAATTTAAAGTCGATTTCTAACAATGATAAATTGATGAAAACCATAAATTCCGAATAAAATAATTTATTGGAACAACATTTTCATCGCCTTAAAAAAGCCGACCATTCGGGTGATCGTCCCTCCTTCTTCATGGTTTCAAAGTGTCAACGATGGAACCTCCATTTAATAATAGTACCTGGAGGCACCGAGCGATGCTCGGTAACTTCTTCCTTCAGTTAAAACCTTTATTTTAATATTATTTTGAATTTAAAATTATGATAAAAAGGTCGATTTTTATTTGAGAGCCGTTTTCAAATTAAAAAAAATACAAATATATATAATGTATTCGACCACTGTACCCCCCTCCCCCCACCTCCACCCTACTCGACCCCACACCGAAACCTCGCCCTACCCCCGGATCCCCAACCACTACATCCCACCTCCTGCACCTGTTTTGATTCAAACACATGATTCATTTTTATTCATCCAATTGTTAATAAATAAAACCTATCAAAATGTGTCGTTTTTTCAGAAAATTGAAACCTGCTTATGCGAAATATATTTTTAAATAAATTCTTGAATATTTTTTATTCTATTAAATAAATAAAGTTCTTTATAAAAACAATTATAAAACGTTTATTAATATTTCTAACGTTTAGGGAGAACAAAATATGTTAAAATCCACAATCACAATACTTCTTCAAGGCCTTTGAGAATAAAGGATTAATCCGACCCATTGTCTGTCTTGGTACAAAAGAAAAGATAACCCCTTTTTAAATCCCTAAGAATGGAATTTTTCTACCTGAGAACAATTAATTTGATTAGGAAAAAACCCCATCAAAAACAATTTTGTCGAAGATGAGACCGTGACAGATCGAATTGTCACCCCAAAAACCCCCTAACCCGTGAATTTCATCAAAATCGGTAGAGTCGTTTTTAAAATAGAAATAAGATACAAACAAATATATATATATATATAATTAAATATACAATTTTTGCTCGTTTAATAAGAGTAGATAGATAAGATATGACATTTTGTTCATGAGTTATCGTGGCTATTTCTTCACGTTTCAGACATTTTTAAATGAGCAAAACAAAAAAAACCATTCAAGTATTCAGGCTCTGTCTGACTCCTGGTGTATCGAGTGATTGAAGTGTAAAAATGAAGGAATGATAATGTTTTCGATCAAAAAGAGACTTTTGCTTTGCCAAGTTGTCTGGCCTGGCAATTAATCATTTGCCCTGTTGTATGTGTGTGTGGGTGGGTGGGTTGCATGGGTGTATTCTTCTTCCAGGGAGAGAGGGAGGCTGGCTGGACAAGAACATAGGAAACCGCGTGTCGACATACTTGCTCCAATTCCACATCTATCTTGGGTCCACTGGCTGCAATGTTGCCAAATGTATTCCACAAATCATTAAATCCCTTCCTTTTCTTATTCCAATGACCATTACGATGTGGTTGGAAATCCATGTGAAACATAGCCATATGTGCATGTTCTGGAATATATTTTATACCACTATCTCTCTCTCTCAGTCTGTTAATATATTAACTATAATATTATTAATAAGTACTGGGTAGACCAAGCGTTGCTCGGTAATTTTTCGCTTTAATTAAAGATATATATTAATAATATTTTGAATTTTAAATTTAGTTAGAAAGGTGATTTTTATTTGAAACCAGAATAAATTATAAAATTTAATCTTTTTTTGCCATGGTATTTATCCGCCATCATCAAGGCAGGAGGGCTGTGTCAAATGAGATTTCTGAATACAAATGAACATTTTCTAATATTCAATTGAAAATTCTGAAATTCTAGTGAGATCTTCTGAAATTTATTGAATTTAGATTTCTGAAAAAACAAATTGGTGTTTTCGGAAAATACAATTGGAAAAGGTGTACTTCTACTTCTCCTTATTCAATAGAATATAAATGATTCATTTAATAAGATTGAAGTAGTTTTTGGAGACGGACTGATGAATTGAATGGATATTGATGAAGCAGTCCAAAATTAAAAAAAAAATAGAGATAATTTAAACTATATTTTTATTTAATTGAAAAGTTTTTGTTTTGCCGAGTTTTGCAGAGTTGTTCATTCCGAAAGAGAAACAAAAAGACAGGAATTTTTTTAACGGATTATAGTAGTGTTTCACAAACTTTGTGAAACACCACTATAATCCGTTAAATAATTGCTGTGTTTAATATGTTTCTCTATAAACCAACACCGCTTTCTTTAAACTTTATAGAAACAAAAAGGTTGTTCTCTGCTTGATTCAAATAAACATACACACATATGTATATATTGAAATTATATATCTGTATATATATATTATTTATTTGTTTAAGACTATAGTTTTGAAGACTTGGTCTTCATCATCAGTCTTTTTTAATTATAAATATTATTTTTCATGGGGTAAATGTCCATAAAATTTTAACTGCCTCCCAGCTAAGTAAAATTTTCAATATTCATACGATATTGACCCCATGAAAAATAATATTTATAATTAAAAAAGACTGATGATGAAGACCAAGTCTTCGAAACTATAGACTCAAACAAATAAATAATATATATATACAGATATATAATTTCGATATAATATGTGTGTGTATGTTTATTTGCATCAAGCAGGGGACAAACTCTTTGTTTCTCTCTGTGTATATTTTTATTCATAAAGCGACGTTTCGGAGGCTTATTACCTCCTTCTTCAAGGTTTTAAAAGTTTAGTGAAGGAAATCCAGTGTGATATTCCCCTCTGTCTCTTCCCTGAGTGGCAGTAACAATAATATATAGTAGGTATTTCATTCTCATCAGAATTTAATGTAGTGTTCTGAAGGGAATAAGCCTCCGAAACGTCGGTTTATGAATAAAAAGGTAGTTTAAATAATCTCTCTTTTTTTTGAATTTTGGACTGCCTCATCAATATCCACTCAATATATTTATTTAAAATGCCTAATTTTAATATATAATAATATTTATCATGAATGAATTTTATCAAGGAATAGACCTATTCAGAACGTTTCTCATTCTGAAAAATTCCTAATAAAGTAGGTTTCATCAAAATCGTTTAGAGCGTTTTCCAAATAAAAAATAAAATATGAATCTATCTATATATATAAAATTAAGGTTTTGTCTGTACATTGCTCCAAATCACGCCAAATTTTGGTTGCACACGTTTCAAGCTAAGTTATGAACGAAAACACCCTCAACAAAATTCCTGTCTGTATGTCTGTCTGTATGTTTCCGTGGTTTCCGCGAAAAGTTACTCACGATTCACGTAAAAATGGCTGAAGGGATTATTATGAAATTTCATATTTACATCAGATGTCTTCTAACTTACATTTTTAGCTATATAACGTTTTGATATTTTCACCCCAGAAGGGGGTTTGCGGGGCGCACGAATGAAAATTATCAAATAACTCCTAAACTATTAAGTCTACGGCAAATTTTATTAAGAGCAAAGTTGTAGGGGATGTAATTTGGGTGGGTCAATGTGGGTCAATAATGTGGGTCAATAGAAGACTAGAAATGCAAATGGAGTGAGGGGAGGGGGGGGTCCAGGGGGCTTGCCCCCTGGCTAGCAAGAGGAGCTTCGAAGGCGGGCCTTGCAGCTAGTATTTTATACAATTTTTGCTCTTTTAATTAATAAGAGTAGATAGATAAACTCAACTATATCTACATCACTTTCTTATGTGTGTGTTTATGTTTTTACTATATCTTAGCAAGCTATTGAAACGGTAGAGAAAAATAATCTAATTGAAAAGAATTTGCTTTGCTGAGAGAAGCAGAGTTGTTGATTCATAAACATATATTTAAAGAAAAAAATAATGTTTTTTTGTGGACCAATTTGTAGTACGAAAAATTTATAAGAACTCTTCGAGCGTCGCAAGTAATTTTATATTGTATATATACCTATATTATACAGATTGAAAGGGTTACAATTCGCTGTTGTGTGTTGATTGTCTTCTTGAATTCTTCTCGTGACTGTTTTTCAGATAAAAGAAATCTATCACATTGTCCATTCTTTCTTTGAATTGGAATTTAAGGTCCATACGATTTTCTATTAGGTCGATCAGACAGTTTTCAAATGGATTTTGTATAAATTGAGAGAGAAGGGGTGGGATAAATTCTGCAATAGAGAAACAATCTATCTATCATTGAATAACCTTGTCGAATATAGGAAAACTATATGGAGAAATCAATGAAGTTGCCCTTGCTTGATGCGAATAAACATATAGGTACATATACTTTACTATATACCAAATATAAATATGTATATAATATACAGAGTGTTTCAGGAGGAATAGTAAATAATTTAGGAGGTTGTAGTATAGACGAATTGCAATAAAAAATGCCATATAACATGTGTCCAATTTTTATTGAGTACAGAGATACAGCAGAGTTCAATGCATTTTCGTTTTATGGCTTGGTACACCGGTTGCTATGGGTTGCTATGTGCGTATTTGTCGAATGTCAGCAGCAGAGTGTTGATGTTCAAGTTGAGAAGCTGTGCTTTAGTTTACATTGAAGTTTTCATTGTGATTTGCTGGCGAAGTCTACTAGCACTGTAGCGTGTAAACATGCCGCACGTACCTATTTACACATGCTGAGTATGCCGATTTTGGGTTACATATTAACAGCTGTATCTCTGTACTCAATAAAAATGGGGCACATGTTATATGGCATTTTTTATTCCAATTCGTCTATACTACCACCTCTTAAAATATTTACTATTCCTCCTGAAACACCCTGTATACTCCATCCGTCCCTAATTAGTTGCTATATTTGAATATTTTTCTACTGATGATTTTATAATTTTGTTTTAATATTTTTCAGAGATTTTAGCTTGATATGGTCAATCATTAATATTAGCTTGACAAGTACTCCCTCCTTAAGTACAGCATCCGTGCCAAATTAATTTCAAAATGTTCCTTCGAGAAATTTGTCCCAAAACATTTATGAAAAGTAGAAAAAAAGAAGAAAAAAAATATTGAAATGCACCATTTAAATTGTAACTCAATTCTCGAACCAAATGTAGCAACTAATTTGGGACGGAGGCAGTGTATAATTTATTTATAATTTTTAAAGAGTAGGGTGTCGGTTCAAGGTGAAACATTTTTAATAAAAAGTAAGTAAAAGATTCAAGGTATGTTTCACAAAATAAAACAAATATAAATATTTGTTTTTGAGTTTATCTCGATAAGTTGTTATCGTCCATGATGAATATTTGTATTTGTGGCTGGTTATTGGGTACTTAGAATTAGAAGTTAAATTTTCAAAGAGTTGCTACAATTTGAAGTATATTTGCAATATTTGAACTTAACTTCCTCACAATAAGTATTAGTTCATTACACCATATGTCGATCTTAATTGGGGCAATTGACTCAGCAAAACAATGACATCCTTTTCTTTATACTATTAATATCGGTGTCAGTTAGGCCTTGTAATATGATTGTGTTTTAAAAAAAAAAGATTAAATTAGGAACAAGGGCGGATCCAGGAATTTTTTATGGGGGGGGGGAGAATGTAAATAGGGTGCCCGATGTATATAAGATCTACTTTTTATCTCGAAAGTGTGTCTCGATCGAATTGTCCAACCGGGGGCGGGGGGGGGGGGGGGCAGAGACGCCCCCCCCCACACACACACATAGAACTTTATTTTCAATTTTAAAATTTTTTAAAAAAATAAATGTTTTTTTTTTCAAATTTTTTTTACAAATTTCATATCTCATATTTTAAGTTCATTAAAATAAAAAAAAATTGTTTATAAATTCCCTGTCGATTTGGCCGCCGTTTTTTGGCCTCTGCGTGCGACGCACGTGTTGCACTCCCGCCAGGCACATGCCTCTATGGGGGGGGGGGCGGTCGTCCCCTCCGCCCCCTGGATCCGCCCTTGATTAGGAAACGATGTCATTGTTTTGCTGAGTCAATTGTTTTAATTTTGATCGACATATGGTGTAATGAACTATATATTACTTATTACGAGGAGGTTAAGTTCAAATATTGCATGAGGAAGAAGAAAATATACTGCAAAACGTAGCAACATTTTGAAAATTTTATTTGTAATTTTATTTCAAAGCCAAGTACCCGATTTATCTCGATATATATTTCGGGTTTACGAGCCAATCATCCGGAGTTAACATAGAAATCTGAATACAAAATTAGAAACATGTGCACAGGTAAAAGTTTGTTTGGGAAAAGAAAAAGTGGGGGCGTAGGGTGGGGGTGATGCCGTACTGAGAATTTTTATTTATAGAAAGATTAAGAAAAATGATTTTCAGGGATTTTGGAAATATTCCTGGATTTATAAATGAAAAGAAAATATATGGAGAAAAAACTCAAAACATATAGGTATTTATATTTGTTTTATTTTGTGAGACCTGCCTTGAAACTTTTACTTACTGTTTTTTTATAATTTATTTGTTTGAGAATGAAGTTTCGAAGATTTAACCTTCATCATCAGTTTTTTTTAATTATAACTATTCTTAAATTGAAAGTTTTTTTTCTGAGAGAAATAGAACTTTTATAAATTGAAGGAGACAATAAATGAGTGTGTCGTTATAAATAAATTAAAAATTTATTTTTCCAGCAGAAGACACATCTTTTATTGTCTCTTTCAATTTATAAATATTCTGTTATTTCTTATATATGTATAAGATTCTTTTACATCATGTAGAGGACAACCTCAATGATTTATTCAGAACCAACAACAACGCTGCTACTCTCAGCAAAGTAAATCTCTTCAAAAGGAACACTCACCGCCTCCCCTAGAGAATGAATGTGAGCCACCCCCTATAATATAGAAATGAGAGAACGAGATAGATTGTCAAACAATTTCCTAGTTAAAAAGAAACCAATAAATAAATATTATGGTTGATTGAACACAATCGACAAAAATCGATTAAATATGTTTCAATATCGGTGCTCAAAATGGAAGGAAAGTTTCAAGAAAATAAATTAAACTAATAATAATAATAATAATAATCCTCTACAAGTGTTGAATCGTTAAACTTGTATTTCATTCTGTGAAAAATAAAATCATTAAAAAACAAAATACAACACCTGCATATTCAAATTTATAGCGGCGCAAGTTGGAACATACAAACACAATTTTCTTGTTTAACAAGCCAATTTTATGTTCTTTAAAAGTTTAAACGATTATTTTAATTTATGCAATACAGTGAATATTGAATAATCATCTTCATCGTGTTTCGTTAGAGATTTCATATTCATAAAAATCCCCTAGTAAGTGAACTTGAGTTCGTTCTCTCCTAGTATGTTCTAAATTAGTTGTTGATTTTACTTTAAGTGAATGGACATTAGGGTGGAATGAAAATGTCCGTTTTTTTTATTTTGTATTTGTTATTGGGAACTGACAAATTGACTCACGCATTCTGGTGGTAAAAAACAAACTAATAATAGCTTACAACTGTCGAGTAAATACATAGTAAATACATGCTGGAGCTGCATAAATGTAATTACAGCTTTCTTTCTTTTTTATATATTTAAAAACATTCATTTAATAAAGTCCAAAGATTTTCAAAATTCGAAAAAGCCCGCGCGAATTCTTAATCCAAAAAATTAAACATATTTAAGCTTTATTAATATATTTAAACATTTATTCGGTCTTAAATTCGATATAATTATTTTTAAAATCATTTAATATAATAAATTCAATTAAAAACATTGACCGTGAAATACCAAATGATTATTCAAATATTTATTTTGACCCCTGGAAACCTTATTTAAGCCGAGATCCCACTCCGACCAAGCCTCTTGCTCAAATCCATTTTTCCATGTACATATGTCCTTGTGGACCATAATTTTGTCGCGTTGCATTTTGATGGAATGAGTTTTGAGCATAATGATCTGACGATAAGGTGCGACGTCTTACCGGGATGATAAACCCGAATTAAAAATATCTCCGAGGGACCGTATCCACCGGCAACGCTATTCAAACCTTCAGGGACAATTAACCCCCCAAGCTTTCGTTGCAAACTGGGATATTGGCTAGCCACACACAAACCAAATACCTTTATCTTAAAAATCAATTTCACTAAATTTTTTATCGTTTTCTTCAAACTTTACTTGTTTTTCCAGTTATTAATAAAATCATTTAAACCCAAATTGCTTTCTTTTTAATTTCTTTACCTGATAATCTAAACATATTCATTTATCACCTTTGAAAGATAGTTAATTATTATTATTTTACAGTCCACTAATCCATATCAAAACCAACATAATTTTAATTGAACACTTAATTTTTTATAAACCGGAGCTTCAAAAACTTAATTTTTAGAGGCACTGGCAGCTCCACATGCTGTTATATATTAGTAATAAATTTTTTATAACAAATTATTTAAAAATAAAACATAAAAATGGAAGTTGAAGCATTTACAGAACGTAACATGTCAAAAAATAGGTATGTTGTGCAGTTAGAGATTGTCAGAGTAAAGCTAATAAAAATTTAAACTTGGTTTTCCTTAACTTTCCAAAGGCTGGTGATCGTTCAGTGTTAGAAGAACATTTTTTTGGTAAGCCGATTCTGGAAATGCTTCCTTTATTTTTTCGATCATTAGAGGATATTGCTCAGGCGTTGGATCTTGCAATAAATATTTAGGACCTCGATAAGATTTTTTTTCATAACTGTCATGTTGTCTTCAGCGATTGTTGAATTTGTGTCGGAATCTTCTGATGATACATCATCAGCAAGTGTATTGCTCGATGAAGTTTCATTTAAATTCTCAAAGAATTTTTCTGCTTTAGATTTAGAAAAACAAGGATGATCAGTGATTGGAGCAGGATCATAGTGTTTCAAGGCATTGGTTTGTACAGTTTTCCATTTACATTTTAAATCTGTACATGAAAATATCTCCAAGTCATCTCCTTAACTACAATAAAAAAAATATTTAATTAATTAGATGCATGTTGAATGTAAAAGTGTCAAAGTTTACAAATATTAGAGGTTAGAAATTTTAAACTCACCGATAACAATAAAATAATGTTGCAACTGCATGTTTATACTTTTCTCCTAATATTGCCTTACAAGAACATGTAATAGAAATTATTTTTCCGCTTTTACATATTTTCGCATTTATTTCATGCGGCTTTTCTTTCATGTGTGGCGTTTGTATACAGTAACTACGGTCACATTTTTATCACTTTTTTTCGTTATTTATGCCGCATTTAATTAAATGTGCATCATTAATATGTTTACTTTACCATATGGTCAAGTATTGTAATAGTGCATTAAAAAAGTGTTTTCTTTCCTTCTTTTTTCAAAATATCTCAAAAACGGCTGAAACAATTTTGATTAAAAAAATTGAGCTAAACCATAGCATTTTCTTCTACAAAAAAGCTCTTATAAGTGAACATCGAAAAAATTATATTTTTTGAGATAATAATTGTTTTGTAAAAATGTCTGTTAGTTAGTTAGTCTGTGCGTTACCAAATTTGTGGACGAGCTAGCTCAAAAACTAGTGTGAATGTCGAGACCAAATTCCACACGTAGTTTTGGTCTATTGAGATTAAGAGCTGATTAGATTTTGGTGCATATCGACCCAAAATTAAGGGGGTTCGAGTGGGGGTTAAAAATTAAAAATCTAGGTCGTTTGAGTAAACTCAACCAAATTTTGTATACATAATTAGTGGACCCCCAGAAGTCTAAAAATGCAAAAACTAACTGCCCAAAATGGGGGGGGGGACAAAAAAATGAAAATCCTGGCCATTTACCAACCTCTCCCAAATTTTGTATACATAATCATTGGGTCCCCAGAAGTCTAATAATGCAAAAACTAACCGCCCAAAATGGGGGGGGTGGAGGGTCAAAAAATGAAAATCTTGGCCATTTACCAAACTCAACCAAATTTTGTATACAAAATCAGTGTGCCCCTAGGAGTCTAAAAATGCAAAAACTAACCCCCCTCCCCTACATGATTATAAATAATTTTATTAAATATTAATGTAAGTGAGGGGGCAGGTTGTATGGTAAAGTCAAGTGGATGTCCACATCAGAACACGTCAGCTTATTTTGATTTGGGTTATCACCCGTTTTTGTGGTAATGTCATTGGGATATTCATATGCCCCTTTCGGATCGGACAGTTTTCTTTTTACATATTCAATGTATACTCATAAATAATATTCTCATCTATTTGAAAACCAATATTATTTCAAATTTCAAACGTCATTAATAACAAAATAATAATAAAACAATTTAAATGATGTTTTCATTTTGTTACTAATGTAACGTAATCGTTGTATTATATATAAGAAAGTTTAGAAACTTTAGAATAATAAAAATGGAATCACTGAGACATTAATAGTGATGTTCATAGCATTCTTAAGTATGAATGGTTTTATTTGACTATAAGGTACTTAGACTCTAAATGTATTATAGTATTCTTTTTCTTTACATAACAAATTTTTTTAGGGTAATACTACTAACTAGTATATTTGTTTTTTTATTTTTTATTTTATTGACCTCTAGGTGCGGGAAACCCCAAACCTGCCTTTGTGGAATCCTGGGGTTTGAGAATCACTGCACTAAGCAATTGATCCCTGAGCTCAAAACTAATAACCAATAATTATTAATGTCAGCTTCCGCTCTAACGGTTACGTCGCCCCGGACAAAAAGACAAATTGCCGTCTCTTAAGAATATCTTCTTCTTCGAGTGCCATACCCGAAACGGGTGTCGGCTCCTCTCCACATATACCTGTGCTGAGTGTGTTTAGTTGTTTTACACAGATATATGGGACCTACTTTTTAACGCCGGTTCCGAACGGCTAATTTGGAGAGGTTACTAGGCAATTATACTCTTGGTAGGTTGCCATTACTTTCCAAGAGGAGGCGACTGAAAATATCTATCTGCCGAGACTCGGTCTCGAACCAGCGATTTTCGAGTCAGCGACCCAACACTCTAGCGACTGACCCACAGTCGCCTCCTTAAGAATATAATATATACCAAATTTAAATAATATTATATATATATTTTTTATTTTCATATCTCTGAAATCTTTAATTATTGTGATATATGTATCACAATCTCACGAAATTAAATTAATGCTTAGATTTTCCGTTCTCCCCTGAAACGGAAAAACGGTTATTTAATTAAACATACCGCGGTTTTATGATTCTTTTCTTTAGAATTGAGAATTCTAAATATTTTTAGCTTTTAGAAATAAACAGTATATAAACACGCTATATACGCTGTAAATTTTTAGCGAACGAAAAAATGTGAAATTTTCTAATAATTGGGTATATAACATATCAATAATTTTCTCACGCTTACAGCCAAAATGCCCCCCTCCCCCAAATTATGGCACCCCAGAGGCCGGGCAAATGTCCGGGTTGCCCGTCCCTAGATCGGGGCACTGCTAATGTTTATATGCAGTTATAATTCAATAAAATCTCAAAATGTTTATTAAATATCAAATAATTTCAGGAAAATTGCTAATTCTGACAATAAGCAACTAATTGGGGCCGGGTTAGGCCAGGGGTTAGCGTACCAGCCTACTAACCAATTGGACCCGGGTTCGAATCCGACTCAAGGCATCCGGCTAAAATCTGATCCCTGGGTATAGACAAATTAAAAAAAATAATAATAATAAGTATCATAAATTGGTTTATGGCTAGAAAGACCGAAAAGCCAAAAAAAGTAGCTAATTTTCAAATTCTTAATTGATAAAAGGAGAATTTCTTCCGAAACAATTTTGAGATTGTTTTTATAAAGAATTGTATATAAATAGTAAGTATAGCATTATATTTTAGAATGAAACTAAAATTGTCACTAATTATTATTAAAATGTTTGTAACGCAATAATAGAAATTATTTCTGTCAATGTGACAAATGTTCAAAGGGGCCTATATCTATATATAGAGTAGTGAGATATTTTTAACTGAATAAATTGCTATTGAATTGAATAAAACCAAAGTAATCGATCAGACTGATAATGAAAAATTAGCAATTGGAATGGAATGGAAATTGTAATACATCAATTATGTTGGTAAATACTTGAATTATGTTGAGG
This sequence comes from Forficula auricularia, assembly GCA_024734495.1. Lineage (NCBI taxonomy): Eukaryota > Metazoa > Arthropoda > Insecta > Dermaptera > Forficulidae > Forficula > Forficula auricularia. Next base: position 129,804 of record JALMQS010000779.1, on the reverse strand, counting down.
GACGATAAAGGGAGGGGAGGGGGCAAATAAAAAGCATTCCAATCGAAATATATATTCAATTATTGGTTTTGCTTTATTTCTCTTTTTACTTTGCCATACAGGTCAAGTATTGTAATAATGCATGAAAAAAGTATTTTTTTTTTACATTGTTTTTTCGAAATATCTCGAAGACGGGTGAAAAAATTGACATTTTGGTCTACAAAAAATCGCTAATTAGTGAACATCGAACATAATATATATAATTTAGTAATAAATTATTGAAATAAATTATATACCTAACATTCGCGGTTCAATTAAATATAATCATAATTATAATACCTGACAAGGGAACTGGATTTAATTTATTTATTGTATTGTAATTTATATTATATACCCAAATAGGGTACGATGTGCTCTAATAAATACATAAATAATAAAATAGAATGTTCCTTCCGTAGGTCAAGCTTGAATCATTTGCCAATAGATGGCAGTGCTACCGCTTGAATTATTTATTATATAGTCAGGGTAGGTTTACTGGGGTGGACGGTGATCAGAGGGGGGAGAAGTTCCGGGGCTGGGAAGAGGGTCGTTGGGGTGAAAAGTGGTTCGAGGAAGTGCAGGATATACGTATAAGCTACACAAGCTATAGCTAAAGGCCTCTACATTCTTGAGGGCCCCCCAAAAAATTGTCCGATTGGGCAATTGTCATTTATACTTAAATTTACTACAGCATTATTTGTCCCAATGCCGCACGTCCGGGACGTCCAATACTCTTCACACAATTTTTTTAGCGCGTCCTTTCGAAGAACAAAGCGCTATTGTGCCTAGGGTTTGAACTACCGATAAACGGTTAACTGGTAATTATGACTACCGAAATTACTGATAAATTTCGACAGCAAATGCCGGTAATTTCGGTAATTTTAAAATTGCTTCATTATTATTTTATAATAGAAATGGAACGTGTAAAGTATATAATTTCCTTTACTATAAACACGGGGATTCCCCTGTGTTGCTCATATCCAATTGTGATGGAAAATAGCTAGCCCAGTATCTTATTATTTAAAACTAGTTCTTCCGCTTTTTACTTTACCATACAAGATGACAACCCGGGTGATTTCTCTTTATGAATCAACTACTCTACTACTGTCGGCAAAGCAAAACCTTTTCATTAAAAAAAGCAACCTATTCTAAAAATCTGATGATGCCAGCAATCTCTCGAAACGTTTTTTTATGCCACAAAAGTTTAAATTATAGTACATATATGATAAATAAATTGGAAAGTTAATTTATCATACCAAAAGAAAATAGTAAAACCTAATTTGTATAATAGAAAATTAACTCAAAAGGAAAATTGAGAAAATAATAATAAAATATATTGGGGGAAAATTCAATCAATATGAATTCATCTTTCATAAATAATTTATTTATGTAAATTAATCTAGAACTATGAAAAAAAAAAAGAAATTGAATTTTTAAACATAAAAAAAAATCAAATAAATTAAAAATGAATTCCTCTAATCTATACTTCTCGGCCATTAATTATCGATTTATAAAATAAACGCTATGGCCGTTTTATTTTAAAAGAATATATAATATTATCGAGTAAAATATTCAATAGGAAAAGTGCGTGGGAGATAAAAAAAAACAGGGGGTTGAATGAGTCCAGGTGATAGAGAGAGTCGTAAAGAGCCAACAAATGAGATCCGAGGAGAGAAATTTACACCTGAGAACCTCCAGAAGAACAGACAAAGAGACACTAGGACGTTTCTAAAAGAGTGGCAGGAAAAACGTGCTAACGGGAAATAGAAAGGGGGGTAAAATAAATGTGATTTGTCTACTATTCAGTCACTGATTACGTCACAGCTTTCGTCCGAAAAATCACTCTTACTTCATTGATTGATATCAATTTGACCCCACTCTTGCTAATTAAAATATCAACTGGAGTCTATAAAGTACGACTTTCATTTATAATCTACTTTTTACTATTACTATTTTGCCTACCAAATTGATCCAAAGAAAATCATTGAGAAAAGATTAGCCATTTTTACTAGCCATTTTTACTTTAGCATACAGAGTATGTTGTTGGAGATCGTGGCTGTGATGGTGTTTCAGTGGGTTGAAGGAGTTATACCAGACAAAGTAGGATTCCTCGGGTACAATAAAACGTTTCGGTTTAAATTTTATTGGGCCATTCTTAGATATTGGGAATTATACACATACGAGCAGTACCTGGCGTGCCTTCGGCACGCCCGGCACCGACTCGGCCCTCCGGGCTGGTTGGCCCTGACGGGCAGCTTCTCGAGATGTGATTATTAGCTGTCCGTAATTATATGTTTTGAAAAAAATATTTCTTTGAATAATGAATATTGATCAAAGAAAGATGAAAAATATCATTAAATGCTTTATAAATAATACTTTATTAGAGCATGAAACCATTTCTCTCGAAATTCCCGATCGGTTGGAAACCTATTTCTTTTTTAATAATACATTTCAATATTTAAATAAATTTATTTATCTAAAAAGTGTCTCTAAATTAATTATATATAATAATTTTAAAATTAATTTATCTACTAAAATTTCAAATGACCCGCGCAGTAATAAATTAAGAATTAATCTCATTATCCCATTAAATAATATCTCATTAAAACTTATATTATAAATTAAATATATATAATGTATACTACTTACTTCCGATGGCCAAATCACCCTTGTAGAGCTTGAGCCTCTCGCGTGATGCCTCTCCATATCCCTCTATCCTGGGCCAATCCCTCCCATCCTATCCCCACGTGAAGCTCTCGCAGATCTCTGACGACATTATCCAGCCATCTTTGTCTTGGACTGCCTGGTGGTCTTCTTCCAGGCGGGTAGCTCTCGTGGAGGTTCTTTATGTCTCTGGATTTTGGAGCACGATCCACATGACCGGCCCATTCTAGTATATAATGTACATATATATTTTAAAATTAATTTGTCTACTAAAAATTTAAGAATTTATATTTTTCTTAAATTCAAAAAAAAATAATTTTCGCGGTATGAATTATTTCTTAAAAAATAAATATATATCAATATATAATATATTTAAAATTAATAAATTTGTCTACTAAAATTTCAAATGAGACACGCCGTAAATCTAATATTCTAAGCTATATAAATGGAATATATTAATATATAGAGATATTATAGATATATAATATAGAGAATAGATGTGTTTTATTTGTAAAATTTGACAATATAACAACTGTCATTGAATATTAGTTGATTTTTCTCCCACGTGTTCCTTGCTGCGCCATGGGTACTGTCTGACAATGGCTTTTATATATATAGAAGATTACAATAACCACATGCGAGTGAACCTAGTTTTGTCAACCATAAGAAACATCATTGATCTTTGAACATTGGGCGATAGCACGACACAAATTACATGAAGTTAAATTTCTTATTGTTGACAAAACTATGTTTAATCACATGTGTTTATTGTAATATGTGTATAACTCCCAATAACTGAGGATGACCCAATAAAATTTAGGCAGAAACGTTTTACTCTTGAAGATTTCTTGTACCCGGTGCATCCCACTTTGGCTGATACAGAATGGTCAAGTATTGTAATGTGCATGAAAAAGTGTTTTTCCTTCGTTTTTTCGAAATAGCTCAAAGAGAACTCAAAGTATTTTAATTAAAAAATTTGAGCGAAACCATGACGTTTTGGTCTACAAGAAAGCCTTGTAGAGTGAACATCTAATTGTTTATATTTTACGAGATATTAATTATTTTGTCAAAATGCCTGTAAGTACGATAGCAAATTTTGTTTACGCTATTGCTAAAAAAACTAGTGTTAATATCAAAACGAAATTCCATATGTAGTTTTTTTTGTTTTAATTAAGAGCTGATTAGATTTTGGTTGAAATTGAACGCAAAATTAAGGAAGAGGCATTTTCAAAAAAAAAATTTTTTAATTGTAAAATTTTCACTTATAATTACACGAGAGCTTTTTTTTGCCGAAGTAAACTTGACATTTTAATGAGAATTTTGTTGCCTGGCAACTAAACGAAAAAAACTACCTGTGAAAAAATTACGAGTCCGTAGGACGAGCAATTTTCTGGTAGTTTTTTGAGTTAAATTGCCCAAAGGCAACAAAACTCGAATTATAAAATATCAAGTTTACTTCGACCCAAAAAAAAAGCTTGAGTGTAATTCGGTAAGACAATTTAATGAATCAATACGTAAATCACAAAATTAACAAAATTAAGACATAAATTAGTTTATTTAATTTAGAGGAAAAGTACAATTGTTAAAAATACAATTCTTATAAACAACTTGATAAAAATAAATAGAAAATAAAAATAAAAAATAATCGTATAGGATCTGAAATAAAAACATAAAATTAAATAAGATTTGTTTCCAAGCTATATAAAAAAAAGCCACATGAACCACTTTATTTGTAAACACACCTGTTTTGTTATGATTTAGACACCTGTTAATTAAAAACAAACAAAAAATTTCTAATTTTAATATAATATAATAATATTTGCTTTAACCTATTAGTGGGTTTTAAAATTAAAAAACCAATTAATAAATAAAACATAATTGAAAAAAATAAAGCTAGGTTCAGTTTTGTCGCTGGAAAAGTTAGGGTAAACTTTTTTCGCTGTCATAGTGACAAAAACACCGTTGCTTATGGGACTTTTAGTGTATGAATTAAATTGTCAGACTAAAAAAACGAAGAAAAATAGAATTTACTATAAAAGGGTCCTTTAATAAAACAAAGTTAGTCTTTATTTCTTTTGGGGACCAAAATACAAACTTATGAAAATGACTTAGGTAATATATGAAATTGATTGTGATGCAAAGGGGGACAAAACTAATTTCAGGAAATTTTATTGCTTTGATTTTATTATATTCAAAAACGTTTCAATAAATAAATAAATAAATACATAAATTAATTAATAGATCTTTATTGAACCTATGTTAAACATAAGAATTTTGTCTACAATAAATAGGCAGCCCAATTTCAAATTGGACTCATATAATGATGATTTAGTGTTTTATTTATTCCAAAATACTTGAGATATTCTTTCTTATTTATCAATTTATCATTGAAAAAAGAGTATAAATGAATTGATGGAATTAATTTTAAGTAATTTCGGTAAGTTTATCTCATTATAAATGTGCAATTAAGGTGGTTTCAGGGTCGATATTTCTTTATTGATAGATATAAAAGAGCAATTCAAGAATCCCTGTGGATTAGTAGCCGGCAGTTGGTGTGCTTCGTATACTAAATTGTACTAGATTGAAATATTGGAATACCTGTTTGAAAAACGTATACCTCTCAACCACAAATAGAAGAGTAGAGCGAGGGAATAAATAAATAAATAATAGGGATTGATTTATTCGACCAATCAAAGAGAAAATTGAACTTAATTTCCGATAAAAAAGAAAATAATTTCCTGTATCTTTAAATAACCTTTTGTATTTATAAGCCTTTATCAATTATTTATAAAGGATTTTTTATCCAGGGAATAAACTAAACGAGACGTCAATATAAGGATGACAGGTAGGAATTTTTCATTTAAAATTATATGAAAAGATTTTTAGAGTTAGATAACAAAAATAAACCTAGAAAACTAAATAATATGATCAAGAGCAATGGTGAATTTTCGCACAACCGCACGAGGGGCCTCAAAATTCAGATTTCAAAATGAAGAAAATATTTTATTTAATTATAATTGAGAAGTGGTGGAAAGGCAGCCCAAAGAGAGTGAAAAAATTCACTCAAATAAAATAGATTTATTGGAAATTCATTTTTTTCCTCATTCAAAAACCAACGTTTCGAATTTTTCACTATCCTTGGGCTGCTTTTCCATCACTTTTCAATTAAAATTTTTACTAGTCCGTCTCTCTCCGAAGAGAAAATTTCTTCTAATTTATTTATTAAAGTGGATATCGATGAGGCAGTCCAAAAAGAAGAAGAAGATAATTTACACTATCTTTTTATTCATAAAACCGACGTTTCGGAGGCTATTCCTTCCTTCTTCAGGGTTTTGAAAAGTCAGTGAAGGAAATCCAATGCGACATTCCCCTCTGTCTCCTCTTTCAGTGGCAGTAACAATGATATCTTGTATTTCATTCTCAGCAGAAATTTTTTGGACTGCCTCATCGATATCCACTTAATTCAATCAGTCCGTCTCCAAAAATTACTCCAATTTTATTTAATAAATTTTTCATAAGAAAAATAATTAATACTTCCTCTGTCCGAAAATATGGTATACATTTGAAAGAAAATCTTAGATTATCTCGAGTTTCCAAAGCAACTGGCAATACTCATTATATTGTTATTGTTCACATTGGTAACTAAATATCTTAACATATTTGACAGGCGTTGATTTTGAGTTAACCAGGGAATTTGAAGACCAAAGTTTAGTATTTTTAAGAAAAATAAAATAATCACCGCTGTAATTTCAAAATGGAAAATTTTAACTCAAATAACGTCAATTTACAGAGATGCCATTGACTTATGAACAACGTTATGGTATCTTGCAACAGCTATTACAGTATTTGAAGAACAAAGAAAAATTACAACACGGTGGTATTAATACAAATTGATGGAATGTGTTCAAGATGCATTTAATAAACTAGAGAGAAATATCTACTCTTGATAAAGTTTTTATAACATTACAAACGCGTATGGAATCAATTATGTTGAAAGAAGGGAAAAATCCCTCATATAGGTAAATAAGGTAAAACTTCATCGTGAAGGTCGATTAGCTGAAAAGTAGGTATACAGGGTATTTCAGGAGGAATAGTAAATATTTTAGGAGGTGGTAGTATAGACGAATTGAAATAACAAAGTGCCATATAACATGTGCCCAATTTTTATTGAGTACAGAGATACAGCTGAGTTCAATGCATTTTCGTTTCGTGTATTGGTACACCGGCTGCTATTGGCGTATTTATCGAGTGTCAATAGTAGAGAGTGTTGATGTTCCAGTTATGAAGTTGTGCTTTAGTTTTTGAAGTTATCATTGTGATTTGTCGGCCAAGACTACTGTATTGTAGCGTTTAAACATGGCGAGCGTATTTATTTACACATGCTGAGTATGCCAATATTGGGTTACATACTAACAGCTGTATCTCTGTACTCAATAAAAAATGGACACATGTTATATGACATTTTTTATTGCAATTCGTCTATACTACCACCACCTAAAATATTTACTATTTCTTCTGAAACACCCTGTATATATGTTCTGAAGAAGTGTTCAACAAGGCACTAAATCTCGCTTTAACTAAATTTGGATTACACTAAAATTATTTGTATTTAGTTATTTGTGATAATAAAATGAATTTAATATTTTTTCTATATTTAATTTTAGTTTTATTTGATTTTTTTCGCAAATGTATACCATATTCTCAGACAAAAAAAATATTAAAATGTATACCATATTTTCGGACGGAGGGAGTAATTTATAATAATAATATTCCCTAAATTAAATTGAAGAATGAACTGTAGTGTGTAGGGTATAGGGGTAGGGAAAATATTTAGAGGAGGGAATCAAAATTGAGTTACGACTGGGGCCTTCAAACCCGATTGAATATAGAAAAAATCATTTTGTTGTTATAGCAAGCAATCCACATGAAAGATGAACTACTAACTAATTAAACTACTAGTTAATAATAAAAATAAGTAATAGGTTAATCAAATTGAAAGTTTCTTTTTGCCGAGAGTAGTAGAATTTTTATAAATTAAAGGAGACAATAAACGAATGTGTCTTCTACTGGAAAAAGAAAATTTTTAAATTTATTTATAACGTTAAAAATAAATTTTTAAATTTATTTTTAATCGTTTACATGGCTAACAACTAAACGAAACTTTCTATATCCAATCGGGTAAGTGAACCCATGAGAATAACAGATTAAATATTTTTAATTGAAAAAAAAAACTGATTATGAATGTCAAACTTTCGAAACTATTGTATCACGCAAATAAATTATATACTATACATACACTTTCAGAGAAAATACGAGACCCGAGACAACTAAATTTTTGAGGTCGTTCAAAATTAAAATAAATCGTTAGAAGTTTTACTTTAGAGACGGATTGATAGATTTATAGCTCAGGATTGAGTGGAAGGGAGTCCCTTTTGAACCCTGAAGAAGGGGTTGAAATCCTCCGAAACGTCGGTTTTAACATTTTATAAAGGGAAAAAATTTCCAATGTCATAATTAAACAGTAAATCAATGCTCGGTTTTAAACAAAACCTAGATTCACACACTGAAATTCACTTTGAAAAAGCCGGAGCAAAAATATTTCGGCCTTTTTACACAATTTAAACAACACAGAATTCCTATCTAGAACACCGAAAAGTTGACTCTACATTTTTTTGTTTATAACTCGAAAATTATCAACTTTTCGTAAATAACCTTCCTTTTCAAAATTAAAGTTCATAAAATTTCCTACAAATGATATGATCCGAATCCTCAAAAATCTAAGAGATTCATTAAAAAAATGGTTCAAGTAAACGTTTAAGACAACAAAATTTACTAGAGAATGAGACAGAAATCAAGTTTCTACGATGAGTGGTTTTCATTTTATGAAGGAAAAACTGCGATTTTTTTTGCAAAAAATTGAAGTTTTTCAAAAATCCAAACTCATTGCGGCACAGGTTACAATTACCCATTTAAGATGAAACTTTGTTTGACTTGTATCAAATTTAATCTAGTTTAAAAATGTATAGAGTTGTTTTTCATGGTCAAAATCGGAAAAAATCTAAAAAAGTGCGGGTTGTTAGGGATTTGCCGAAACAGAAAAAATCCGCCAATTTTCAACTAGTGCTTGAGCCCGAACGGATGGTCGGAGAAAAATTCTAAATGATGAAATTTTGTAGGAAACTTTATGAACTTTGATTTTGAATTGGTAGGCTATTTACGAAAAGTTGATAGTTTTCGACTTATAAGCAAAAAATGAGATTTTTTTACTTTTTTTTGCATTTTTGACAATGTTCCGTGACGAAATTTTGTTAACAAGCCTCGGATTCAGAACACCAAAAAAACATAAAGGGTCGAAGAAATTACAACTACCCCAAAAATTTCCTGGTAAAAACACAATTTAACTGGACTTATTATTTTAATAATTTGTGTAGCTAATTTTTATTAAAAATTAAAAAATGAAATGTGTTGGTATGAGTGGATGAATAATTTCAAGTGAAGATTAATTGTTTTCTAAGATGATGTCATTGATGGGGTGAGTGGGCGGGTTCATTTTTTACCTCCTCTTCTTTTTTCTCTCGATTAATATAAGAGAAAGAAAATGGGTTAATTAATTTAAAGCAAGTTGAATCGTGAAACCTCATCCCCCCGGCCCTTTACTCTCTAACCCTTCAACATTATTCATGAATTGATAATTTATCTTAATTATTAATGAATTTCAAGTTTGATTGATTGATTTATAGAGAACAAATATATTCATTTATAAGGATGGAAATAAGGATAAGAGGGTGAAAAAAATAGTAGTGATAAAGAATTTACTCAAGATTATCTAAAATATGGAATTAATCATTAGATAAATTGAGTGTTTTTCAATGAACAGTTTAGGATCAAGACATTTTGATGATCTCAAAAAGTTACTTGATATCCCCGGGAGGCAAGCGTAGCCCTAGTATTAATTCAATAAAAAATATTCAGTTTTATTTATTTTTTTTTTTTCTAATTCTGTTGTAACCTGAATCATGTCTGGAAAGTGGAGAAAAATAATTTTTAAACCTGATCTTTTTTCTGTCTGTGTGTCTGGATTCATATATCCACAATCACTTATGAACGAAAAATCGTAGTTACGAAAAATCTCAAATACTGAAAACATTAGATTTTGTGTTTTCTAGATCCAGATCTTTCTTAAAAAAAATTCAAAATTATTCAAAAAATATTTTTTAAGATTTCAATCCTTTCTATAGTAAAAATAATAATAATTTATTGAACTGCAAAAATTCGCAGGCAGAATCATGAAAATTATTCAAATTTACGCGGTTCAATTAATTTAATTAATAATAATAATGTTGCATCAATCGTATGCATGTTAAATTTGTAACAGAAATAGTAGAGAATTGGATAAAACAGAGTTTTTTTATTAAATGGGGCAGACTTTTCGTCAAATTATTTTGACTTCCTCAGTGGCTAGAACGTCTGGCCCATTTAATAAAAAACTCTGATTTTAATTTGAATCAATTCCTTACTATTCCTGTTACAATAATAAGTACCTGGAGGCACCGAGCGATGCTCGGTAACTTCTTCCTTCGGTTAAAAGCTTTATTTTAACATTATTTTTAAATTAAAATTCTGATAAAAAGGTCGACTTTTATTTGAGAGCCGTTTTCAAATTAAAAAAAATACAAAAATATATAATATTCGCCCACTGTACCCCCCCCCCCCCACCTTTACCCTGCTCGACCTCAACACCGAAATCTCGCCCTACCCCCTGATCATCCACCACTGCACCCCACCTCCTGCACCTGTTTTGATTCAACCATAAGATTCATTTTTATTCATCCAATTGTTAATAAATAAAACCTATAAAAATGTGTTGTTTTTTCAGAAAATTGAGACCTGCTTATGCGAAATATATTTTTAAATAAATTCTTGATTATTTTTTTATTCTACTAAATAAATAAAGTTTTTTATAAAAACAATTATAAAACGTTTATTAATATTTCTAACGTTTAGGGAGAACAAAATATGTTAAAATCCACAATCACAATACTTCTTCATGGCCTTTGAGAATAAAGGATTAACCCAACCCATTGTCTGTCTGGGTGAAAAAGTAAACAAAAGAGAAACCTTTTTTAAACTCCAAGATTGGGATTTGTCTACCTGAGAATAATTAATTTGATTACGAAAAAACCATCAAAAACAATTTTGTCGAAGATGAGACCGTGACAGATCGAATTGCCAACCCAAAAACCACCTAACCCGTGAATTTCATCAAAATCGGTAGAGTCGTTTTCAAAATAGAACCAAGATACAACTATATATATATATATACAATTTTTGCTCGTTTAATAAGAGTAGATAGATAATTTTGGACTAGTCGGATTTATGGAATATCGCGATGAAAGAGATTAGAACCAATTGGTTAATTACTGTAGAACTAACTGCCTTGAAATATCGATATGTGATTGTAAAAGAATTTAATTTTTGATTATTTAATTGTTTTCTCAAATTTTATTTTATTGAATTTTTTATTTATTTATTTGTTTATTTTTGTTAAGTCAACTCACTCAGATAGACGAATAAAGACCATGAATAAAAATGTTCATATGTACCTAAGTATGTATATATTGTTTGAATTATTATAAAGTATGGTATATTATTAATAAAAATATATTATTATTAGTATTAGTAGTAGTTATACTAGAAAAAAAAACAAACAATAGAAAAGGTGGGTTTTGTATTATTCATCAAAACTGTAAACATCGTACCGCCAAGTCAAGTAAAAGTTTCACTTTTTCCTCTAATTTAGTTTACTTTCAGTGTTTGATTCAATCACCATCCTATATTTCATGACGATCAAGATGATGACCTCTATAGCTAGATTTAACCATTTATTTTATAATTAATTAATCCCAATTTTAAGTTAAGTTACTATTGGATTCTATAGCTAGTAGTTTAGGTCATCATCATTAAATATGAAAGACAGTAAATGAACTTAACGAACAGACAAAATTAAAACAAACCAAAAAGTATTTAAATTTATAATGTGGATTCGACCGTATACACAACATTTAGTTTTCAAGAAGAAAGGTGTCCTCTGCTTGATCCAAGTAAAAATACATGCACCTATAGGTATATAAATCAATAAATTTATATACGTAGTTATATAATAGATAAAATTTAATTTGTTATAGACTATATTTTCACTGGTTTGAATTTAAACTTAAATGTTACTTAATAAATATTTTATTTGTTTGTTTTTTTATCTCCTGAGAATAAAAATATAATTGAAAAATTAGAAGAAAAGGTGAAAACTTTTGTACGCTTTCATGTTAGAACACCCTAGTATTATTATTAACTATTAAAATATATTTTAAAGCTGACCGCTTTGAATCTTCTCTCCTATTTTAAAGAACTCAAAGAGAATTTTCCAAAAAATAAAAAAAAAGATTAATAATAGTGTTTTTCTGCAATGTGAGAATATATCTTTGAAAACTAAATAAATGAGTTTTTGCGCTGGGAAGCAATTTTTTCATAATCCACTCTGAATATGAGATAAAAGAAAATAAGCAGACCTCTGACGTCACGCCATTAATTTGAATTCAAAAAATAAATTATTTTATTCTTTTTAGTTCACCTTTGAAGTCTTTTTTTTTTACTTTGTGATTTTTTTAGAGGCCAAATATTGAAGGATGTCCTCGCACCTATATAATCATTTATTTATTTGCATCAAGTAAAGGACTCATTAAAGGACAAATTAATTTAATTTCCTCTTAAACATCAACAACTCTGCTTTGAGCTAGAAATAAAAATTAAACTCACCAGGCTGCTGTGAATCGGTGCACAATTGGCTGCGGTCTCTGCCTCTCCGCCTGACTCTAGAAAAATAAAAAGTATTTATATTAAAATAAGATATCTAATCATTCCTTCTTTCCTTGACAGACAGTCCAAAAATAATTAATTCATTAACGTCCGGGGGGAAAAAAAAAAATTTTGTGCAAGATGAAACAATGTAGTTTTAAAAATAACATAGCAATAGGGGCCAACCGAGGCCTTTAGAGGATGCACCTTTTTGGTGTAATTCCTTCTCTCATCATTTTCATAAAAAAAAAAAATAGAATTTCAAAAACTCAAATCTAGGGTTATAAATTGTTTTAGAATTTTAGTTTTTTTTTTTTTAGAAACCTAGAGTTCGATTTTTCTAACATTGCCCACTATTTGGCAATAATTTTTATTGTAATACATTATTATAAAAAAAAAATGTATTTGAAAATGAATTGGTGGATCTTAAAATCAGAATTTTTCTGCTAAACTTAATGATTACTTTAATTCATAATCAACTCATGTTTCATTTCTAAATCAAAATTTTGGTTCAAAATAATTGGTTTGCGGATAGATTATTCAAATTTTCAAATAGGTATGATATATATTTGGACATTATTTAACTTCTTTGTTGAAAATCGTAATTTTTATTATAATAACGAGCTTTGAGGGCGTGCCTGGTGCCTTGTGGCCCTGGCGGGCAGCGTCTCAGGTCTCGGATATTTGAACCCGCCCCCTCTCCTATTATATTTCAGGAAACTTTCATCTTTTTCAAATTTAATATAAATAAGGTTTAAACGTTGATGAAGCCAGAGATGACTATCCACAATTCATCTATTCAAAAAAGATAGGAATTCAGCCAATAGAGAAGCCTATGTCTAATAAAAATCTCCCAATTATAGAAAACTTTTCGGCTTTAATTAGATAAGGCCACCTTCAGTTCTTATGAGAGTATTTACAAATTCAATACATTTGTTAAACAATGAGTGCAGAAAGTTTTTTTTTGTAAATGTTTTAAAAATAAATTTGAAATATCGTCAAAAAAGGAATTTTTTCGACCCTTAATTTGAGCCAGAGACAAGAATGAATTTTTTTTGATCGAAAGATAACCAAATAACTTAAGTAAAAAAAGGCAAATAGAAATTTATTTTATTATATATTAAAATAAAAAATTCTCAAAAACTAATCAAGAAATTAGAAATTTATTGTTTTCATATAGAGAGAAAAAAATTGAAAATAGATAGAACACTTGGTCAAAAATGGATTAATATGAAAAGTTCAAGAGAAGTTCTCTGCTTGATACTAATAAACATACACCGATGTATAAATAATATTTCATGAATTCTACAAGCTGTGTCGGAAATCTCTATCTCATTTTAACAAAGACAGGTTGTTTTAAAATTCATTTATAAGCTCTGATTAAAATTAAAATTGAATTAAATTGAAGCTAGAACGAGTAAGATGTCGAAAATCTACATTAAATAAGATTTAATAAATTGATATTTCTATTTCCAAGATAGAAACTGTAATCCCTATTTATTAGTCGTTGTTCACAAAGAGACCCGAGCCCTTATCATTCCATAATCTATCCCTTGATTCAATTGCGAAAAGAGAGAGAGCGTGTTCTTCTTATCTTGTTATGGAATCGTTATCCCTTCCCTTTAAATACGAGAATTAATATGAGAGAGCGAGTTTCAAGTGTCGAATATTATTTGTATATTACTCGTCTGTTCTTTTCAACGGGTCTGATAAAGCCTTGGAATACGGATTAGACTCGAAACATTGGCAATGGAGCAGCCACTTCTCAAATGGCCAGCAGAGTTCGCGATTGGCATCCGCCCCGCATTGCCAACGGACAACTTGCCTCGCTCACTCAAAGGAATTATTATCGCCCATAACCAAACAACATAAACAAAATCCCCCGCATCTCATCCCCCACAAATAACTCCTATTTCTATTGACGAGTTTCATCAAAATGCATTCAAATAAATCTAACTATCTCAGGGTTTCTCAAACTTTTCTTCGGAGCCGAATACACTAGAGTGGACTCCACACTAATTAAAGTAAAGTGGGCGTGGCCACAGGTGCAGCTTAGTCCAATTATTTTGGAATAAGCTACACTTTAGCTATACTTAGCTCATTCTGATTAGCGGACAGTCCACTCTAGGTAGAGCGTAGTGTATTCGGATTCTTAGAATGGAATACACCACAAATCCAGAAATTTTAACGAAACACCACTTTGTTTATTTTGTAGGATAAGTATTATTATTTAACGTATATGAGGTAGATTTAACATAAATCTGGATTTGAAAAATATCTTTAGTAATTGAGAATTCCATTATGAATGCCGAATTTAATTATTATTTTGTTGTATTTTTAGAATATCTAAAAGAAAGAATTTAATTTTTAGGACAAATTCTAGAATTTTAGTAGAAATATTTTTTATGTTTCGATATCAGAGGAGATTCATCCCCTCAGGAGTCGAACCTGATGAGAACTAACATGCTTTCCGGGCAGTCTCGAGGGTGTGAGCTGACTGCCCGGAAAGCATGTTAGTTCTCATCAGGTTCGACTCTGAGGGATTAATCCCCTCTGATATCGTAATATAAAAAAATTTTCTACTAAAAAATCTTCTAATAAAATCCTAGAATTTGTCCTAAAAATTAAATTCTTTCTTTTAATTTTAACCAGAGCTGATTTTTTGAAAAACATTCAACTATTTTCAAAAAAAAGATGCTCAACTCTTTAGTATTATAATTATTATTTATTCAATCAATTTCATAGATTCGGCAGTTATCAATGGTCAAAGGTATTTATTAAAAGATCAGCGACCCCAAAAACACAGAATTTTTTTTTCAAGTCATACTATTGAAAAATGAAAAAGTTTTCCCCAATAAAGTACAAATATGCAAGAAACTAATGTTATTCCCATACGAAATTTCAACTATTATAGTTGACGACACAAGCTTTTGCATCGTAAACAACTTTTTATTTTGCGCAGCTCATTTGTTTTTTTAAGATTTTGAGATGAAATTAGAAATTTGTATAATGTATAATATGTTTATTTGTATGAAGCACTACAGTATGAAGACACACTCATTGATTTTCATTCGAAAATCGGAAACTCTGCTAATCTTGACAATAAAACATTTTTAAATTAGTATACACAGTGTTATTTATTCTTATTTGCTTCTCTTTACAAAAAAAAAAACATTTTTACTTTACGTTTTTCTTTTTTCGTTAAATTGAAGGGTTGGTTTTGTCACAAATATAATAAAACAATAATTTCAATAACTATTTGAATTATTTAATTTACGTTTTTCGTATTGAATTCACTCAATTTTGAGTGTTATGTGTGTCTATTGAAAAATATCTGAACGTGGATAAAAATAATTTTCAAGCATTATTTTTTTCTGTCTCTCTGTCTGAACTCAGATACTTATCTTAACTTAAGAAAAAAGTCGTAAAAAGTTCGTTCTTGTGCTAAAATATTTGTATTTTCAATGTGGAAAACTGAATAGATTATGGGTTTTCTCACTCCAGATCTTCCAGCTAATAAATGCAAAATTACACAAAAAGTATTAGTAGAAGATCCCGACTTGGGACGACCTTCACCTATCGAGTTTCCTAATGAAATTAATATTTTGATAATATAATATATTAATAAACAAAACATGATAGGGTCGACATCCAATTTCCTTGCAAAGCTATTTTATCTAATTTATTAAATTTATTTATTTATTTGTTTGTTTTTTAATTATCTACATTTTCATATATAACAATAAAGGAAACTCTATAACTACAAAATACTAATTCGAAGTTACCTGTTGGTACCCTGTCTACCTGGACTTAAGCAGGGAAGAAAGATGGCATCCCAACATTTGCATTTTATATATATATTTTACTCTCGATTGGTAATATATTTATCCGGAAACTCGATAACTACATTTATGTAATAAAATTAACAACTTTAATTTTTTTAGTAATGAAGCTGTTGAAGCTTTTATTTTTGTGATTAATTTGATTAAAATTTGAATTTTTATTTAAATCACACATAATTAATTGGATATTGATGAAGGCAGTCTAAAAAAGAAAATAATTTATACTATCTTTTTATTCATAAACCGACGTTTTGGAGAATATTCCTTCCTTCTTCAGGGTTTTGAAAAGTCAGTGAAGGAAATCCAATGCCACATTCAAAACCCTGAAGAAGGAGGGAATAGCATCCGAAACATCGATTTATGAATAAAAAGATAGTATAAATTATCTTCTTTTTTGGACTGCCTTCATCAATATCCACTCAATTTCACTTATCAGTCCGTCTCCATAAATTACTCCAATATTAATTATAATTATTTATTGAAACAAATAAATACAATATAAATACTATTTTTATTAAAAATAACCATGCAGGGAAATTGAATGTCGACCCTATCAAGTTTTGTTTATTAATACATTATATTATCAAAATATTAATTTCATTAGGAAATTCGATAGATGAAGGTCGACTTAAGTCGGGATCATAGACTATATCGTTTTTTGAACTTTTAATCAGTTTCTATAATAAAAAATAATAAACAATCGAACAAGTGTTTTTTTGGATTATTCATCGTAATTACAAACTACGTAATGAATCTTAAAAAAGTTTCATTTTAACTTTTAATTATTTTTTTTTTATTTTCCACAGGTCTTGTGTTTAGGCATATTGATCGACAATCATAAAAACGATAAAATTTATCAATTGACGGGAGTGTAAAAAAAAATACCGGAAATTAATCACAACATAATGACAATAATAATCCCGGCACGAAATTGAACACTTAATTTCACCAATCAATTCGTAAATGGAGGACATTCCGTGAGGTGGAAACAAAAAAAACAAAAAAAGGAATAAAACAATCAAACAGCCAGAGATAAAAAAAAGGCACAATAAAGCCCTCTGCAGAGGAAACGAGACACGTGGCGACTAAAAAGATTAATGGTTCAGCAATTTATGACACTAATATTTCATTAAAGGTTTTTTTTTTGTGCCTGGATGCCTGCAGGGAGAGCTAATTGACACGGCCAGTCTCCCTTACCGGTAATTTAAAAAATTCTATTGGATTCATTTAAAGACGAACAAAAGGATTAGAACACCTTTTCGAAAATAGATTTGAACAAATAAAATAAAAATAGAGATATTTTAGTGAAAATATTTTTGATGTGAAAACTTCTTTAGGCACGTTGGGCACTTTTGGGATAGGGAAAAAGCACTGAACTCGCATGACCGTCAAGTTCATATACATGGCTCCTTGTTTAGTCGAATATAGGCAAGGGGGGTAGACTTCCTGCTGGGGTGAGGGGAAGGTGCAGTTGGCCGGTTCTATTTTTTTTCTTTTGCTGAAATTTGCAAAGAGTTGTTGATTAATAAAGGGAAATCATTGAGTTTGTTTTCGGCTTGATTCAAGTATATACCTACATATTATATCAAATATAAATATGTATATGTATAGGAATTTGTTTGAGACTATAGTTTCAAAGGTTTCATTTTGGGTTCAATTACCCGATTGGTTGTTATAGCAAGCTAGCCACATAACAATTATTTCCCTTTATGAATCAACAACTATGCTACTTCCGGCAAAACCTAATCTATTCATAAAGAGAAACAAAGAGGCTGTCATTTTGTTGATGCATACACATATATATATATATATATATATATATATATATATATATATATTATTTATTTGTTTGAGACTATAGTTTCGAAGGCTTGACCTTAATCATCAGTCTTTTTTAATTATAAATATTATTTTTCATGGGGTCAGAACCGCGTGGATATTGAAAAAAAATATTTTTGTTCTTTACTAAGCCGAAAGCCAGTTAGAATTAAAAAACAAAATAAAAACTTTTCAACATAATCTATTCAATTAAATAAATATTATTTATAGAACAACTTTGACAACAAGAAAATATTTTCAAAAATGAAATTTAATTAGATGAATTGAAATTTGCAAGAGCATCCAAATTGCCCAGAAGATTAATATTAATATTTTAACCCTGTAATTCTGTTGGGCGTAGGTATAAATATTTCTATCACTAATCACTTAATATGGCTAACGCATTGCGCCTGGTGGAATAATTACGAACTTCTAGCTAACCAAAGGCGTTGTATTAGTTGCCTAGTTATCAGGCAATCTCAGTTAAATTAATCAGTAAACAAAATCTGAAATCATTCATACACATACCACTTGCTTATAAATGACATATCGTTTTTAATGAAAACAAGGAATAAAATAGAAACAATATATTTGTTTCATTTTTATTATTTTTGTACAAAAAGCACCTAAATAGCTTCAAGTTTAAGAAAAAAAAAAAGATAAAAGAAATACATAGTTACTTGAAATAAACCTAAAAATAAAAATAATCAAGGAGTCTGCAGAAAAAAATTAAAGAGTATAGTTTCAAAGGTGTGACCTTAATCATCAGTGTTTTTAATTTTAAATATTCTAATTGAAAAGATGTAAAATATTCTGTTATTTCTCATGGTCCAATTACTCGATTCTATTATGTATGTGTAAATGTTTATTTGCATTAAGCATAGAACAACCTCATTGATATCTATTATGAATCGATAACTCTGCAACTCTCGGCAAACAAAATATTTTCAATAACGTTTAGGGAAAGCAGTGTTGGTTTATAGTGAAACATAATAAACCCAGGAATTATTTGACGGATTATAGTGATGTTTCACAAAAATATTTTCAATTAATTTTGAATAAAGTAAAGAAAATTTTTGAAATTTTTTTAGAAACTTTTTAAAATTTAAAATATAAAATACTAGGTAGGTTTCACATAAATAAAAGATCAGATGCTTGTTTAGCAGGGCTCATATATATATATATTTCGGCGTATAAGCCGATCTTCAGGAGTTCCCAAAGGACAAAAACATCTGATCATTTATTTATGTGAAATCTACCTAGTATTTTATATTTTAAATTTTAAAAAGTTTCTTTACTTTATTTAATATGTTTCACCAAGAACCTACATCCCTTAATAAATTTTTTTTGGCTTTTCGGCTTTTCTAGCCATAAGCCAATTTACGATACTAATTATTTTATTTTTTTTTTTAAATTTGTTTCTACCTCCCCAGGGGTCAAGCTTTTAGCCGGATGTTTCGAGTCGGATTCGAACCCGGGTCCACTTGGTTAGCAGGATGACATGCTAACCCCTAGCTTACACAACCCCCCCCCCCTAAAATTAATTTTAAATAGTTTATTATATTTAAATTATATTATTAGGGCAACTCTAATCCTGGCTGGGTGCGATAGTTAGTTCACTTCTTTCACGGCCATCTCCATAATTTGTGAATAGTGTACCGAATATGAGAGAGTTCAAGCTGCTGATAAAAATAGATTTAAAATTTCTAAAAAAATAACAAGAGAGTGTCATCTATAAGATCCGAGAAGGAATGGATTGTTTTTAATTGTAGGTATATCAGAAGGGTTATATTAATTATTATTAGTTTTAATCTACTCTACTCTTGTTAAACGAGGAAAAATCGTTTGTTTATATAATTATATAAGTACCTGGAGGCACCGAGCGATGCTCGGTAACTTCTTCCTTCAGTTAAAAGCTTTATTTTAATATTATTTTTAATTTAAAATTCTGATAAAAAGGTCGATTTTTATTTGAGAGCAGTTTTCAAATTAAAAAAAATACAAAAATATATAATATTCGCCCACTGTACCCCCACCCCCACCTCCACCCCGCTCGACCCCACCCCCGAAACCTCGCCCTACCCCCGGGTCCCCCACCACTGCACCCCATCTCCTGCACCTGTTTTGATTCAACCATATGATTCATTTTTATTCATTCAATTGTTAATAAATAAAACCTATCAAAATGTGTTGTTTTTTCAGAAAATTGAGACCTGCTTATGCGAAAGTTATTTTTAAATAAATTCTTGATTATTTTTTATTCTATTAAATAAATAAAGTTCTTTATAAAAACAATTATAAAACGTTTATTAATATTTATAACGTTTAGGGAGAACAAAATATGTTAAAATCTACAATCACAATACTTCTTCAAGGCCTTTGAGAATAGAGGATTAACCCGACCCATTGTCTGCCTGGGTACAAAAGAAAAGATAAACCCTTTTTAAATCCCTAGGAATGGAATTTTTCTACCTGAGAATAATCAATTTGATTACGAAAAAAACCCATCAAAAACAATTTTGTCGAAGATGAGACCGTGACAGATCAAATTGTCACCCCAAAAACCCCCTAACCCGTTAATTTCATCAAAATCGGTATAGTCGTTTTCAAAATAGAACCAAGATACAAATATATATATATATAGTAAATAAATATACAATTTTTGCTCGTTTAATAAGAGTAGATATTTGTATATATTTTTTATTTTGAAAACAGCTCTACTGATTTGATTAAATTCGCGGGTTAGGCGGTTTTTGGGGTGACAATTCGATCTGTCACAGTCTCATCTTCGGCTAAATTATTTTTGATGGATTTTTTGTTAATTGAAATAATTATTCACAGGTGGTTGTCTTAATGAAACTGTATAGGTAATTACATTTTTATTCAATTTATTTTTAATAAATGGTTTTTCAATTTTAAATCTAACAAAGATTTTATACCAAATAAAATGTTAAATTAAAAATAATCAATTTAATTGATTATAAAGCGAGTTTAAATCCCACAAACAGTTCCAGGGGCGTTTACTATATATATTTGTATTTTTATCAGAATTTTAAAATTGGATAAATGGATTGATTGGTAGGGACCAATCGACTTGATTGGGGAATAATGGAATTGAAATAATTAACGGAAAAGAGGTTTTTTTTATCTAATTAGATTTTTCGTCTTATTAAAAACAAGGACTAAAGATGAATAAGGACCCGCGATGGTGGAGAAGTAAACTCCGGAATCGAAGCAAAAATACAATGTATACATAATTAATGTAAAATAATTGGTTTAATAAATTTACAGAATTTTAAAATAAAAATACTATCAATATATGGCTTTTAACTTAAGCAAAAGGTGGTTCCAGGTACTTATAATTAAAACAAACCTTCTGATATACCGGGTGAGTTTTTTATCTTGAGACAGTCTTATAATTCAAAAACAGTGCATTATATGAAAAAAAGTGTCAAATAAAATTTTATTTATATCGAGGGGGAACTAAATTAAGCTATTGTTTGTCGACCTAGAACAAGCTTTCAAGGGTATTTCAAGGACAAGTTTTGTTTTTTAAATAGAAACATATATATTTCTTTACAGATCCTTATTTTCAAAAAAAAACTGAACAACTTTCATAGGAACTATTTTTTTATCCGACATCAAAAATAAACAAAATATTAAATCAATTAGATTTCATAAAAAAATTTCTAATAATTATTTTTAACAATTATTCAACTTAATTATCAAAAAATAATCATTGAATAATTAATTATTAAATAAATAATTTAATAATTTTTCGACACTGTTCTGTGACATTCCAGAGTGTTATCGCAAGTCTTCTGGATGAATTCCAGTTCCGATTTCGTTATTTGGCCTTATGTAGTTTCTGCGTAGCCTTTACACTTCCTGTTTATTTTAACAATAAAATGAAGCTTGCGAGGGTCCATTCCTATCATGAAAACGCTCGGCATCCATTTCAATGGCAGCTTTATAACACTTCTTCTACACTCACCATAAATTAAGACCATTTCAATTCTTTCTTCAACAAAAAATACTCCATTTTTATTATGAAAATACAATATAACTATCTACTGGATTGATACTAGAAATAAACTTTTTTAAAATCAAGAATTTTAAGTAATTCCAAGTTCCATTTAGTAGAAAATAATCTCAGAAATCTGTGTATTTAATGAAGTTTTAAGATTATTGGATAAAAATACTTGGTAAAAAAAAAAAAAAAAAAAAAAAAAGTTTTAAGATCATTATAAACTCTTACTTTCATTATTGTGACTTTTCTAGTTAATAATTATTTATTTGATAATTAAATATTTGATCATTATTAGTTGAATAATTGTTAAAAATAATTATTATAAATTTTTTTATGAGATATAAATGATTTATTGGGGGGTCGGGTAGGCTAGGCGGTAGCATGACAGCGAGCTAACCAGGGGACCCGGGTTCGAATCCGACTCGAGGCATCCAGCTAAAATCTGACCCCGGGAGTAGAGACAAATTTGAAAAATAAATATATAGTATCGTAAAGTGGCTTATGGCTAAAAAGGCCGAAAAGCCCAAAAAAAAAAAAAAAAAAAAAATGATTTATTATTTTGTTTAATTGATGTCGGATAAAAAAATAGTTCTTATTAAAGTTGTTCAGTTTTTTTTTGAAGATTCAGGATCTGTAAAGAAATATATAGGTTTTTGTTTAAAAAACAGAACTTGACCTTGAAATACCCTTGAAAGCTTGTTCTAGGTCGACAAACAATAGCGTAGTTTAGTTCCCTTCGATATAAATAAACTTTTATTTGAAACTTTTTTTTCTTATAATGGACTGTTTTTGAGTTATAGGACTGTCTCAAGATAAAAAACTCACCCGGTATAAATAAAAATAATCCATTCCATCTTGGATCTGATAGATGACACCTTCTTGTGATTTTTTTAGAAAAATGTGCCAAGTTTTGATATAGTTTTAATTTTTTCTTCCAATCTATCTTTTATATTCCAAAATCTTATGATGCACTCATGGCTTTCCTTAATGCCTGAAGCAAGGGTGAATTTTGCTTAATGATCAATTTGGCCTTGTTCACATTTTAGCCATGTTTTTAGCTCAAATTGTTTTTAAAAAAACGTTGCTAAATCATATTTCAATTTGTAGAAATCATACCGGTTTTTTTCTTTCTCCATTTCGAAGATCCAAGAGAAATTAATAAAAGATTTCTCCCTTGTGACAATTTCTCTTCATTTACGCGCCAGTAATTATAATTTATGAAAATGCTCATTTTAATAATAATTCACAGAGATTAAAGATTAATGTCTATTATAAAAGACTAAAATTGAATTTCTCTATTATCACTCCATACATTTTTGACAAATAAAGAAAACGAAAATGATAATATAATCACAGAGTGTGAAATTAAATAAAAGAGAGAGAGAGAGAGAGAGAGAGCTTTCTAAATAGGTGGAAAAAGTAAAGTACTCAATTGGGGATGGCATTGAACTTGGCAAACAATTGAATCTGATTCCCTCGAGAGTACTTGTGACGTTGCAATAAATTGTTAGCCCCCACCACGTGACACTGGTAGAAAGAAAAAGAGGGGAAAATAAACGAGGGGAATGAATGTCTTCTGGGGGCAATATTAACTCTTATATAAAATATATTTCTCAGAGATATAGACAAATCAACTGTGTGGGCAGCATACGACTTTCTCATTAGTTTCTCCCTTATTTGTAATCATCATACCAATTTTCTTCTATCAAATTACTTTAATTTATTTTTCCCCCAAGCCGGAAAAAAGCCAAAAGTAGAAATTGCAAAAATACTAAAAATGTAAATATGTACTTCCGATTCTTCGATTTAAGTTAAAATCTTAAAGGTACTTATCATAAAATAGTCCTTGATATCTTAAGTTTCAAATTCCAAAGCTCTACGACTTACTGTATAGGATTAAAATATTTTTTTTCGACATCCCTTATTTACACTACTTTCCTTTATTTAAATCGGATTGAAATGTATGGTATACAGGACTAACAACTTATAACTCTTGATAAGTACGACGATTAAAAAAAAATTACAGCCGTTTTTGAGAAAATCACAAAAAACAAAATGTAAATGTCAACTTCCCGTGTCCCGATTTCAACCAAAAACATGCTCTACTCCTTCTAGCCTATATCGAGCTTAAGTTTCGAATTTCGTAGCTCTGATACTTATGGTTGCGAAACGCAGGGGGAGGGTACTTTCTCACATACGTAAACATCAACAATGTACGGGGGGGGGGGGGGTCCAAAATCCCGAGACCCAAAATCGACAGCCAAATTCTCGAAAAGTCAAAATCGACAGCCCAAAATATCGACATGTGAAATTCAGGTTTAATTTTGATATTTTTTTAACTTTTTTGATATTTACAAAAAAATATATACTATCTAAATATATGTATTTGACTATATTAACCTAAGACAAAAAGTATATATCAAATATTAAAATAAATCAATTAAATTTTATTAAATTTGTAAAAATACAATTCCCTCCCCCCCCCCCCCCCTAAGTGGATTGCCAAAAGAATCTAAAATTCTTCAATTTATATTATGTTTTTATGGATTATTATTTTTTTTTTTATTTATTTATTTTATTATTTATTTACAATAATGTCGGGATTTTAGGCTGTCAGGATTTTGGGTTTCGGGATTTTGGAGTGAACCCCAGACGTACATACATGAGTAAGCATGGCCAATGGATATATGCGAGGGGTGAACCACGATTGGAATTAGGTCTACACAGTCTTTAGAATTATTTGGAATTACTTTGGAATTCATTAGTTAATCTATTGTCATCTATTGTCTTCTACTTGGAAATGAAAGTGAAACTGGAGGTAGGTGTACACGATTTTAGATCGCGGTTCACCCCTCGGATTTATGGTGACTTTTTGTTTGCTGGGGACCATAGTATCAAGTTTTTGTTCTAAATCCTGTTTTTATTTTATTTATTTTTTAAATACCAATCTTCATATCATTATTATTTCAGTAATTAAAGCTTCTTCATTTGCTTAAAATGAACGAATAAAAAAATATGAACAAATAGAAATCAAAGATTATTATGTTTATGCCATTTTTGCTTATTTGTCTTGGTGGATATCCTTATAGTATACTTCTATTATTAACTATCTTTTTTGAATAATAAAATGGATAGAATTATAATATTTTATCTGCGGACAGAAACAATTTTTTTCTTCAAATGTGACACGTGTTAGACATCCCTGATGTATATATTTTAGTTGACGAAGAAGTCTAACTAAATTGACGAAACGTCCGGCTATAATTGGTTGTCTCTTTAATTTTTGTCAAGATCTATGAGAACAATATTTTATAGACACCAACCATTTTATATTAACTCTCTCTTTTAGGTTGAGAGAGAAACCTTTAACTCGGATGTACCATTTGGTCGATTGACGGGCCTGGAGCGGCATCTCGGATGACAGTGAAAAATGAAGGCGTGTTTACACATCCAGATATTGAAAGGGAAGAAGAAATCGGAGCCAGAGAGAGAGGGAGAAGATAAGAGCCGGAAGAAGGCTTGCAAGAAGGAAAACAAGGGGGCCCGGAAGCACACAGACAGACAGACAAACGCTTCTTAAATCGAAATGGAAATATTAAATTCTTCCTCTCTCTCTCTCTTTCGTATTTTATCATTTAATTTTGAGATTTCCTGAATAGTTATTAAAATATTAATTAACTGCAAGTGAAAGGGCATATTTTATTACTTATTTTACGTATGGCGGATGCGCTCTTTAATCTCCCTAATATCCCTAATAATCATAATATCAAATCATTTATAAACATTATTCTTTTGATAATAAAGTTTTTAATTATAACGATGTCGTCATTTTAAATATAGGCTTTTTTTCTAAGAATATAAATAAAGTACCTGGAAGACTTAACTACTACCTTTTTTGTTAAGGGAGAATGGTGCAGCTTCTTGGTGAAACATATTAAATAAAGTAAAGAAAATTTTTGGAACTTTTAAAAAAAAATTTAAATATAAAATACTAGGTAGGTTTCACATAAATGAAAGATCAGATTTTATTTTTTTTTAATGATATTGATGTGAGAAGGAGATAAACCAGAAGGTCCATCCCCTAAAGGCCTGTATGGGCTGACCCCTCCATCGTGAAAAGAACAGAGTAGAAGGAAAAGAAGCCGGGATCACGGGCCAATCTCAGAAACTTAGATACAATCCAATGTCCAATTTACTAAGGTT
Source organism: Forficula auricularia (assembly GCA_024734495.1). Lineage (NCBI taxonomy): Eukaryota > Metazoa > Arthropoda > Insecta > Dermaptera > Forficulidae > Forficula > Forficula auricularia. Next base: position 103,377 of record JALMQS010000779.1, on the reverse strand, counting down.
TTAGGGGCTTCGAGCAGTGGTAAATTCTCCGCGCGATAAATTAAATTAAATTTATCTCCCACTTAATTTTTATTACCAGACCCTATACTTACGGAAAAATGTCTGGGTATAGCCGTGAATCGAACCCGAGACCTCCGGATTGCTAGCCAGTTATTCTGACCATTACACCAGGGAGCCGGACAACAAATGCTTGTTTAGCAATATTCTATATATATTTTGCGGTATAAACCCATCTTCAGGAGTTCACAAAGGACAACTACTACCCTCGGCAATTTTTGTATTATTTATTTAATCACTACTTGATTTGCTTTGATTCAACCACATGTTTCATTTGTATCAATCAATTTAATTAAAAATGTATCAACATATTTTTTTCTCAAAATTGAAACCTGGTTATATAATATACCTACATATGTACTCGTATATTGTAATATAAATTCTTGATTACTTTTTATTCTATTAATAAAAATTTTATATAAAAACCAGAATGAATAAAATATTATTTTTACCCTTATTCTCCAATTCGTCTCTTTTTGCAATTTCATTATACTATATACCGATGGGTATATTGTAAGCTTATTACCTATGAATAATTACTTTAATTAAGAAACAATCAAAGTAAAGTTATTTAGAGATGTTTTTGAGAAACCAATTCTATATAAGTATATATCAGTGACGAGCGGTCTATGGATGCTGTGTATGCGGCGCATCCGTAAAATTTCAAATATTTAGAGTATTTTCATAAATACCTATATAAGGTCGACTTCAAAAATTCAGAAGGATCTTTAAATTTTCAAATTATTATCCGTTATTTCAGAAATTTCTATAGAAAACATTTTATGTTTCATTGAAAGTTTTTTTGCCGAGAGTAGCAGAATTTTTATATATTGAAGGAGACAATAAAAGAGTGTGTCTTCTGCTGAAATTATAAATTGTATTTATTTATAACGAGACTATAGTTTCGAGGGCTTTGCCCTCTTCATCAGTCTATTACAATGGATTCACAGGAATTAATTTATGAATGATGAAAACTATAGTCTCGTTATAAATAAATAAAATTTATAATTCCAGCAGAAGACACACTCTTTTATTGTCTTCTTCAATTTTATGTTTCGAAAAATTTGTATATTGGTTCTCGAAAGGAAATAAAACTGTTCCCCATTTTCAAGGGGCAATTAAAATAAATGATTTTTCAGAAAAGGGTGCTGATAGAAGGTTTGAAGTCCCCGTCTGATATATCTTCAAGTTAAAGAATGTCAAAGATAAGTTCAGACGAGTTTAAGTCGAATAAAAAAAATTGTTCTCGATGAAGAGTAATAATACAAAAAAACGAATAAATAAAGACGATACGAGAATCTATTCTATGAAAAAAAGTTTTTTTGTATTAAGTACTCTCTTAAAAATTGCTTTAAAAAGATATATTCTTTTGAGCAGATTTTAGCGCCCTCTGAAATTTGGCAACCCCCCCCCCCTCGCTCTTATCTCCCATGAGACTTCATATCAAAGTCCACTTACGATTGATTAATGTATCTTCCTTTACTGATTACCTTTACATACTTGAAAGTTCTTAAGAAAAAAATTGTAAATGATTAATGATTAATCCAGAAACTCATGGATAATAATTCAACTTGAATAATTTTAATTAATTACAATTTCTCATCCACATTGAAAGGCATTTCAATGAATTATTGATCAACTATCATCAACGAACATGATCCTCATCTACATTAACTAATTATTAAAAAATCATTAGAATTGATAAGGAAATTAATTCATCTTGCGAAATCCAATAGGTAATGGACTGGAAATTCATAGAAATTTACTATAAAGTGGTTAATAAAATAAAGTGGAAAATTGTTTTAGTATGGACCGATCAATCAAGATGAGATTGAAAAATTGGTTAACTCTTTCTAGTTAATTCACGACGTTTTGGATTATAATTATAAATATAAGAAATTCATAAGATGCTGTCATCTATTAAATCCGATGGAATGGATAATTTTTAATTATATGTCAGAAGAGATTGTTTTCACCACCTCGGGAATTGAACCCGAGAACCAGTAACAGCAATCCGGCCAATCTGGCTCACCTGTGAGGTCCAAACCTAGTAAAATGTTTAACGCGTTTACATATGTCAGAGAGGTTTGCACCTCACAGGTGAGCCAGATGGCCCGGATTGCTGTTACTGGTACTCGGGTTCTATTCCCGAAGGGATGAAAAACATCCCTTCTGACATATAATTAAAAATATTCCATTCCATCTGATTTAATAGATGACACCATCTTATGAATTTCTAAGAAAATTTGAATCTATTACCATTGGCGAATTGAAATTTTTCATATAAATATAAGAGTTCAAATTCATCGACTAGATTTGAGATGGAATGAATTATTTTTAATTATATGTCAGAAGGGTTATTTTTATTCCCGAGGGAGTATTAATAATCCATTATTCCATGCCTGGTCTAGTAGATGACACCATTTTGTGATTTCATTTGATTTAAAATCTATTTTTCGAGGAAATTTAAATTATTATATTAAATTTATTAAAAGCTATTCGATTGCACTTTAGATTTAGAAGAAATTCAAAATTCAAAATGCTCAACGATCTTTTTTTAAACTATATGACAAACTATATGAAAATTAAAATTTCAATGCCAAAAACCCCATTTTATTTAGATGGAAAATTTGCATTATAGGTTAAAATTGAGATAGAGACTTGAAACTTGGGGGATATTTATTTTTAATCGATTTCAAAAAAGGAGGAGGTTCTCTATTCGACTGAATTTTTTTTTTTTTTTTTGTGTCTATGTTACCTCATATCTCCGCCAATTGTCAACCGATTTTGAAAAAAAAATTGCATTGGGTTCAGTCTAGCTTCCGACTGGTCTCGTTTTTTTTCATTGGTATTAGACCATTTTTTGTTAGGTTTGTTAACTTCTTTGTTTATGAACCACTTTCGATGATTCTTTTTTTATTGGAAAGGGGTATCTTAGGGATGGTGCCATTTTAATTTGGTCAAGTTCTGATGATAGGATCACTATTAATAATATCACTAAAAAGAGAAAAATAAAAATAATTTTTAAGAAAAAAATAAAACCTACTTCAAAAAAATTAAATGCAACAAATAAAATACACTAAAAGGTATAAAATAATTATTATCTTATTTAGTTACAACTAAACGACGAAATATTAACATGAAATTACTTTTTGAACTCGGTGCTAAACATATACCTTTTATGAATCGCACTCGACGGATCTTACTTAGTACGTTTGGCGTGTACGCTCGCTTATAGGTATAGTTTGTTTGGTACCGACTTTAAAAAGTAATTTCATGTTAATATTTCGTCGTTTAGTTGTAACTAAATAAGATAATAATTATTTTATACCTTTTAGTGTATTTTATTTTTTTGAAGTCGGTTTTATTTTTTTCTTAATTATTTATTTCGAACCATATGACCCTCTGCCAGGGTAAAAATTCGAAAATTCGCAAAATAAGGACGACCCTAATTAATGAGCACCTACTCCGATTTTAGGTTAAGTGAAATGGCCACGTGTTGTCAAGTTTTATATAGACATAGACTGCGTGTACAGTCCAGTCAAAAATCCAATACACTGGTGACTTTATTGCCCCTTATCGGAATGAGCATTACATGCTTTTAAAAACCACCAATAAGTGAGTATATTGAGTGATAATTGTAGCCAAATGGTGATCTCCAAGGCCAAAACAAAAATTATATGTATGTTAAGATTAATTCCAATCAGGTGAAATGTTCAGAACTTCAAAATCTATTTCCTATACACAGTTCAAATTATATATTAAGAAACAGATTACCATTTTATCCAGAAATACCTTGTAGTCGGCACTCTGAATCAAATCTTGTATTTAGACTAAGTCAATGTTACAATAATTTGTCACAACGATTGAAAAACCCTCTGGATTTCTCATTAAGTATTAACAGAGCTGGAATTTTGCTCAAAAAGCTAACACTGATCTATGAGTGAACATTGTATTGTACTTATTTTGATTAGTTATGTCTATTGATTAAATTATTAAAGTTGTTATAGGGAAGTGGGGAATGTATTTTTTATGCAGATAATTTATATTTTAATTGTCAACTTTGTTGACTTTTTCAGGGCTCAAATAATTAACTTCCCTGCATATTTGTCATTTTTATAAAAAATAAAAAAATATTTTATACCCATAATTTTAATGTATTATTTTGTTTTTATTATTGTTATTATATAACCTTTTGATATTTTGACCAAAAAAAGGGGTTTGGCGGGACGACGAATGAAAATTATAAAATAACTCCTAAACTATTAACCGTACGGCAAATTTTATTATATGCAAATTTGTAGGGAATGTGATTTCTGACAACTCTTGTTTAAAAAAATTCCCCCAAAAACCAGCCAAAAAGGGGGGAGGGTCAAAATATGAAAATTTTTGCTCTTGCACCAAACTCAACCAAATTTTGTATACATAATCTGTAGGTCACTAGAAGGGTAGAAATGGAAAAACTACCCAGCCGAAACGGGGGGGGGGGTCAAAAAATGAAAATTCTTGCTCTTGGACTAAACTCATCCAAATTTTGGGTGAGGGTCCAGAGGCGTAGTGGGGTTGTGCGAGGTGGTGGTGTGGGGCGAAAGTTGGGCACGGGTGCATGGTTCGGGGGGTGTGGTGAGTGGGAGTGGGGTTCGTGGGTTGGGGGTTCAGGAGGCGCGCCCCCTGGCTAGCAAGAGGACCGCCGAAGGCGGGCCTTGCAGCTAGTTTTTAATATTGTTATAATGTATTATGTTTGATAAATATTGTACTATATTACCGTGTATTAGGGACTAGCCGTTGAAATAAAATAAAATAAATATATATGTGTGTGAGTGTGTGTGAGGGTAGGGTCGATTGAGAGAATGAGACAGATTCTATTTATTTATTACCCGTGGAAAATGCAATTTGACGCTAGCGAATGTTATTATGAGGGCAAATGTCATCGATGCAGCGAGAGAGAGAAGCGAGCGTGCTTTAATGCCTAAAGATACTTTAATCCGTTTAGGATCCAATATTCGAGGCTACGCATCACGGTCACGGTTTTAATAACTTCCCAACAGCTTCCGTCTACGCCCTGAACCCTCTCATAGCAAATACAATATAAAATAAACCTTAAGCATAAATTAAATTAATCACTTTTATTATTTCCCCTACTAGGAAGAAAAAGAATTGCATTCGCATGAATAAATATTTTATTTATTATATTATAATTATGCTTAACTTTTACGGTAAACTAAGGAGAATAAAAACTTGAAATTTACAATCTAGTTATAATCATTTTACCAAAAATAAAATTTTTTATCAAAATTTTAACCGAATTATTATTTTGGGGAGGGTCAAATTTTATGTAGGTTCAAAAATAAAAATATTTTGTCATTCATACTCATACTTATATATTCTAAGTAAATGTAAAAATAGGTCATGTGGCCATCTAATGACTTTATTATACACCTGCTGCCCCTCTTTGAAAAAAATATGCAAAATTTGGTCCAAACGAGACAAACGATTAACCTTTTCAACATTCCCTCTTAATTTTTGGTTCAGTTTCAACCAAAATCATATCAACTCCTACAATATAAAACATCTAAATATAAAATTTCGTTTTGATATATTCTTTGATTTTTAAAATTTACGGAAACATTGTAATTTTTTTTCTTATCAAAATAAGTTTTAGCTAATTCTGAGATATTTTGAAAATACAAAGCAAAAAAACATTTTTTCCATCGACGATCACACTACTTCGTCATACCCTTTATGACCATAAAGGTGTGTTAAAAAGGATAAAAAAAGAATTTTTCAAGTGTTGAATCAACGTCGTGACTTCAAAGTCTGCCTGTATTATTTTAACTCGTTTAAAATCTTCAAATAAAATATCATTTAAAAATGAAAAAAATGTTTAAATTAGTGTTTTGTTTTCCAACGCTCGTTTAGAAATTTGACTTGAACTAAAAATTAGAAAAACATAAATATCTCCATTTTTTTATCAACGAAATTAAAAACTAAAAATGCATTATTTTGTAGTAATAAGATACCTCTGTATACGGTCCCAGTGGCTTATTTTAAATTTTCATTGAATCTAGTAGAAAATATGAAATTGATTTTATTGTTTATCTCAGCTCCAAAGTAAACACAACATAAATTATCGCTGATTTTATTTTCAATCTTGTCGTTTTATTGTTACTCCCTTAGAAATCTAGCAAAGTAGCTTAAATGATTATTTTCGTTTCTATGAAATATTAAGTTTGGATTAAAGATGAAAATGAAAAAGCCAAAGAACCCTCGTATGTAGTGAATGACCCCCTAACAAATTTTCAAGTATTCTTGCCCAGTGAATCGAATTATAAAGAGAAAAAAATAGAATAATAATAATAAAATAATGATAATAAAAAGGTAAAATGAATATCTCCCAAGGAAAAACTTTTCGAATAAATTCCCATTTTAAGTTGTTATCGTGAATGTGGCTGAGAATTCACCGACCGAGGGCCAAGTTTGTTTTTGGACTGCTGGCTGACTTCTTGCTTCCAAAACAACAAAGATGCGATTAACACGATAAGACAATACTATTAATAATAGTAACTGTCTTTTCTGAAGAGAAAACAATTTGACCTCGTGCATAAATATTTATTATATACTCATATATCCTAATTCTATTGCTATAAGCAACCTATGACTTATCTATAGCACTCTTAGTAGTTTCCGATCTTATATATTGAAAGCTCTTAGAAATGGATTAGTCCAAAGATGCCCGAATCATCTTTATTTATTCCTTTTTTGTTTCTTAGCGAGAACAAGTTTTATTCGACTAAAACTCGTTTGAACTTGTCTTCGACATAGCTTGAACTGGAAGATATACCAGGCAGGGACTTCAGACCTTTTATCTGCACCCTTTCCGGAAAAATCGTTCATTTTAATTGCCCCTTAAAACTAGACAACAATTTTATTTCAAATAAAATAATTTTTAATTATTTCTAGAGACTATAGTTTCGAAGGCATTGCCTTCATCATCAGTCTATCACAAATATTTCAAATTAGTTACAAATTAAGATTTATACATAGAAAATTTTGAAAAATATATAATGTCTTATATTCTAATCTCCCAAGAGGAAACATGAAGAAAAAGACATTATATATTTTTCAAAATTTTCTATGTATAAATCTTAATTTGTAACGTTTGTGATAGACTGATGATGAAGGCAATGCCTTCGAAACTATAGTCTCTAGAAATAATTAAAAATTATTTTATTTAAAAAAACAGAAGACTCTCTCATTTTATTTTATTTTTAACCAAAGATAAAAACAATCCTGTTACCATCGACAGTGAAATCTTTTATTCAACTAATTTTATTTCATTTCGAGAACCAATATACATAAGTACTTTTCAAAATAAAATATGTTTTTTATATAAATATTTGAAATAACGGATAATAATATGAAAATTTAAAGATCCTCCTGAAATTTTGAAGTCGACCTTAGGTATATACAGGGATGGGCATAAAGATCTACCACATTTGGAAGATGTATGAAAAATTAAAAAATTTTAATAGAAAAAAATGTGAATATATTTTTGAAAAGAAGATAAAATAAATTTTGTTTTAAATGTGTTTTAAACATTATAATTGAGATAGAGACTTGAAACTTGGAAGATATTTTTTGTTTATTTATTTCGAACCATATGAGCCCTTGTTAGCGTAAAAATTCGAAAATACCCTAAATAAGATCCATCCTAATACATATATATATATATATATATATATATATATATATATATATATATATATATATATATACTTTATTTGTTTGAGACTATAGTTTCGAAGGCTTGGCCATCATCATCCATCTTTTTAGTAAGAAATATTTTATTTATTATTTCTCATTGGGGTCAATTACTGATTGGATATTAAAAATTCTGTTTCATACCAAGCCAGCCACTTAAGCATAGAAACTCAATCTTTTTACACATAACTTTTAAATTTCAAGTTAATTAAGGCTTTTCTTAAGTTTTTTTTAATGATATTGATGTGAGAAGGAGATACACCAGAAGGTCCATCCCCTAAAGGCCTGTATGGGCTGGCCCCTCCATCGTGAAAAGAACAGAGTAGAAGGAAAAGAAGCCGGGATCACGAGCCAAATCTGAGAAAGTTAGATATAGTCCAATTTACTAAGTTTTTAGGGGCTTCGAGCAGTGGTAAATTCTCCGCGCGATAAATTAGGTTAAATTTATCTCACACTTAATTTTGATTACCAGACCCTATACTTACAGAAAAAATGTCTGGGTATAGCCGGGAATCGAACCCGAGACCTCCGGGTTGCCAACCAGTTATTCTGACCATTACACCAGGGAGGCGGACAGTTTGCTCTTTCATAGGCACAAACAGATATTATAAAAACAGTAATGGGGTTCCTTTTTATTTTATTTATACAAAACCCTAAAAATTGAGTGAAGTAAGCAACCTAAGTAATACCCCCCCCCATCCCTGTCTCAAATACTGAAAAAATATCCTTTAAGGGAAGTTGGCGGTTGGAAATTTTTATGATTCTTATTTAAAAATTGTCTTTTTTCCAAATCTTGATTGAAATTGAAATTAATGAAATTCAAAGAAAATAAAATATCAAAAACACAAAGAAGACAACATTATTCATTATTGAGAATGAAAGAAATATGATTATATAACATATATTTTTGTAATTGCGATTGAGATCAGACAGATGTTGATTTGAGCAGACAGAGAGTCAGGTGATTAGAGGGCTGAGGGATATTAAAGAACGCCCTTTCATTGGCTTCCTCCATCCTGCCCTTCTAGCCCTTGCGAAAGAACCTCTCTTGTAACGAGAACTCCATCTAATTAACACGATATGCTAATGAAACAACTACTTAAGTGCCTCTTTTAAGTAAATTATTAATAAACAACGTTTTGAATACTAATTATGATATTTTCAATTCAAATGTTTTTGAATTAATTTTGCAATCAATGATACATGTCAGAATAAAGGCCATAAAAGGTTATGTAATACCTATTTCTATTAAGTGTATTTTTTTATAGACAAATCGCAAGAAGCAAGGTGAAATAAACTATTTTTAATTACATGTCAGAAGAGTTGATTTTACCATCTCTGGAATCGAATATTAGTGTGAGGTGAACTACTCTGACATATTTGTGGCGCTAAATATTTCACTCAAAGATTTAAATTTTCATTTGTAAGATTTCGCGGCCTAGTGATTTTAAATTTAAGCACAGAGCCACGCCGTATAGCTTAAATAAAATAATTTTTATAGAAAAAAATAAAGCCCGACTTCAAAAAAATTAAATTCAACAAATAAAATAATAAAAACTCAAAAATAAAATAAAATCCACTAAAAGATATAAAATAATTATCTTATCTAGTTACAACTAAACGACGAAATTTTACATGAAATCACTTTTTGAAGTCGGTGACAAAAATATACATTTTATGAATCGAACTCGACGGATCTTACGTAGTGCGTTTGGCGGGTAAACTCGCTTATATTGTTTGTTTGGCACCGACTTCAAAAAGTGATTTCATGTAAAAATTTCGTCGTTTATTTGTAACTAAATAAGATAATTATTTTATACCTTTTACTACATTTTATTTGATTTTTGAGTTCTTTTTATTTTGTTTGTTGCATTTAATTTTTTCGAAGTTGGTTTTATTTTTTACATAAAAATTATTTTTATTTTTCTCTTTTTAGTGATTTTATTAATAGTGACTTAATATATTCATACATCTCGTAAGAGAAAGTATCGGGCGAATGAATCAGAAAATGATAAATTTATTGAACCAATTATTTTACATGAATTAATGTATACATTGTATTTGAACTTCGACTTCGGAGATTATTTCCCCACCATCTACTGTCCTTATTTTTCTTGAGCTTGCCAACATCTTTTTAGCCCTTGTTTTTAATAAGAGGAAAAAACTAATTAAATTAAAAAAAATTTCTTTTTCCGATAAAAAATTATCATCCAATCCAATCAGAAAATGATAATAAATTTAATTCATGAATAGAGAAATTCTCTCGAAAAGTTTGCGAGTTTTAAATGAATGTTTTAAGATTTTTTTTTTTAAAGATTTTATTTATTATAATTTCGATTATTTGCTCATAAGAATTGGAGATTTACGTTAATTCGTAATGGATCATACCATCAGAACTTGACCAAATTATTATGGAACCACCCCTTTCCAATAAAAAAAGAATCATCGAAATCGGTCAAAGTGGCAAAAAGATCTCGCAAACATACATAAAATAAATAAATAAATAGGTATCTTGACCATTTTGGAGCTATACTGATCCAAACGCAGAAATAATAATTAAAATCGGTTCATAAAGAAAGAAGTTGTGGGTGAACAAACATAACAAAAAATGTCCAATACCAATGCAAAAGTGACCAATCAGAAACTAGACTGAACCCAATGCAAAAAGAATCATCAAAATCCGTTCACAATTGGCGAAGATATCAGGTAACATAGAAACACAAACAAAAAAAATACGCGAATTGAGAACCTCCTCCTTATTTGAAGTCGGTTAAAAAGTGGTTGAGTGTTTCCAATTTTGAATTTCTTCATAATTCTAGAGGCAATGGAATTAATTTTCCAAAATGAATTTGAGATTTAAGCTGCCGATAGAAATAGATTTTAAAATTTTTAAGAAAAAAATTATTCAATTCTCGATTAGGTAAAAAACAGCTCTTGTGGCATCTAATTCAAAAAATCCATTCCATCTCGGATCAAATAGATGACATCCTCTTCTGATTTTCTTAGAATATTTAAAATTTATTTCTATCAGCAACTTGAACATATTATAATATTATTTGAGGTCAAAAAGTCTACCTAACTACGTGGGGTCATTCAACTGGCTTAAACGTCCATCTATTTACTAATAAATTTAATTTAATAATTTTTAAAAAATTTAAACTGAGTTTTTATTTACTATACCATACAAACTATTGCGAAGTTTTGTAGTAATCGTTTATGAAATATTTGGAGTTTTTGATTACTTTTTGGAAATTTCTCAAAAAGCACTCAATCGAATTTACTAAAAGAAAAACGGCATTTAGGCCTATAAAAAGATTTAAATAAAATAAACTACATCAAAATAATATTTTGAGAGATACTATTTTTTTTAATCTCTATGAGTGTGTTTGGTATGTGGTCAAATCTTGTGTGCAGCTCTACTTATATGGTAAAAATAATATCTAAGAATTTCAAAGTAGATTTCATGATGAATAAAAAGTCAAGTCAAATTTGGTTATAATCGGATCACACAAGCTTTAAGTTTACTATTGACACTTTTGAAGGGAAGATAATAAAATTATTAAATCTATGTCCCCTAAAGACTAAATTTTTTACAATGACATGTTTTAAAATAAAAGGAACAAAACTCTTTATTAATTATACATCAAAGTGATAATTATATTACATAAATAACCGATTTGATTCGATTTTTTAGTTATTTCTTAGGATTGGATATTAAATAAAAAGAATAATCATTAGATGTACTAAATAATAAGAGAGGATAGGTATATAAGTCACTGTGAAAAATTTAGACAATATTGACCAAAGATTTAATTATTTATATTGTTTTCCCTTAAAAAGGAGTCAAAACAAAACGTCAAGTTTGCGTGTTAGGTTTTCAACCAAAATCATCTGGGAAATTCGTTTCATTATTTAATGAATAAATAAAAAATTTCGTTTTGAAATTTTTATTAGTTTTTCAGGTAGAGTAGGTACATACAAGATTTGACCACAGACTCGCCTCCTAACAGACATTTTCAAAAAATAATTAACATCTCTAATATTACTTTTACTTATGTTAAATAATTTAGATTTTTTTGTAGATCTTAATGTCGAATATTCTCAAAAACAAATACACCTCTTTTTCATGCACAATTACAATATTTCATTTATCATTTGATATGTGTTACAATTTTGTAAATTTATAATTAGTTTTAAGTTGAGAATACCACATTCTGGCCAAAAATATTTTTCACAGGAATCTTTTGAAAAAAATTAAAACAACTATCTAGCTTGAAGGAGACCATAAAAGAGTGTGTCTTCTGCTGAAATTATAAATTTTATTTAAATAAAGACACACTCTTTTATGGTCTCCTTTAATATATAAAAATTCTGCTACTCTCGGCACAAAAACATTCAATTTAACTACCTAGCTGTTTGTATACAAATTTAAATCATCAAATTAATATAAAATCATGGATGACCATTATCATTTGGATAATTCAGATATTTCTAAAATAAATAATAAAAAAAATAGCCAAAGCTATTAAATTAAAAAAAAAAAAATCGAAAAAATTCAATTATATTCGGTCGGGTAATATAAGTTTTCAAAAATCAAATTTCAAATAAATTTCAAAATTGGATTTAATATATTCCGATATTTTATTTTAATAAATATCTACATTATATTTGATAAAATTTTAATTTTTGTTTAAAAAACATTATTGAACCCCCTCCCCCGCCTGATTTATTCCTGACTCAAATTTTATTATAAAATAAAAAATAAACATTTTAATTTTCGACTCTATTAATAATTTAGATGAATTTCTTATTACTTAAATGAACGGCATCAACCGCCATTATTCTAGAAATGGCCATATTGTCAATTATGTGTGTTTTTCGAATATCTCATTTAAAGGGCAGCTTGACAAGTCTGGTCAGGCAAAGAATGGATTATGCATAGCCTGATTAGGAAACCATTGCAATGTATTATATAATATATACTGTCAAATACGAATGAAAATAGTTGAATAAATTTGATATTTCCATATAAATTATTAAATAAATATTAATAGAATCGTATTTTAGACGACATTAGGGCCACATTAAGTAAAATAATTAACATTTTGATGTATAATTAATAAATTAATATGTTGACATTTAGAAACGAATATTTTTAGAAATTAATTTCTCAGTTATTCGGGTTATTTGGTTTTATTCAAAATGTGCAAAATTTTTTATTGATTTATTTCATTTATTAAATTACTTTCTAATTTTGGAATAAATGTTTATGAAGGTCTGAAAAATAGATTCTCTAGTGTCGATTTGGAAATTTTAAAGAATTGAATATATAACATCCTGTTTTCTATACTTAAGACGAAAGTCTAGAGATTAAGGAATAGGCGCTCTCTGAATGAAAACAAGGCTTTTTACCACAAGTTAAACGAGCGGAACGGCCTATAAACATATATATAGTATAAGACAAGCAAAGTTATGAACGAAAACACCCTCAAACAAATTCCTGTTCTGTATGTATGTATGTATGTCTGTTTCAGTGGTTTCCGAAAGGTTGCTCACGATTCACGTAAAAACGGCATAAGGGATTATTGTGAAATTTCATATTTACATCAGATGTCTTCTAACTTACGTTTTTACCTATATAACGTTTTGATATTTTGACCCCAGAAGGGGGTTTGGGGGGCGCACGAATAAAAATTATCAAATAACTCCTAAACTATTAACCCTACAGAAAATTTTATAATAAACAAAGTTGTAGGGGAAGTGATTTCTGGCAACTTTTGTTTAAAAGAATTTCCCCAAAAAACCACCCAAAAATGGGGGGAAGGTGAAAAAATGTAAATTCTTGCCCTTGGAGCAAACACAACCAAATTTTGTATACATAATCTCTGGGCCTCTAGAGAGCTAGAAATGCAAAAACTAACCACCCAAAATGGGGGGGGGTCAAAAAATGAAAATTCTTTCTCTTGGGCCAAACTCAACCAGATTTTGTATACATAATCTATGGGTCACTAGAAGGCTAGAAATGAAAAAAGTGGTTGCGGAGGGTTGGTGCGGGGGTGGAATGGGGGTGGGGTGAGGAGTGAGGCGGAGCAGGGTGGGGATGCAGGGGGTGGTGCGGGGTGGAGTTCAGGGGGCTAGGCGGGGGTGTGGTTCGCAGGGTTGGAGGGCACGGGGTGGGGTCCGGGGTGGATGGGGTGCGGGATCCGAGGTGGGTGGGGTGCAGGTGGTGGTGTGGGGGCGGGGATTGGGAACGGGGTGGGGGTACTGGAGGAGTTTCGGGGTGAGGGGGGTTAGTGGGTTAGGGAGCGGAATGGAGTGTTGCGGTGGGGGGTGGGGAGGCTGGGTGGGTTTCGAGGCGTGTGGTGGGTGGGAGTGGGGGTGAGGGTGGGGTTCGAAGGCTGGGGGTCCAGGGGGCCTGCTCCCTGCCTAGCAAGAGGGCCGCCGAAGGCGGGCCTTGCAGCTAGTGTATAGTATAAGATTCCTGAAGAGATACTTCCACTTCCGTAATCAAAGTTTTTTTAATCCATCAAAAAATTCTTAAAGATTTGTTTATCTTACAAAAGTATTTTAGTATAATATTCTTTAAACATGTTTGTAGTAAATATTATTTTATATCTCTTTAGTTTAACATAGTCATATTATTGGTATTAAATAATTTAGTTCAGAGTATATTTAATATAGATGGAGTGTTTGCAATTATTTTTTGTTTCTTATTTTATTCTCAGAGGTTTCTAATAGATGGGATTAATTTTTAGGGTTTCGTATAGTCACTGTATTTAACATTCTGACCCACTTCATTTCTTATTAGCCTAGAACCAAGTCCTAATGAAGTATCCATACTTTAGTCCTCGTATGCAAATACAGTGACTAGAGTTATTTCATTCAAAAGTAAAACGGAACCTTATTAAGTCGATAGAATAACTTTGCATCCATCCGTCTTTCAGAGCTGGTAGATAAACTAAATAAGAAGAAATTTGAAATTCACAAGTTATTTGTACGTATATCATGAAATAAAATACCGGAGCAATTGCTCAGACATAATATATATGCGGCTAAATATTTTATTCAAAGATTTACATTTTCATTTGTAAAATTTCGCGGTCAAGCGATTTTAAATTTAAGCACATGGCCATGCTATATAGATTAATTAAAAATTCAAAACACTCAAACACCTCTCTTTTTTGAACAGCCCGGTATATGCATGTGAAATGAGCCTTCTTTGAGAAAATAAAACAATTTTTTTAAATAGGAAAGAAAAAAATATTTTATTTAAAGTACTCTCCATCACTTTCTACACATTTTTTCTGCCAAGTGGTGGATCCCTTCCAAAAAAACTGCTGGTCTTTGGAAGAAAACCATTCATTGACCCATTTTTTGACTTTTAAGTTTTGAAGTCATGGTTATATGTTTAAATATCAAATCACTAAACCACGAAAGTTTACACCTGAAGAATTAAATCTGTGAGTGAAATTAAATATGTCAGAGTGGTTTACACCACAGAGCGTAGTCAATTAGCTAATTTTAGCACTTGGGTTCGATTCCTGAGAGTGTTAAAACAGTCCTTCTGGCATATAATTAAAAATAATCCATCCCATCTCAGATCTTATAGATAACACCCCTTTGTGTTTTTCGTTGTAAGACTATAGTCTTGCCCTAATTTATTTTCATTTTGGTCCCCTCTACTAAAATTTGATTTTGTTTTCGTTCAAAGCATCCTCGAATTATTTTTTATTGCCTTCTAGAAGAACACAATAAATATCCCCTCCAAATTAAACAATGTCACAATACAACATCAAAAAAATCCTTCGGGAACCATTTGTATTAAATAATCAAACTTTTCCTGATAACTAGTCCTCTGTGTCCTTTTGTTTGGCGTTTGTGTTGGTCTGCTCAATTAAAACATTTCAATGAAATATTGCAACTCATGACTTTGTACTTTTATCGTTTGCTCAAATCTATTTAATTAAATACGGAATCATTCGGCCATTAACATTCAACCTGGGAGCCAGTTTAGAGATTCAGGATTGATATGATATGTACAAATAAGTACAGTTTGATAATAATTTATTTGTTTAAACTGATTAGCAATAATATTTAATCAGTAAATTATTTCATATAATCCAATTAGGGTTAGGTTAAGGTGAATGTAGATTAAATCAAGATTATAAGTAATCAAATTTGCTGAGTCAGAGTTTAAACAATTCCGCAACGATTGTTGCAAAACTTTCCCCGACAAGTCGGAAAAAGGAATTAAATAAAAAAACTTTGATTTATATGTTAAGAAATTATTTTGATAATCAAAATAAAATAATAGAAGACAAAATCTAATAAAAGTAAGTTTAGTCGTAAAGAGAAATCAAAGAGGTTGTCTTCTGCTTTATGCGAATAAACATATACCTACATCCAAGGGCGGATCCAGGGGGCGGAGGGGCGGCGTCTGTTTACAACATAGCAATAAAGTTCTAATATGTGCGATGGGGGGCGGCGTCTCCCCCCCCCCCCGCTTGACAATTCGATCGCGACACACTTTCGAGATAAAAAGTATATCTTATATACAATCGGGCACCCATATATATATATATATATATATACACATATATATATATATATATATATATGATTATTTGCATCAAGAAGATGACAACCTCGATTATTTATTTTTGTGAATTAGCAACTATGTTACTCTTGGCAAAAAATCTTTTTCAATGAAATTTTAGATTAAATATGTTAAATGATTTACTCACAAGCTCAAATATCCTTATAGAAAATGAAAATTTTAGCAAAAAGAAAAACTGCCCTAGTAAAACATACTTAAATATTGGTGTATATTCTTAAAAATAAATACAATTCCTTAATTTCAAAACGTTTAATTAATGTCCTAATGTTTAGAGGGAAAGTGTTTCTTTACCCCTAAAAAATAAAAAATTATTTGCTTTAAGAAAGAATAATAATATTAACGTTTGTACATTTTGAAATCACAGACAGTAAGTAACTTTAAATTAAGTATAAGTATAGGAGTAATTCAGAAGCTCATCTGATTCCAAGCCCACTTTTGGAAAATTTATAGATTTTTGTAAATTCTTAAGTGACAAATTAAGTTTATTATTTTTGTACAAAACTCTGGCTTTGATTTTCATCAGTAGAACATTCTTTTTATTTCTTCTGAAATTGTTTTCTAATGAATTTGGTGTTTAAAAAACATAATTTTTTGGTTTATGGACTTAATTGGATTGGCCTCTGAAAGGCTCATATTTAGACGTATAGATATACTATACCTATACTTAAATTTGTATTGGTTATTCCTAAGCAATATTTGAAAACATTTAGATTATTGCTAAAAAAGAATTCTAACCTTGTACGTACCAAGCGCCTAAATATAGGCAATCCATTCGTCAGCTCTTCTTAATAGCTGCGTAAAATTTAGGCTCTATTATAAAGTACTCGAGTTTTAGAGTTCTTCGATAGAAGTTAACAAAACATCCATCCTGTCTGCCGGTATGGCCAAAGTATCAAATTCATTAGTATGACTATTTATTTATTATAAGGAAATTCAATGTAAAAAATAATTTCACAATAGATTTTTCCTTATTAATTTTAAAATAACATGTAACATCTCTATTAAATTTATTAATACGTTCCTGTAGAATATATATAGAAAAAATAGAAAACATAAAAACTCAAAAATTACACAAGCTTGGTTTCATTTCCCCGCAATTACCGGAGATAACAATGCTTGAAATTTAATGAGGCTATTTTAAAGCAGTGATCGCTAAAATTCTTTGACAAACGACCTCTTCAAACCCCTCTATTTTTCTTTTTTATGTAATTGTAATCAGCGGCGTAGCCACAGGGAAGGGGTTGCTAGTCAGATCTCCCCTCCCCAAGATAAGGTCTCATGGGATGAGTAATGGCAATGACAGACCGTTTCTTATGGAAAACTAACCATAATTAAATATATTTCATATGTTTAATCATATGCGGATGATATTGCGATTGTAGCGAATAGAGAAGAAGGTTTGGTGGACATGCATGATAAAATAAAATGCATGGGCCTAAGAGTTGGTCTTAAAATAAAAGCTGAAAAGACCAAAGCAATTAAAGTATCTAGACATAGCAACAACGACAACAATAGCTTGAGATGTGAGGATGCCAGATACGAGTATGCTGATGATTTTGCTTATTTAGGGACTCTTATGACAACAAAGAATGAAGTAGGCAAGGAGAATTCAGACTCGAATAATGAAAGGAAATCGTTGTGCGGCAGCCTTAAATAGCCTGCTCAAAAATAAAAATCTCTCAAGAAAACTTAAAATTAAAATCTACAACGCCATTATTCGACCGGTGGTGCTCTATGGGTGTGAGACATGGACCATGACCCTATCTGATCAGAAAAATCTAATGTCCTTCGAAAACAAGATCTTGAAGAGAATAAGTGGAATGATTAGAGATACTTAAAGGAATCGTAGGGAGTTGGACAAGACTTTAAATTAAATCGAATACAAGTTTTGATTAAATATGCCATACGTTTCGTTGCTGTTTTGCAACTTCTTCAGTGGCTCATTTATTAAACTTATTTGTCAGGATTTTTTACTACGAGAAAAAACATTTCAACCAGTATTCTTTTTTCTATCACAATTCATTCAATTCATCAACTAACATAAAATATAAACCTTTTAAACAAATTAATTGTTTTTTGTCAGTTTCATCACAGCTACGAACTCTAACAACATTAACACTATTTATTTCATAGATTTACTAGACAGTTTCGGTCACCACTGGTAGACGATCTTCAGTAGTAAATTTCGTTCAAGAATTGAAATTTGTCACTCAGTACATGTTTCTAAGTCATTTTAAATTTAATTCTTAATTCTTACAATTTAACTTTACACAATGCTCTGAGGCAGTTTGCCTCATATGAGCAGTAAAAAATAATAATTAACATAAAACAAAGAGGAGAAAAATAAAAACAAGTGTGTGCGAAAAAGAAAGAAAGAAAGAAAGCTCCAGCGAAAGGAAGTTGAGAGGAAGGTGAGAGAGCCAGCAGGAGGGAAAAGATACACCATAAAAGAGAGACTCCAAAAAAGAGACGCTCACTCCCGAGACCCGCCCCCGCGAATACATGCCAAGAGAAAAATTTAGCGCGTTTACCTAATATATATGTCAAAGGGTTTCTCACCTCATAGGGTACCTATTGGCCCCAATATTATTGGCACTCGGGTTCGATTTCCGAGGAGCTAAAACAACCCTTTTGACATATAATTAAAAATACTCCTTTCCATTACGGATCTAATAGATGACACCTTTTTGTAATTTCCTTGCGAAAGTTATCTTGGTGTAGCAACTTTAGGCATCTTCCTTAAAAAAACCAAAAGCTGGCTGCGAAGTTAACTGAAAAGTGGATGCCTAAGACACGACGCAAAGTTCCGAGTAAATTCTTTTGATTAATTTTTGTTTGCAAAGGGTTAATTTGAGACCAGGGTTAATAAAAGATAGAGTAAATTACCTTCACAAGAATGTCTGGTTATGAATACTTCTTTTTATGTTGGTGTCTCGTCAGTTTCTGAAAGACAACAACTTCTCTTGCCCGTAATTGTTCATCTATTAAGCGCGTTTTCATCTCACAATTTCGTCCCTAAAAGAAAAAAAAACTTACTCGACCTCTTCTATTCTTCTGAATGGTTCTCTTTAAGCGAGCATTCTAGAACATTGACTTTATTTGAAATCTATTGGCCCAATTGTAGATAAAAGATGCTAAGCCCTTTTCAAATAATTGCTATCATTTCCAATCATCCCTAAAAGGCTGAAATCTTTTGAAGGTAAAAATAAAAAAATAACTAGGCGTTTTCTTACACCCTTGTAGTAGTTAGAGCGTCATCAACGAAATAAACTTTAGAAATAGGAAAAGAATGAAGTCAATTTTAACTTCTTTTTATCTAAATGTTTAGTGTATAGTCTATATCAGGGGCGTCCAATTCGCTGGCTGCATGCGACCCGAGGGGCGAACCGCGATTGAAATTAGGTGTACACGTCTTTGGAATTATGTGGAATTATATTGGAATTCATTAGATAATGCCCCTTCACCTATTGTCTTCTACTTGGAAATAAAAGTGGAAGTGGAAGTAGGTGTACAGGATATTAGGTCGCAGTTCACCCCTCGATATGACCCAACAAAATCATGAATTTTCTTAAAATTTTTAAATTTTATCTACTTTCTGGAAAAATTTTCTGATGCGATTTCCCCTGATAAAAAGGCTGATATTTCCAAAATAGTTTCCTGTCTCTTTATCAATTAAGTTCTACTAGTCCGCTTTCAAAAGAAAATACTTCTAATAAATACGAGTATATAAGGTGAAAACTGTATATAACTCCGAATCTAAAATGTTGACAAATTTTGAAATACCCTGAATAGAATAAAACAACTCAAATGATTTTCTTTTAAATTGCCTGTTTAGTTTAACCCTCCGCCGGGCGCAACCGGCCTGAGAGGCACAGCTATGACGTTTTCGTTCGCTCTTTCACCCCTAAAAATGGAATAAGACTGTCCTTCTTGGTAGTCGCCTTTCTTGAGCGGATATTTAGAGCCCTCTTATTTAGTTTACCCTCCGGCATCGTGGAGTGGAGTTATCACCATACTGGCCTCACAGGCACATTGCACCCGAATTCGTCGTACATTGGAAAGTTCGTAATATTAATTTTTCCTGGAGTCATAGGAAACACTAAGAACGCTCAAACTGTAGTCATCACGTCTTATGAACCCTACACTACAATGTTAAATTTTTACCTAACTATTAAGTTCATTTTATTTGTTACCCTAACAATTTAAGTCAATTTGGTGGTGGATCGAAAATTTTAATATTTTTTTAGGCTATGAATTTTCTGAAAAATAAATGTGTTATTTTTTGCAACGAATAACGTTTTTTCCCTTTTAAACATCTCAAAAAAGTAAGTGATAACCTTTCTAATACTAAGATTATAATTACTGGGTAAAATTATAACTACTTATTAATAACATAGTGTGCCTCTCAGGCTCCGAGTTTAAGCGGAATTAAAAAATGGAATTATCATTAATAATATTATTTTAAGCTAAGCAAAAAAATCTCTTGGTTTATTAAAAATAGTTCAAATCTTTAACAAATATTTAAAGAGATTATAAAAATAGAGGAAATATAATAAAAAGCTTTTTTTTTAAACAAATATACTTTAGACTACTTGGTTGAAAACCTTAAAACAAATATTTCCAGAGCAACCAACCGATTTTCAAAATATATATTAAATTTTAAACATGATTTCTTTTGTGATCTTTTGTAATTGAGTGTATTTGACGTGAACAAGTCTAACCTAGAGGGGTAGAGAGAGACATAAAACTGTAACGGCCTCGTGTAACACTTTGTTCGCTTATATCTCAGCAAATAAAAACAAAAGAAACATAAAACCAAGGCTTGGCAATCTTGGAAATAAAATAAATTTCAAGGGTATCACATTTATTTTGATGTTTGACATTGGGTTTTATAGGATTCCGTACATATGTAAAAGAGAAACACTTATTAGAGTTCTACAATCTGAATCTCTGACTGTAGCTCGTAAACTAAATAAAAATCAAATTTGAAATTTTCAAATTATATCTATTTATTTTCGTCCAAATCAAAAATAGTATTTAACATACTACTACAATTGGATGGCAGTTTGAATTTTTTGGGTTCTAAAATTAAAAGTATTTTATTATTATGGGCTATGAGCAGAGCTGGACAATTTAAAATACATTGGAGCTATGTAAATACGTTTTTTACTTTATCCATAGCGTAAAACGAAAGTATTGTAATCGGTCTCGCAGTAAGCGCGACTTCAAATGGCCATCAAATAAAAATTACGGAACCCATGGTCTCGTCCAAATTATAGTACCTACTACCTACTTATTAATACAGGTTGAATTTTAGAAACTGAAGATTTTGATCAAATTTAACATTCTATTTATGTAAGTGAGGACCCCAACAAAGGTTATATAAAGGTTTTAGTAAAATTACATTTAAAAGTATACTTTATACTCGACAGTAAGCAAGTTCTTTTTTTAATTTTTTGATTAATTGGTTTAATATAGTTCATTTAACTTTGAATTAGTAAGAATGGATATGTAAAATACTAAATTTGAGAGAAAATTTTATAATAACCATAGCAACTGCGTTGTTATCGTATCCATTACTTTTGATAGGATCTGGAGTATTCGACTTGATATCAAAAATAGCGATCGATTCTCATATAATACTTGAGGAATAGTCTACATTTCATTTTTGACGTTTCGATTATTAGGTAACCATTGCTGAAAACATAGAGGAATCGACCTGAAATCAAAAATAGCCACCGATTCTCATCTAATGCTGGAGAAACTAGGAAATTTCGAACGAAACAACTTTTTTTGGTAAACACCTTAATTACAAAAGCATCAAATCTGCAATAGTAATATACTTTTTATTATATTTTAATTCAAATATCCAGTTATATCTGATTAATAATAAACATATTACCTAATTAAATTAGCGAACGAAGAAAACATTTTTATGTTATAGACAAAAGGATCAGCCGGGATTCGAACCCTGGATCTTCGCATGTGCGCTGCGATGCCTTTATAAGAGCCTTAGTTCTTATCCTCTCGGCCACCGGTACCTGAACCCAACCTGATACTTAATGTCTTTATGAATTTGGAATTTCATTTTTATTTAATCTTTTAATCTCTTCCTCGTTCATTTTTCGCAGCTCTGTAGTTGGCTTGACTAATTAAACTATATCCATTGGCATTAAGTATCAGCTTGGGTTCCGGGATCGGTGGCCTAGAGGATAAGAGCTAAGGCTCTTATAAAGGCATTGCAGCGCACATGCGAATATCCAGGGTTCGAATCCCGGCTGATCCTTTTGTCTATAATATAAAAATCTTTTCTTCGTTGGCTAGTTTAATTTAATTTATAATTGTCTTCGACGTGGCCTCATTGTGGTTGCGCCCTGGAATGAAGAAGAAAATTATTTTCGACCTTTGAATTTGCGATCGAGTGGGAGGCGTTTGGATATAAACATATTAATATTTAAAACAATTATTTATAATAATGTGGGATTTCATTCTCCGCTCTTTCGCTGTAAAGTGCTTTTGAAAATAGGGATTCATTTTCGCCTTGAGAAAGACGTTTGTTGTTTGCCCGTCAAAGTCTTTCGATAAAATGACAGGTGAGCAGCAAGGACACGCCCCTTTTATAAAAGGATCGAGCGCGGGAAAAATTATCCATACGTCACGTAAAACGCGGGAAGAATTAACCAATCATCTTAATTGCTAATTAGAGCTAATTAGGTTATAAAAGAAGCCAGCTCCTCGAAGCGAATTCAGTTGTTATCATTCAGTTGTAATGTGTGAGTTGTCACTTATTGAAACTCATTGAATGAGCAGCTCTCCAGGGTGACTGCGATCACCTTGGAACGATTTGGAACGAAACGGCTTGTGTTGAAGAAGTAATTTGTATACACGTTCTGTAAAGAAGAAGCAATAAATGCGGGCATTGTGCCGTTATTTTGTTAAAAGCATATTTTCAACTGCCTAGTGCGAATTATTTAAAATAGCATTTTTAACTGGCTCTAGTGCCGCCAATAGAGATGGTCATCTCTGAAGATCATCTCCCATCCAAGCCCGGCAAATCTCCTTCCAACTAACCCTTCGAGCCAATCATAATAAAAATCATCTATCATCCTAATCATTTCCTATAATAATAAAAATTAGGTAAAATTGAAAGGTGGTTTTCACATTAATTAAAATAAAACAAAAGTGAGTTTAGATTTCGATATATTTCGGGTTGTTAGTCCATTGTCAGGAGTCATCGTCGAAATCTAAACTCACTTTTGTTTTATTTTGTTTTATATGAAAAACCCACATTGTAATTTTGCCTAATTTTTATTATTAAAAAATGTTTCATCTTGAACCAACACCTAATTCCTTAAAAATTATTTATAGATGAATTCTTGCAATCCGTTGCAGCTTATTTATAATAGTAAGATGCTGGTCTGGTCACTCCATAAACGAAAAGTTTGTATTGCCCAAAACAGACGTCAATTCACTTTTTTTTAGTCTCAAGACTTTAGGTTTAGACTATTCAACCAGTTGACATATATTTCAAAACTATAAACATTTTTACGACAGTTGTTTTTTTCTAATCTCAAATAAACTCTCTAACGAAAAATTAGCATTACATTTAAACCAAAATTAACTGAGGTAGTAAAATATGTATCGATTGCATGGTTCAGGGTCGATGTGATGTGATTTATTTCCTTTAATTTGAAATTAAAACATTCATAATAAGGTTAAATTTGATTCGCAACTCTAATTGATTTTAATATAGCTCTAGTTATTAAATAAAAATGTCAATTTGTAAGGCAAACCATGGTTGTAATTAAGGTTTGGCATGTGAGCGGGTGGTTGAAATAATTAGTTGTCAGAGTCATATTCATGGGGGTGGGGGGTTGTTAGGCGAGGTATTAATTCGTCGACATCCCGTAAATCCCTTTCGGTGCGAATGTCAACCGCGTATCATTAATCCTATTCCAAATGGGGCTGGGTTGCCAGGGATTACCCTCTGCAGTTTTATCTCCAGGATTTAGAATCGCTACAATGAGATGATTATTCTTCATGAAAACGGATACCAAATCTCGCTCTTGCCCATTCATTTTTATTTAATATTATATTAAAAGAAAAAATGATTGTGATATAATTATTTGAAGAAGTGCTTACGATTTATCAAAGTTAGGTATTGCTCTGGATTTTGGTCTTTCTTAAAACGAGTATTTTAATACTCATTGGTAGAAATTTTTAAATAGTTTTAAAAAAGTTGGCAATAAAAGGAGCCAATTTTGGTTACCATTTATTGAAGAAGTTAACAAATATAATAATTTTTCTCTTTTGCAAAAAGTCGAAAAATTTTGGTTTTTAACGATTTCCTTGAAAATTTTTGAACATGAGTAGTTCTATATTAGACCGAGAGCTAGTGAAGATTTTGGACTATTATTTCAGAATGGAAATAACATATCCCAAAGTGTAGTGTGATCAGCACACCCCCCGAAAGTGAAATTCTTACTCGCCGAATCCAGTCGTTTTTAGGGGTAGGTAAATGACCTATTACAATTAGTGGCGTAACCAGAAAATGTTCATGGGGGGGGGGGGGTTCAATCTACAAATCAAAATATTTAGTTGGAATTTTTTTTATTAAAACAAATAGTTACTTTAAGAAATTAAAAAAAGAACATAATATAATTCTTGATTAAACATACTTACTTACTTACTTCCTGTGGCCGAACAACATTTCCAATGTTTTAGCCTCCTCTATAATGCCTCGCCATTTTGTCCTATCCCGTGCTATAGAGTTCCAATTTCCTTGAGCACCCAACTCTTCAAGATCTCTGGTTATATTGTCCATCCATCTTTTCAGTGGTCTACCTGGTGGTCTTCTTCCTATCGGTTTTGCTTCGTAGATCCTGCTGATAGCTCGATC
Source organism: Forficula auricularia (assembly GCA_024734495.1). NCBI lineage: Eukaryota > Metazoa > Arthropoda > Insecta > Dermaptera > Forficulidae > Forficula > Forficula auricularia. Next base: position 78,043 of record JALMQS010000779.1, on the reverse strand, counting down.
TTCATCAGCACACACCACATGTCCCACCCAAGCCAGCCTTCGTGATCTTATACAGCTCGTGATGTAAGGCTGCCCTGTTAATTCTCTCACTTCCCTTGCACTTCTAAACCTCCATTCGCCGGTAATATTATCTCTAATATTTCATTATTCGTGTCCATGATTAATAATTAAAGGAATCGTAGGGAGTTGGACAAGACTTTAAATTAAATTAAATACAAGTTTTGATTAAATATATGATGAAGGAGGAGGTATCAGGCAAGGTTGGATGCGCTGACTTCAGTAAAACACCATGAATAAAACGATTCGGCCTGAATTTATTTGGTCATCTTCAGTTAGTTGGGCTACAAAATGTGCAAATGGTTGTTGACATTAATATATGTGTATTCTTATTATTATAATATTTCAAGTTCACCAAGTTGGATATTTAAACTGTGTGTATAGATACCATAATTATAAGTTTAAATAACTTGGTGAACTTGAAATATTATAATGGGAGGAATACACATATATTAATGCTAACAACTATTTGTGAATTTTGTAGCTGTAACTGAACTGAAGACTAACTAAACGTTTTATTCAGGGTGTTTTGTTGAACCCAGCGCATCCAACTTTGGCTGATACCTCCTTCTTCATCTAATATAAATACTGTTAATCAACTGAAATTACTATTTTTGTTTAATTTGTGTGACTAAATAAACCCTAAACCCCTAAATATTTGACTCAAATATTTAAATATTTATTTGTAAAATCTTGCGGTCTAGTAATTCGAAATTTAAACACATAGCCGTCCAATATAGCTAAATAAATATATGTATTAGAGTGTTTCGGCAACTTGAACTCTCATAACTTTTGCAAGCTATTTGTACTTTCCCTTATAATATAATATTTATTAAACGTGAAAAAGAATTCCATTCGTCTCTCGACACTTTCAAATTTTGAGGTTTTTTAATTCCAAGAATTTAATATTTACGATAAAATTCGAGAAAGTTTTTTAATTTTTTAAAAAGATGGTCTTTTCCTAAAATTTTAACGTCACTAGTAGCTATATTTTCTCGAAATTGTTAACAAATAAGCTGACGTGTTCTGATGTGGCCATCCACTTGACTTTACCATACAACCTGGCCCCTAAAATTATTTATAATCATGTAGGGGGGTTTGTTTTTGAATTTTTATAATTCTGGGATTCCACTGATTATGTATACAAAATTTGGTTGAGTTTGGTAAATGGAAAAGATATTCATTTTTTGACTCCCCCCCTTTGGGCGGCTAGTTTTTGCATTTTTAGACTTCTGGGGGTCCACTGATTATTTATACAAAATTTGTTTGAGTTTGCTCAAATGGACTAGATTTTTAATTTTTAACCGCCACTCCACCACACCCCTCTTAATTTTGGGTTTATATGCACCAAAATCTAATCAGCTCTTAATATCAATAGACCAAAACTACATGTGAAATATGCTTTCGATATTCACACTAGTTTTTAACCGACTTCAAAAAAGGAGGAGGTTCTCTATTCGATTGAATTTTTTTTTTTTTTTTTTTTTTTTTTTTTGTGCCTATGTTACCTCATATCTCCGCCAATTGTCAACCGATTTTGAAAATTTTTTTGCATTGGGTCCAGTCTAGCTTCCGATTGGTCCCATTTTTTTTCGTATTTTTTTCATAGGTATTAGACCTTTTTTATTAGGTTTGTTTAGACCTAACCTCTTTGTTTATGAACCGATTTCGATGGTTCTTTTTTTATCCGAAAGGGGGTGTCTTAGGGATGGTGTCATATTAATTTGGTCAAGTTCTGATGATATGATCACTATTAATAACATCACTAAAAAGAGAAAAATAAAAATAATTTTTAAGAAAAAATAAAAACCGACTTCAAAAAATTAAATGCAACAAATATAAAATACACTAAAAGGTATAAAATAATTATTATCTTATTTAGTTACAACTAAACGACGAAATATTAACATGAAATTACTTTTTGAAGTTGGTGCCAAACATATACCTTTTATGAATCGCACTCGACGGATCTTACTTAGTACGTTTGGAGGGTATGCTCGCTTATAGGTATAGTTTGTTTGGCACCGACTTCAAAAAGTAATTTCATGTTAATATTTCGTCGTTTAGTTGTAACTAAATAAGATAATAATTATTTTATACCTTTTAGTGTATTTTATTTGTTGCATTTAATTTTTTGAAGTCGGTTTTTATTTTTTTCTTAAAAATTATTTTTTATTGAGCTAGCTCGTCCACAAAAATTTGGTAACGCACAGACTAACTAACGGACAATCAGACAACCAGACAGACTAACAGACATTTTGACAAAACAATTATTATCTCAAAAAATATAATTTTTCGAGGTTCACTTATTAGAGCTTTTTTGTAGAGCGAAATGCCATGGTTTCGCTCAATTTTTTTAATCAAAATAGTTTTATCCGTTTTTGAGATATTTCGAAAAAAAGCAGGAAAACCCCACTTTTTTCATGCACGATTACAATACTTGATCATACCCTGTATGGTAAAGTAAAAATTAAGTCCGAAAATTAAAAATATTATTGGATTTGATAATAAGTAATCAATGAGTTGTCATGCGAATACATAAACGTATACACTAAACTTTATCATCAGCTTTTTAATTAAAAATATTATATCTGTTATTTCTCATGGATTCAAATACCCGATTGGATGTAGGTAGGTAAATTCGTTTTGCTGTAGGTACTAGTAAGTTCGTTTGTTGAGTGACCACAGCAATAAAACAACATTACCTACATCTATCTGGTATTTGAATCCATGAGAAATAACAGATAGATTAATTTTTTATTAAAAAGGTGGTGATAAAGGTCAAATCATCGAATGTATAGCCTCTAACAAACCACCTGAGGACTCGAAAACGACTCCAGAAATTCGTGTCGAAACCTCGTGCATGTCAGTAATTCCTTTTATTATTTTCTATATCAACGCCTTTGTATTAAAACGAGGGGTGAGCCACGATTAGAATTAGGTGTACATGTCTTTGGAATTATCTGAAATTATTTTGGAATTCATTAGTTAATACCCCATCATCTATTGTCTTCTACTTGGAAATGAAAGTGGAGGTAGGTGTACCTAGAAAATATTAGGTAGCGGTTCACCCCTCGTATTAAAATATATCGTTATTAAATTGGAAACTTGTGTATAGACTATTATTCTAAATGTTTTTTATGGTTGTTGAGATTTAGTGAAAAAGTATTCTAACGATTTTATTATGCACAACAAATTTTTTTATGAGCAGAAAATTATTATTATCGGCTAATGGTCCAAATATAATTGAGTGGATTTTGATGGGGCAATCCAAAATTCAAATAAAAGCTTGTAAACAGAGAGATAATTATAACTTTTTTTATTCAGAAATCGAAGTTTCGGAGGTTTATTTTCCTTCCTTCTTCAGGGTTTTGAAGGTTCAATGAAGGAAATCCAATGTGACATTCCTCTCTGTGTCTCTCTCTCAGTGGCAGTAACAATATCAATTTAGACTACACTAAATTCTGCTGAGAATGAAATACTATATTGTATTGTTACTGCCACTGAGAGAGGAGATAGAGAGGAATGTCAGATTGGATTTCCTTCATTGATCTTTCAAGCCCCTGAAGAAGGAGGAAAATAAAGCTCTGAAACGTCGGTTTTTGAATAAAAAGTTATAATTATCTCTTTTTTTTGAATTTTGGACTGCCTCATCAATTTCCACTCAATTCACTTATCAGTCCGTCTGCAAAAACTAATTCAATCTTGTCCAAATATAATTATATAATTTTTAAATAGAACCGTGTTTGGTGGCCCAATTTTATTTTAATGAATTGGCTAAGGGGCTAGTGATGGGAAAAAGTTGAAATAAAAGTTATCAGACGTAATCGACATATTACACGTTTCGAGCTCTACACCGCTGCTCTTCTTCAATGCACGTCAGCTGGAAAACATCAGTGCATGTTTTAAATTTTTGTTTTAAACTTTTTATAATAAATTTTTTAAATGGTCGAATTTAGGTTTACATAGTACTCACCCAAGTCACAAAAATACGCACAGTTGATCTCCAGCAGACGTTTTACATATAGAATCATTTCAATTAGAATCACTTAGAATCATCTCACAATTAGGAAAGTGCCTGACCACTTCATTCGCCAATACGTATATCCCCATGACTTCAAGGAACTGGAACTCTCTCTCAGCCTCCATCTTTCCCAGCACTTATAATCTTCAAACCTTCAAAACCCGAGTGCATAAACACCTACGTCTCCACCCTCTCACTTAATCAACTTTCCCTTCTCTTCGGTAATGCAAGGGTCTTTCGAGATCCATAGGGGCTGCATCTTTACTGGTGCACCCCTTCATGCATTCGATTGCATTAAAAAAAAACTGGTAACAACAACTCCAACAGAACAATTGCAATAAACGTCTTTGATTCTGCCTTCATTTTACATATCGTCGTCTTAGAGAGTAAACCTGCTAACTCACAACTAAGGAAATTTTACAGGGTAGAGAAAAAACAAACAAAATTTAATATTTTTGTTATGGAAAAAACTATTTTTCACATTTTTTTTCTACAACTTACGATCGTAATTTTAAGTAGCAGTTTTACTTACTACATGTTTTTTTCTTTCGAACGGTATTAATATGTCATATATGATAAAAAATGGAGTTAGCAGGTTTACACTCTAAGCCGACGAAATATAGAATCCAGTATCCCCACTCCACTTAAGATCTTTCAATGTACTATAGGTTATTTATAAAATTAATATAATTTATATAATAAAATTATCTCATACAAGATTTTAAAATAAATTTATTTCCTTAATTTAATTTCTAAATCTATATAATTAAAACTTGGTTAATTTTACACATTTTAGAATTAAATTTTATTAATTTTTTTATTTAGATATATAGAAAAATTGCTTAAGCGGAAAGAAATTATAGATATCGGAGCTTCTAAGTAAAAATCATGTTGTTTGCACATCAAATAATTTGATTATAGAAATTAGCAATAGAACATTTCCCTCACATTTTATTACTTACATATGAATAGTAATTTATCCGATCTTTGTATGATTTACTTTTGGAAGGTGAAAAAACAGTTTTTTTATTTGTTTTCAAAGTAACGATTGATAAGTCAAATCTCGGTTCTTGATGAAGAAAATAAATCTCTATCGGTTTCTTATCCTGTGAGTCTCTTTCTTTTTTTTCCACTCACTTTTTCATTTACCCCCGAGAAGAAGAGTAGTTGTAGTAGAGGGGTGGATGGATCTCTATCTAGATTATTTCTTATCATGAAATATATACTCTCTGGAATTCGCAATTTGTTCACAAGTAGGAAAATTATTTCTTTTCATCTCATCTTAGATATTTCTTATTAGAATATTTTCATTGTGAAAAATAGATTAGTAAGATTTATTAATTCGTCTCAGGTAGAACAAAAAAGCTCCTCTATAAGATATCTGAGATTAAAAAATTTGCATTCAAAATAATAAAATCGAGAGAAAAAGATTTTGACTCGGAAAAAGAAGAAATTGGTCGATGACTCCAATTTGGTTGAAAAATGGTAGATCATTAAAAGGGAGTGTCTGATAATTATAGTCACTATAAAAATTATTATATAGAAAAAAAATATGAAAAAATGGTAAAAAAGTTCCCAAAAAGTCCCTTTTCACCCCAAAAAAACTTGCAATTTCAAAAAAAGTCAGGAAAAATATTTTTAAAAATGTTGCATAACTTGAATCCATAATAAATAACAATTAAAACAGGAATAGTAGGGAATTGGACAAAAAATTAAAAACAGAGTTTTTATTAAATGGACCAGACGCAGACGTTTTATCGATTTATTTCTTCCTCAGTGGCTCATTTCATTACTATTTGTCAAAAATAATTCCACAAAACATTAATTTTTTTAATACATTCTTGGCTCCTATTACTCAACAATCTTGAACTTTTTTTTCTTTTTTAAACAATTGAAAAAATCAAAAAAGTTATTTTAGTTTTTTGATTCCCTACTATCCCTGTTTTAATTTTTAAAAATCGTTAAATCTGTTTTATTATTTTGGATCAGTGGAAATATAAAAAAAAAAGACTTGCGCTTTCTAGTAAAAAACAGTTGAGAAGGGTCAAAAAACCCACAGCCGTCCTCCTAGGTATATATATATGTTCATTTTTACAACATCCAGAATGTTTTTTTTGAACAATTTCTTGTTACTATGAATTTTAAGCCAAAAAATTCAAGAAATATTAGTAAAATCAAAAAAGTATATCGTCGCCTTAGAGTGTAAACCTGCTAACTCATAACATGGAAATTTTACAGGGCAGGGAAAAAATAAACAAAATTTAATATTGTTGTTAAGGAAAAAACTATTTTTTACATTTTTTTCTTCAACTACGATCGTAATTTTAAGTAGATGTTTTACTTGGACAATGCTGCATGTCTTTTTTTTCAAACGGTATTAATATGTCATATAATAATATTATGATACAAAATGGATTTAGCAGGTTTACACTCTAAGGCGACGATATTAATGTTACTAAAAATCAAAATTGCTCTAGAGTGAATGACCCCAGCAGTCCTTATAGTGTTAAATATGAGTTTAAACCTTGAACTTACATTTATATAGAATTGAAAATCAGTTAGTACTAGTAGATTTTAATGTATTGAATATTTTTGAATAACATTTAAAATTTTAGGTTTTTAACTTTAAATCTCTTTAAAGATAAAATTGAGACATTTCAATAGATGAATTACACTTTGAAAGAAAAAGTTTTTTTTTCAAAAAGAAAAAACTTCATATCTATATAGCGAAATGAAATATTTTTATCTGTCGATCAAATGTGTGGTTTCTTTAAAAAAATAAAATAAAAATCAATGCATTCTATAGATATTTTTGAGAGATGTTTGAAGATAAATGGCGCCCCCGAGATTCATTCAAACAGAAATATATAAATTCAATAAAGATTTATAGAAGTTAACAAAAACACATTTTTCTAAAAAACAAAGTTTTTTGATATTTCACCTTTCTTAAAATCAACATTCCCCAATGCAGGGACTCAAATATATCGTATATTCACCAGTGGCGTGCGGTCCATAGATTCTGTGGATGTGCCTTAAAATCTCAAAACGTCAAGAACATCTTCATACCGTGTCATATACATATGAATCTCGTTTAGCTTTATTTAGCTCAGCTTTAATTTAAAATTTGTGGAACTTTTTAAAGTTAAAAAATAATTTTTATAAAAAAAATAAAACCGACTTCAAAAAACTTAAATGCAACAAATAAAATAATAAGAACTTAAAAATAAAATAAAATCCACTAAAAGGTATAAAATAATCATCTTATTTTGTTACAACTAAACGACGAAATATTAACATGAAATTACTTTTTGAAGTCGGTGCCAAACAAACTATACCAATAAACAAGCGTACCCGCCAAACGTACTAAGTAAGATCCGTCAAGTGCGATTCATAAAATGTCTAAGTTTGGCACCGACTTCAAAAAGTAATTTCATGTTAATATTTAGTCGTTTAGTTGTAACTAAATAAGATAATTATTTTATACCTTTCAGTGTATTTTATTTTATTTTTAAGTTATTATTATCCTATTTGTTGCATTTAATTTTTTTGAATTCGGTTTTATTTTTTTTTATAAAAATTATTATTTTTCTCTTTTTAGTGATGTTATTAATAGTGACTTCATATAATACCTTGCATGTATCTCGTAAGAGAAGGCGTCAGGCGAATTAGTCAGAAAATGATAATAAAATTCAATTCATAAAATATAGAAATTATCGCGAAACGTTTGCGGGTTTTAAATGAATGTTATAAGATTTTTTTTATAAAAGATTTTATTTATCATAATTTATACGAATTATTTGCTCATAAGAATTGGAGATTTGCGTTATTTCATGATTTATCATATAATCAGAACTTGACCAAATTAATATGGCACCATCTCTAAGATACCCTCTTTCCAATAAAAAAAGAATCATCGAAATCGGTTCATAAATAAAGAAGTTAAGGGTGAACAAACCTAACAAAAAAGGTCTAATACCAATAAAAAAAACGATACCAATCGGAAGCTAGACTGAACCCAATGCAATTTTTTTTTTCAAAATATGTTCACAATTGGCGGAGATATGAGGTAACATAGACACAAATAAAAAAAAAATCAGTCGAATAGTGAACCTCCTCCTTTTTTGAAGTCGGTTAAAAATATGAATTGAATTTTCCAAATTTATCATGAGAATGTCAAAAACAATTTTATAATAAGGTAGACAAAATATTAATAAAAACAAAGCGGCTAAATGCAAGCGGTACTCGCAAATCATAGGTATCGTAATTTTTTCCATATTTCATCCAAACTAATTATTTTATAGCAACCAAAAAAATACTTATTGAAAGTACCTAGACAGAGCAACTAAGATAGAAATGTGGATTATTTTTACTTGCTCCTGAAGTAGATAAAGTCAAGATAAAGATAAGAGTAAATAAATATTATATTTAATATTGATTTACTATGAGTTAAGGATACTAGGTCACTTATTTCACATTAAAATTAAAAAATTAAAAGAAATAATTTTTTTTTCCTTTTTCAATATATATATTTCCGGCTATCAACCCATCTTCAGGAAATACAGAAAGTAACTAATTCAACTTATTGAATAACAGGTTATATATGTGTTTATTGAACAGAGGGAAAGAATTTTTAAATTATTTTAAAAGGACACTTTCTCTTAAGCTATTGTTAAGAAAGAATATCAGGTTGGCGTTTGTTGACATAGGCATCTTTAGATGAAAGGAAAGGTGGTAAGGTTCATTGACTTGTGTCGCTAGGTTGAGGGTAATTTTTCCGCTTAGATATTAAAAGGTCAATTATTATATTTTGTTTTACATCCAGTTGATTATTGATAATATTTTCGTCTTTCGACAAGGCATATTTTATTTTCGTGGATTCAAGAAGATCCAATCTTAATCCTTTTCTTTCGAAATGAATAGGGGTGGGGTTAGTAGGTGAAGGTAAATGGTCTAAAGAATATAGATGATTAGCAAATGCGGAAGTGGAATCTGGAAAAAAAATTTATTTCTTTTAATTTTAATGTGGAATAAGTGACCTAGTATCCTTAACTCATAGTAAATCAATATTAAATATAATATTTATTTACTCTTATCTTTATTAAAGATGTTTCACCTTGCACCAACACCACAATCTCTACTAATTATAAAGTCAAGATAGACTGTCCGCTCTGTATTTAATATCAAATGTAAAAAAATATAATGAGAAATTTGAAAAATTATATTTATGCGGTTTTCAATAAATTTTCCGAAGAATAAAACAAAATGTTTTAAAAATGAAGGGTCCTTTTTTGGACAACATCCTCTTGCTGAAAATTCACCGAGCTGCCCCTGATATTTACATATAAATACATAAAACTGGAACCCTAGAAAGAAAAGAGTAGTATGATAGAAAATAAACTGCAACGGATCGTTGCTAAACTTTATCCAAATTCATTTGAAATATTAATATGTTCTTGAGTAAAGTACTTTAAAATATAATTTTACTAAAAACTTTATTTAACATTTTTTGTGGTCCTCAAGGTACTTAATTAGGATATTAAATTTCATCAAAATTGTTTAAGTCATTTTCAAGATATTTAGAAAAAACTAAAAAAGTACTGAAATAAAGTACTAATGTTTGTGGACCGATATGTACCAAAAACTAATCAGAGCTTCATTTTGTTAAACTAATGGTAGGTTTTCAATTTCATTTCAATCAGCGCAAAGGTGTGGAAAAAATCGTGGACGAAAAAAACGATAACACACACACACATACATCCATCCATCCATCCATCCATCCCCACGCACTTCCAAAAAAATGGCACTTTTTGGCCTCTCGACGAGATTCCAGGTAATTTTTGGCAAAACCGTCACGTGTTAAAATTCAATCTCATTGAATACTTCAATTTGTGACCTTAATTGAGTCTATGGGTTCCGTAGTCTTTACCTGAGGACCCTTTGAAGTCGCGCTTGCCGCGAGAGCGATTCCAATACTTTCTCCCATGCTTCGCATTGGATAAAGTAAAAGAGGAAATTTAATTTTATGGAAACTAATGTATACAAAGTGTATCTGTAATTCGGGGAGATAATTCAAAGAATAGATATATGGGTCAAAATAAAGAAAAAAGTTCACATGCCGGAAAAGCTTCTTTTACCAGTTATACACCATTTTTTCCAAATAATATATATCTCTTGGAATAGCATAACCGATTGATTTGAAATTTTGCATGGAACTTACCAATGTAAATATTTAGTTTGGAAAAAAATATCAATTTAAACTAATTATTCGTTTCAAAATGGTGGTCATTTATCATATTTAAAAGAAAATCAAAAACGGTAAATTTCATTAGAATTAAAGATTCATATTTCTTACAAAAAGCCTAAAATTCCTTATTTGTAACCTTCTCCCCTAGAAGAAAATAAACTGCAACGGATCGTTGCTAAACTTTATCCAAATTCATTTGAAATATTAATATGTTTGTTCCTTTATTATTAATCAGATATCACTTGCAATTTGTAGTTCATATTGAAATTAATTCAAAAATAATTCTCATTTAAGAGTCGAGGAATAACCATTCTACATTGGATTTTTGACGTTTCGGTTTTTATTGGTAACCATTGCTAAGACATAGAGGAATCGACTTAAAATCAAAAATAGCGATTGATTCTCATCTAATACTTGAGAAATACCATTCTATATTGGATTTTTGACGTTTCGGTTTTTATTAGTAACCATTCCTGAAGACATAGAGAAAACAACTTTAAACCAAAAATAGCGATTGATTCTCATCTAGTACTTGAGGAATAATCATTCTATATTGGATTTTTGACGTTTCGGTTTTATTGGTAATTGCTGAAGACATAGAGGAATCGACTTAAAATCAAAAATAGCGATTGATTCTCATCTAATACTTGAGGAATAACAATTCTACATCTTGAGTTGTTTACCAAAAAGAATTTAGTCTTTTTGATTTTAAGTCGATTCTTCTACATTTTCAGTAGAGGTTTCCATTAATAGTCAAAACATCAAAAATGGAATGCAATAAGGTTATTCCTCTAGTATTAGATAAGAATCGATCGTTATTTTTGATTTTAAGTCGTTTCCTCCATGTCTTCAGCAATGGTTACCAATAATAATCGAAACGTCAAAAACCTAATGTAGAATTGTTATTCCTCAAGTATTAGATGAGAATCAATCGCTATTTTTGATTTTAAGTCAATTCCTCTATGTTCTCAGCAATGGTTATCAATAAAAACCGAAACGTCAAAAATCCAATATAGAATGATTATTCCTCAAGTACTAGATGAGAATCAATCGCTATTTTTGGTTTAAAGTTGTTTTCTCTATGTCTTCAGGAATGGTTACTAATAAAAACCGAAACGTCAAAAATCCAATATAGAATGGATATTTCTCAAGTATTAGATGAGAATCAATCGCTATTTTTTATTTTAAGTCGATTCCTCCATGTCTTCAGCAATGGTTACTAATAAAAACCGAAACGTCAAAAATCCAATATAGAATGATTATTCCTCAAGTACTAGATGAGAATCAATCGCTATTTTTGGTTTAAAGTCGATTTCTCTATGTCTTCAGCAATGGTTACTAATAAAAACCGAAACGTCAAAAATCCAATATAGAATGATTATTCCTCAAGTACTAGATGAGAATCAATCGCTATTTTTGGTTTAAAGTCGATTTCTCTATGTCTTCAGCAATGGTTACTAATAAAAACCGAAACGTCAAAAATCCAATATAGAATGATTATTCCTCAAGTACTAGATGAGAATCAATCGCTATTTTTGGTTTAAAGTCGATTTCTCTATGTCTTCAGCAATGGTTACTAATAAAAACCGAAACGTCAAAAATCCAATATAGAATGATTATTCCTCAAGAACTAGATGAGAATCAATCGCTATTTTTGGTTTAAAATCGATTTCTCTGTCTTCAGCAAAGGTAACGGATAAGAAAACAACGCAGTTGCTATGGTTACTCATAAAAATTCCTCCCAAATTTTTAGCATTTCACAGAGAGAAGCCTATCCATTCTTACTTAAGCAAGGCTAAATGAGCTATATTAAAACTTTCAAATGAATAAATTTTAAAGAATTTAAAAAATTAAAAAAGTACCATCTTACTCTAGAGTAAAGTACTTTAAAATATAATTTTACTAAAAACTTTATTTAACCTTTTTGTGGTCCCCAAGGTACTTAATTAGGATATTAAATTTCATCAAAATTGGTTAAGTCATTTTCAAGATATTTAGAAAAAACTAAAAAAGTACCGAAATAAAGTACTAATGTTTGTGGGCCGATATGTACCAAAAACTAATCAGCGCTTCATTTTGTTAAACTAATGGTAGGTTTTCAATTTCATTTCAATCGGTGCAACGGTGTGGAAAAAATCGTGGGCCAAAAAAGCGATAACATACATACATCCATACATCCATACATCCATCCATACGCACGCACTAAATGAAAAAATCGCACTTTTTGGCCTCTCGACGAGACCCCATGTAATTTTTGGCAAAACCGTCACGTGCTAAAATTCAACCTAATTGAATACTACAATTTGTGACTTTAATTGAGTCCATGGGTTCCGTAGTCTTTACCTGAGGACCCTTTGAAGCCACGCTTGCCCCGAGAGCGATTACAATACTTTACCCATGCTTTGCATTGGATAAAGTAAAAATAAATTTGTTAAGTACAATTCTCAAAATTATCTATTATTATATATGGGAAATCTTTTATTATTATTTCATTTAATTTTATTTATATATTTATCCAGAAATACACGATATGCATTCATATGTCGTGTTCTATAGAGTTGACAATTCAACTATTCATAGGACCGGATTTATATTTATAATTATTCAATTCAATAAAGTAATAGAATACACGAAATATGCTGTTCATTCTCACTGCCATTAATTCTAATTAAAGTTATTATTTAAACACATCACAAGGTGAATCCGAACAAGCTCCATTTAGTCAATTGTTTTTTTAAAGGTTTCTTATTACAATATAGATTTATTGAATCAATTTGTAGTTTATTATAGTATTTAAGTGTCATAAAGCATTTTTTCGACTGCTTGACTTATTAATCTTTGACAGGACAATTGATCTATATCTAGGTGTAACACTATGTAATATACAACAGATTTCTCAATAAAAGATGTATTAATACTCAGCATAGATTGCACTTTAATTTTTTTAATAAGTCTAATTAGTGTAATGATAAGTGAAAATAAACATAATACAAAATAATATAAATAATAATAAATATAAATAATATGTATTTTGGGATTTAAACTTTTAATATTCATCAAAATCACAACTTGTGGAGGTTGGGAGATTAATTAAATTAAATCTTTATTAAATTTGAGTTAAATATTGTATAGGTATATTTTAATAAAACACAGGAAAATTTCGGCATCGTTTTTGATTGAAAATATCGAATAAATTAGAACACGTTATTTGTTTCATTTTAATTTTTTATATAAAAATACAAGCAAACACTTGGCTTCGAGTTTACAAAATAAATGAAATAAATAAATTTAAATTGCAAATCATCAAGATAGATAGATCATTAATTATTTATTATTTGGTTAACCAAATCTCTATTGAGCTTGATGCCGATACTTGAACCTCCTCATTGATTTACTCCTAATAATCTACAAATTTGCTACTCTCGACACGAACATATTTTTGAAATTGAAATTAACTTAAAAGAATTGAAATTCTTAATGGCATCCGAATTAACCCGAAGATTAATATTAATATTGTTTGCAAATAAAAAATATCTATTTATACTAATGCCTCTCGCATTGCACCTGGTGGAATAATTACGAACTTCCTGCTTACCAATGCCGTTGTATTAGTTGCCTAACTAACAGGCAATCTCAGTTAAATTAATCACTAATCCAAATCTAAGATAATTCATTGGGCTCAGGTTGGTCGAGTGGGTAAAGTACATGCCTCGTAATCAAGCTAGCCCGAGTTCAAGCTTGACTCTCGTTAATTCGACTTTAATCTGATCCTTACATATTTGAGAATAAACTAAAATATATAGTAATCGTAAAATGGCTAATGGTTGAATCCGAGAAACTCAAAAAAAGTTCATTCAAACACCTGCCACCTGCTTATAAATGAGATATCGTTTTTAATGAAAACAAGGAATAAAAAAGAAACAATTTGTTTCATTTTTATTTTATTTTGTACAAAAAGCACTTAGCTTCGAGTTTAAAAAAAATGCTTGAAAGAAATCTAAAAATAAAAATTGAATCGCAATCTATATTAAAAATTATTTTGGCTTCTAAAATATAATCCATTTGGATGTCGCACTTGCAGTTGACAGCATTTTAGGGTTTTGTTTTAAAGGCACTTTTTAGGGTTGCTACAAAGTCTGAATGCCTTTCCGCCTGTCAGAGCGTTGTAGCTCGTCAAATGGTAAATATTATTTTAGAAGTTATATGTAATCATTTTCTCGAAAATCAAAAATCATATTTTTATTTATCCTAGAATGTGAGGTAGATATTCCTGTAAATATTTTTGAAATTAGAATTAGGGTTAATTTTTAAAATTTGTTTCAATTAGAAATAATGGTGTTAGAGAGCTTCAAATTGGCCATTTTTAGATTAATTATGTACATGTCAGTGTTTTAAAACTACTTACTTAAAATTATTTAAAAAATGATTAAATTCATGCATTCTCTCCATATCAATTATATTTGAGAAATAAATTTATATCTCAAGTATTTTGGAATTCATAAGGTACAAAACTCTCGGTATGTTTGCTTCTACTTGCACTTGCCGGCTTATTTATTGAAAATAACAAATAAAATAAAAACAATTAATTTGTTTCATTTTTATTTATTGTTCGAAAACAAAACACCTCTGGCTTCGAGTGAGAAAAAAAAATACCTGTGAAATAAAACTAAAACAATATATGATGTGCCCATCTCATAACTTTTCATACACTTCCCCTTCATCTATTTTAGGAAACATATTTGCCTTAATAGTTTCCTAACTAATTATGCAAAATCTGGACTAATTCGAACAAAGGTTTTAAATTTTAACCCCTCCCCAACCCTCTGTCTAATTTTTGGTCCAATTTTAATTAAAATCTAATAAGCTCCTAATCTCACTATAAAATATCTAAATATAAAATATATTTTTGATAACTTCCTTGGTTTTTTAACAAGAGGGTACACAATATTTGATAACAAACCCATCCAAATCATTATCATATACTTTTATAAAAAATCATTAATATCTCTTAAAATATAAGTTTTTCGATGTATACTATATATATAAGGATTTATTGTAGACCAAAACACCATAAATATGCTCATTTATTTTATCGAAATATTGTATACCGTTTAAGAGATATTTCTAAAATTCGAAGCATGCACTATTACAATACTTCACCTATATGGTAAAGTAATAAAAATTTAATTGTAAACCACCAAGGAGTCTACATGAACAATTATTTTGGCTGCTATAAAATAAGAATTGTTTTTATTATATTATTCATATTGTTGTGAGAAGGAGTTACACCAAAAAGAAGAAGCCTGTAAGATCTGGATTGGTCTGTTGCGAGCCCGTGGTTGTGGCAAATTATTTTTAAATTTAGAGTGGCCCTTATTATATAGTCATGATGGAATATAAGGATCGCTCAGTGTAAAGTGTTGCCTTCGGATGTCTGGGTTCGTGGTCTCGCACGCCGATGCTGGAGCCTTTGTGTCTCTGTGGAGGAAAGATTCTATTCTCTAAAGGCAGACGTTTAAAAGAAAGAAATTTATTTTAATATAGGTTTTATTTAAATTGAACTGATTTGTAAATCTCATTCCATATCTGTAACTGTTACTGTCCCTAGTATCACTGTCACACTCTCCGTCACTGAATAATTATTCCTTAATGATTCTCTATATTTGTATAGATTGAAATGCTCGTATTAATTAACGTTTTAGGGAATAAAAATTATTTTATTGGTTGTTACTAATGGTGGGAATATTTATTATTTTATTGGTTATTTTAGAGTTGAGAGGAGTGCAAAATTTTCTAGTCACTCCCCTAAGATAAACAAAGGGAATATGTTTTCGACATGCAATTAATTAGTTCTTTGAATTTTTAATTTAGTTGTAATTTTGTAATCTCTTATTGTTTGGTATGGAATTTTAATTTCTAATGTTTAGGTCTTTTGAAATTTTGATCTCTCTATTGTTAGGAAAAGTCTTTTGAATTTTGATTTTTAAATAGTTTAAGGTCGTTTGAAATTTTGAGGTCTAAATAGTTTAAAGAATTTCAATGTATAGTTAAGAAAAGGTCTATTGAAATTTGGAATCTCTAAACATATTTGAATTTAAATGGAAAATTTATATCGCGAATTTGCGGTCCTTGGCAGGTCCTTGCAACACGAAACGAAAAGAAAGAGATTTTATAGGCTGGCGTGTGTAGAGAGTGAGATAATTTATATGAAACCCTTGGTTTGTGAGTCTCACTCTCACTTAGCCGCTTTTTTTGTTTTTATTCAATTTTTTTGTTATTTCCCTGTCACTCAAGTCTGCAATTTTCTTTATTGTTCCCAGGGTCTTTTTTTATTTCGACCTCTCTATATTCCCCCCCGCTATTTGTCCCAATCTATTATGAAATTCGGTGTATTTCACTTTTCCACCCTCTACATTTATTCCCTCTTTTGTTTCCACTTCAGATATGTCGCATGTGATGCTTGCCTTTTTTCTTATAATATGACATCTGTCAGGTGTTCTTGGATCACAAGGCTCTTTTATTCCTTTATATAGTCTCGTCAATACGTTGATTTGTCAACTTTTGTCCTCTCCTTTGGTATTTTATGTTCAATATCTATCGTTATTTTAACCTCTCAAAAAAATTATATTTGATTTTCTTTCTTTAAAATTGTATGTAAGAAAATCTTTCTGAATATATAATTTACGGGACTGTTTATTCTAAGCCTAGACAACCCAAATTGCTCCACGTTGACTAATTAAACAATTCCAAGGACCGGAAATAAATAAGAAGTGCCTGAAGCTCGGAGCGATGCTCGGTAACTTTTTGCCTCTAAATAGCTTAAGATTCAAATTTCAAGACTTTGCGACTTACCTAAGACGAGATATGAAATATTAAAATATTTAATTTGAGACATGACTAATTTACAATCCTTTCCTTTATTTCAATAGGATTAAAATTTATACACGACTAATAACTCATGAGACTTGATAAGTTTCCCAATTTTTAGCGAAATTGTTAGAACCGTTTTCAAGAAACCGATTATAAATATTTATATATATACAACAATTGCTCGTTTAATATAATAGGATAAGATAATTACAATTTTTTCAATATATTATTGTTTTTCGAAATCTGGCTTTAGAGCGAATATCGTATATATTGATTTTTATCGTAATTAATTAATTGAATGCATCGATAAACTGAAAGTGTTCAATCAGTCTAAGTGAAAAAAACAATACTACAACATGCTATGAAAAGAAAACACGTAGGTATTGAACCAACAAAATATATTTGTGTATGGGATTAAACATAAAATAAATATAGTTTTATTAAACCAAAAATAATAGTTCAAAAATATTTCAAATTTTATTTTAAAAAACTTTTGTCTGATATTTGCGTTTCTTTAGTTTACTTAATTTTTCTAAATCTAAATCTGCCCAGCTTCTGTAAATTCCTGTATGAGCGCCTCTGATTGCATATTTATATATAAAATTATGTCGGGCCAGGTAAAATGTACAGAGCTTGCTGCTCTCTTTCCTCTACATAGCCCCAATTATTATTATTATTATTTTTTTTTTTAAGGCAATCGAATGCAAGAAGTGGTGCACCAGTAAAGATGCAGCTCCTATGGATCTCGAAAAATCGGATTATGCATTAAGAAGAACAATGGCATTCTATCCAGAGATGCCTACTGGTAGACATCCTGAAAGAAATCCAGTGTTCAGACTCTGCAATTGTTACAATGAGTTGGCACCTAAATTGGTTAATAATCTGGAATTTTCTTTGGAAATCAATAAGGTAGCAGCTTTATTCAAGAAGCTTCATGAATAACTAATATAATGCTAATGTATAATTATGTAATGTGTTCATGTATTTACTGAGTATTGTAATATATTGTTGTGTATGTAATATATAATTTTACAATTTTGTAAATTGAGGCTTCTAGCCGTTGAAAAATGAAATAAATAAATAAATAAAATCCATATTAATAGTTTAAGTATTATTTAGTATGTTATTCTTCATGTAATATAATAATAGAGAAGCTTATTTCTTTTAATGCGATTTAAAATATATTTTGAAATACACGATACTTCGAGGAGAATGGTCTGAGAATAAGTAGCAAAAAGCAGAACATGTCTTGCTTGTTTGATGGCACCACAAACTCTGACAATATAGAGATCTACATTGGGGCAACACAAGTACCTAGAGTAACACAGTTTAAATATTTAGGCTCAATAATCACTAAAGGTGGCAAAATTGATAACGAGATTGCTCAAAGAACCACAACCGTTTGGTTAAAATGGCGACAACTAATAGGCGAAAAAAATACCACCTAAAATTAAAGGGAAAATATTCAAGACAGCTATAAGACCTGCAGTTTTGTATGGTTCAGAATGTTGGACCAATAAACAACATCTCAATAAATTACACCCAACCGAAATGTGCATGTTACTCTGGTCAGCAGGTGTCACCCTATTGGACAAAATTCGTAACTAATACATAAGAAGAAGCGTCAAAGTCGCCCATGTTACAGATAAACTAAAAGAAAAACGCCTCAGATGAAATGGACATGTTCAGCGACGTCCGGAGAACCATATGAATAAGGTTTGCCCTAAATTGCCAACTATGAAACGTGGTCGAGGAAGACCACCCTCTATTGGTTGAGAACGGTCCAAAAAGACCTGAAAGAAGCCCAAATAGACGACGTGCAAAGTAAAACATGTGAACAAGTAGGGCCGACCCCAAGTAAATGGGACAAAGTCTAGCCAGAAGATTGAAATACAGGATACAAAACAATTATCCGTTTCGATGTGGCAGCCATTTAACGTTTTTAATTGAAAATAGCTCAAAACGCTAAATTTTATCAAAAACGCCAAGAGTAATTTTTATTTTTAGTAGCTCGTTTAATTTCCTAACGAATAATAAGCATAACTGTCAATTTAATTGGACAGAGGATGACAGTACAACAACGTCCTTTAGTGTACATTGTTTCGACGGATAGTCTCTAGTCATGACCATTAATCTAAATATCATATTATTTAAACTCAAGTAGAATCAGCTACTACTACTTATAGAGTATTTTACATAGATTTATAACCATTGTAATTTCGTCAAATTATCTCGTAAAAAATAATATTTTTCACCATTCTTTAGTGTTTTAAAAGGTACACTCTCATGGCGAATTTTTGACTTTTGATAAAAAAATTCAAAAGTGTGCGGTCGGGGGACCCCGTCAGGAACGAAGTTCTTTACGTTATTTTAAAAATATTAGAGTTAATAAAATATGGCCAAAAATTTTATCCCCTTTAAAAAATCACACTTCATAAATACTAGCTATTATTCATAATTGTATAACTCGATTATTTTCTTGAATATATTAAATTTTGAAAATGAAAATGTGTATAAAATTACTATGTTTAGTTTTTAAAGTTGAGAATTATTTAAATAAACCTATATGAAATTAATATTATTTACAAATTTTACATTATCTAATCAAAATAAATCAATAACTACTTTATGATTAAAATGGCAATTTTTTTTTTAGTTTTTTTTTATTCGGGATTTTGGATTTAAATTTGTTTTATTTCTGGTTTAGCCGAAGGTCCATTGAGTCAGGTCGCCTGGAGTGAGCATTTCCGTTACGTGACGATTTCTGCCAATTTGCTCCTACCGCAAACCCCGTAAAGGAACTTCGTTCCAAAAATTTTAAATTGCAAAAATTATAGTGATTTCTATTAGTTTTAGTTTTATATATATATATATATATATATATATATATATATATATATATATATATATATACACGGATTATACTAATTATAATTTTACCACAGGATTTCGAAAAACAATTTGTTTTGTGCACCATTTTTTATGGGGAAAACTTATATTATATCGATCTACAATTCTTTATTTGATCATGTAAAGATTTATAATAATAATAAATGCCGATATATATGACAAAGGCTGTCCATATATAAAATTCATTTTTATTAAAACAACGTTTTTAGTTTCTTTTCTCAACTCTTGAATAATTCCAAAACATTAATAATTTAGACACAATGTTTTGAAAGCTAAGAGACTTTTTTATATTAAAAAAAATTAAAACAAAAGAGGATGAATTTTAACTTGAGCACTTCTACTTCTCTACAAAAGAGGTTTCTATTAATTTTTAATTGCATACTTAATGATTAATTTTTACGACTTTGAAGGAATTAGGCAAAAGAAAGTTGAAATAAAAATGGCAAGTAACAGAAAGAACAAAAACATATTTATAGTCGATTAAAGAAGTTTATTTTTTGCTTCCTCAAGGATTTTTCATTAAAAGTTGTTATTCTTCTGATTATAAAAGTAATGGATTCTTTTTTAAAATTCTTAACTACCATTTTGTTGAGTTTTTAATTGCTTGGACAAACATTGATTAAAAATGGTTGACACTGGTCTATGGGCGCCGGCAGGATTATTGTCAGTGGGGTGCATCTGCATCTACACACTATACATACTATTAACTAATAAAATATAATTTATAATAGTGCATCATTATAATTATAGATTGTTATATAATATTAGACATTTATGAGTTAATCTCCAATTCAAATCAATTCTTAATCTTTTCCACGTGGATTTTCTTTCGTGACAAGTGGGGTGCAAGTGCACCCCTTGCACCCCCTCCCAGTTCCTATGCACTCCTCTAACAGTACTGAGAATTTATTAAATTTTTCTGAAATTATTTATAAATGAATTTCAAATTTCGCTACAAAATTTGAATACGTTTCATAAAATATTTTGCATTATAGATTACCAAGAGCTCTTAAAGAATATTTTATATCTTTTAAAAAAATCATACAAATGAGCCTGCTATGTTAGAGTCGGAATCGACTATCAAGAGTTCCATAGTTCAATAGGTACCTTATATCTTTAAATTACATGAGATATCGAATTCGTTTTTATTTGTCGTACATAAGAAGAGAACGACTGAGTTTGTGGAAATTTTTCCTAATTTTGTTTAAATATAATCATTTTATAACACAATAAGAATCTTTCTACGATTATTTGCTCTTAAGTTTTTTTTGTAGCGCCTTCACATCTCCCCTTATGTCCCTCCGATCCCCCCACACTGACTCAGGGTGTGGCCACAGCAGAACGGTATAAAAACCTTATGGTGGGTATCGGAAAACAAACACATCTAGAGATAAAAAATTATAGTTGAAAATAATTTTTCTCAACTTCCCAGACATTTTTCAACAAAATGGGCAAAAAATATCAAAATCTTTGAGAAAAATCAATACTAGGATCGCCGGAGACTAAACCTGCTTGGCAGGCATACCAAAAGTATTTATATTATATGATTTGTTGCACTTTCTCAGCCATACTGCTGGAAAACTTTCACCTCTCCGTTGGATGGGCTTGGATTGGGCTTGGTCGACATGGAGAAGGGAATTGACCCTATCCAACACTCGACTCTCTAACGATAGGAACTTTCTCACAAGATGGCACGTTTGTAGTATAGTTGCCTTTAGCATTGTGCAGATTATATTGCAAGGGAGTTCTGAAGATGTTATGTTCTCCTTTCTGGTCAAGATTCCTTCAGCTGAGACCATCCATTTTTATCAATATTTTCATCGTTGATTTGCAGAGGATACTGGATACTTTCCATGGAGTATTTTTGTTTTCCAATCAAAGAACATATCAACATTGGATCTGACCTCACTTAAAATAGTACGGTCTTTAATTATTATTATTTATTTAGTTAATTAAATATTAAAGTTGGAGTAAGATCATTTAAATATTATATTTTATAAAAAGTTAAAAGTGTATACTTTAGTTTGAATATCTCCAAAATTACTTTTTACATCCTCTATTAAAAGGGAGATTGATACAAAGGGGGACCCTTATCAACTTAATTAAGAATTTCTAGGGAAAATAAAATATTAATTTTTAAAAAACTAATGTCAATTTAATATTGGCTAGAAGAAATACGATTTGTAAATTTCAAGTTTGTATCTTAATTAGTTTTCTAACATCACTATTTTAGACTCACTAATAAACTTCTGTATTACTTTTGTGAGAAATTTTAACTATTATATAATAATAATTTTAATATAAACGAAATGATTATTTTATTACATGAACAAACCATTCTAGTATGAATCTAATTTCCTCATAAAATAATAGGAGGTGAAGAAATTATATTCTCTCTCTTTCATTTCTATATCCACCGTCTCTTTCTTTTACATATAATATATAGATATGTGGGTGTATTTCAATAACGTGTAATCTAAATTCAAATCTCATAACTTGAACGCCCCTATATATGTATACGTAGTGAATGGAATAAGTCAGGCAAAGAAAATGCGGAGGTTTATCAGACAATACACATACCGGTTTGAGCTGTCCAATATATCTGCGTTGTCCAGAATCCCAATATTAAACTCGCCAGTGTGTCCACAAGTGACGACATATCATCGAATATTACACTGAAACACACAAAAAAATACTTGATTAGTAATGTACATACTATTTAATTTCTGATATATAATTAAATTGTTTAAATAAAAAACAAAATAACTTTTAAAAAAGGAACCTGGTGGATATAAATAAACATCGTTCAGTAAGCTTTAATTTATTTGTATATTTAAAATTAGTTCTGATTCAATTTGTGTTGTCAATTTCATGTAATTAATGTTGAAATATTATTTAGTTACTTTTTGTTTTAGTAGTTAGTTACTTTTAAGTTGACATGTTGCATTGTTGGAATGGAATGGCGGAGGAATGTAAATAAACACAGGGTTGTATAGATTTATGAAGAATAAAATATAAAAGTTTAAGGTGAAAGAGTGTTTTATTAATTATAATAACCAGCCTGCACAACCGCTAAAATCGTAACAGGTTATGGGCCCAGTTATGCCCAAAAGTGTGAAGGTATAAAAGAGAAAGAAAGCAAATAAAAATTGTTGTTGTACAAGCTGGAAGACGAATACAAAATGGCGTCAGTGCAAATTCCACAATTTAACGGAGAAAATTTTTCAAACTGGAAATTCAGAATACTTGCTATTCTTGAAGAAAAAGGAGTCAAGAAATTTGTAGAAAATGAAATTGATCTGAATAATGATGAACTAAGAAAACAAGATGCAAGAGCAAAATCGTTGATAATTCAAGGTATCGGTGACAAATATCTGGAATATATAAAAGATGCAAAAAATGCGAAAGAAATGATGGCGAATTTAGAGAAAATGTTCGAAAGAAAAAGTATATTCACGAAGTTGTATCTTAAAAGAAAGTTATTAACTATGAAATTGTCGTCTAATGAAAGTATGGAAGAGCATTTTGTCAAATTCGATACACTAATTAGAGACATAGAAGGTACAGAGACGAAACTTGAAGAAAGTGACAAAGTATGCCATCTACTTTTAACATTGCCAGAAAGATACGAAACGGTCATCACAGCCATAGAAACTATTACAACAGGTGTAACATTAGAGTTCGTTAAAAGTCGTTTGTTGGACTCAGAAATGAAATTCAAAAATTCGAAAACGAGTACTACAGTAAACGAGAGTACATTCGCTGCCAATTCTCAATTCGAATGTTATAATTGTGGGCAGAAGGGGCACAAAAGATACGAATGCCCAAAAAGACCAAACAATACGAACAGAGGAAACAACACGTATCGTGGGAGAGCAAGAGGTAACAATTATCGATGGAGAGGATATTCCACCAACTTTAGAGGAAGAAATCAAAGTCAGAAAGAGACAGCAAATACAGGAACTGAAGATGAAATAGCATTCCTAGCATTAAATGCAAGTATAAAACCAAATGAAACTTCAATAACATTCATTGTAGATTCCGGTGCCACTGAACACTTAGTACAAGAATCTTTGGAATCATCCATGGTAAATATACACACATTGGAAAAGGAAGTACTTATACAAATAGCAAATGGGAATACAATTAGTGCAAAGAAAAAGGGAACATTAAAGTTGGAATACGGAGGAACGAATATCATACTAGAAGCACTCATCGTACCAAAACTAAAATACAATTTACTGTCGGTAAATAAAATAATATCTAAAGGGAAAGAAATCATATTTTCCGAAAAAAATGTGAACATAATCGGCGAAGGGGTAAATTTGAAGTATAAACGGAAAGGTAAGCTTTACATAATAGATTTCAATGTGAGAAACGATGAAAAGTGCATGATGACTGAAAATTCCGACATGTTGTGGCACAGAAGATTGGGACACTTGAATAAACACAGTCTCAAGCAACTAAATTTACCAGTAAGTAAAGAAATCTGTGAAGCATGCGTAAAAGGCAAAGCAACAAGATTACCTTTTAAGAAAATGGAATTACCTCGAACAAGGAGAATAGGAGAAATGATACACACCGATTTATGTGGACCTTTGAACCCAGAAACTCATGACGGCAAGAAATATTTCCAAACCATAGTAGACGACTACACACATTTTACAAAAGTTTACTTATTAAAGACAAAAGATGAAGCGGAAAATAACCTAATAGAATATACCAAGAAAATGAAAGCAGAATTCAATGTGTACGTCAGATAAATAAATAAATCTTTATTCCTCGATTTTTTTAAAAAAATTAGTGTATTTATCAAGTGTTATGAGTTAATAGTTGTGTCAAATTTTTAATCAGATTGAAAATTTGATACAACTATTAACTCATAACACTTGATAAATACACTAATTTTAAAAAAAACTCGTTAGAGCCGTTTTTGAGAAATTAAAAAAAAAAACGAAATATAGGAAGAGGGTTGTAAATTAGTAGTATCGCGATGATTCAAATAAATGAAAATGTGAAAGACGTTTGGTTAACACACAGGTGATTTATTTAAAAAAAATGAGGCCACTGCCCCAGTAGCTAGAGTTTTTTCATTCCTAAATTAATTTTATCAACTTATTTTATATGGTACACATGTAAAACTCTTGAGTATCCTCATTAAAATAATATTAATTTATATGATGCATTTAATCAAATTATATTTTAAATATATATCCTATAAACCGTTATCTTGATATCATCAATTAAAATTGTTCCAAACAAGTTATTAAATTAAGTCAAGGAAAAGAAATCTTTAATTATTTTCGATTGATAAAATGAATTACTTCAATCTTATTTTTTCATTAAGTATATTTAATCCATTTAGATTTTATAAAGATATAAATATATCATTTGACATAAATAAATAACCATGAAAATGAGTAATTTTAAATTTTATCATTAAAACAATCTGATTCTGAAGGATTATGCTATATATATATATATATATATATATATATATATATATATATATATATATATATATATATATATATATATAAATATAGGGTGATTCACATAACCATTTCCACCCCTTTATGTCGATAACGGATCGCGATTGATAGGTGGTGAAAAAAAATTTATTACTAAAGTTTACTTGAACCATCAATTTTTTGGAACAAATCGGAAGAATGTTCTATAATTCTATGGGACACAACTTCTTCTATGGGATACAATTTTAAAAACTAAGATGGGTCAATTGGATCAATGGATAGATAGAGAGATGGTTTTAGAAACTTTTATTTAAAAAAATAAAAATGATTTTACTTAGAATTTATAGTATAAATAAATAAACCAACTTCTAATCCCAAATACTAATAAAAAATTTTCTGGGACTAACTTCAAAATTTTACAAAAATAAGATGTATAAACTGGATTGTTGGATAGATAGATACATAATTTTAGAAAGATTTATTAAAAAATAAGCTGACATGTTCTGATGTGGCCACTTGACTTTACCATACAACCTGGCCCCTCCATTATATTTAATATTTAATCAAATTATTTATAATCATGTAGGAGAGGGGGGTTGGTTTTTCCATTTTTAAACTCCTGGGGGCCCACTGATTATGTAAACAAAATTTGGTTGAGTTTGGTACAAGAGCCTATATTTTCATTTTTTGACCCCCCCCATTTTGGGCGGTTAGTTTTTGCGTTTTTAGATTACTGTGGGCCCACTGATTATGTATACAAAATTTGGTTGAGTTTGGTACAAGGGCCTATATTTTCATTTTTTGATCCCCCCATTTTGGGCGGTTAGTTTTTGCGTTTTTAGATTACTGTGGGCCCACTGATTATGTATACAAAATTTGGTTGAGTTTGGTACAAGAGCCTATATTTTCATTTTTTGACCCCCCCCATTTTGGGCGGTTAGTTTTTGCGTTTTTAGATTACTGTGGGCCCACTGATTATGTATACAAAATTTGGTTGAGTTTGGTACAAGGGCCTATATTTTCATTTTTTGACTCCCCATTTTGGGCGGTTAGTTTTTGCGTTTTTAGATTACTGTGGGCCCACTGATTATGTATACAAAATTTGGTTGAGTTTGGTACAAGAGCCTATATTTTCATTTTTTGACCCCCCCCATTTTGGGCGGTTAGTTTTTGCGTTTTTAGATTACTGTGGGCCCACTGATTATGTAAACAAAATTTGGTTGAGTTTGGTACAAGGGCCTAGATTTTCATTTTTTGACTCCCCCCATTTTGGGCGGTTAGTTTTTGCATTTTTAGACTTACTGCGGTTCCACTGATTATGTATACAAAATTAGGTTGAGTTTGGTGCAAGAGCCTATATTTTCATTTTTTGACCCTACACTCCCCCCCCCATTTTGGGCGGTTAGTTTTTGCATTATTAGATTACTGTGGGCCCACTGATTATGTAAACAAAATTTGGTTGAGTTTGGTACAAGGGCCTAGATTTTCATTTATTGATCCCCCATTTTGGGCGGTTAGTTTTTGCATTTTTAGACTTCTGGGGTTCCACTGATTATGTGTACAAAATTTGGTTGAGTTTGGTAAATGGCCAAAATTTTTATTTTTTTATCCTACCCCCCTCCACTCATTTTGGGCGGTTAGATGTTGCATTTTTAGAATTCTGAGGTCCCACAGATCATGTATACAAAATTTGGTTGAGTTTGCTCAAATGGCATAGATTTTTAATTTTTAACCCCCTCAACCCCCCTTAATTTTGGGTCGATATGCACTAAAATCTAATCAGCTCTTAATCTCAATGCACCAACACTACGTGTGAAATTTGGTTTTGATATTCACATTAGTTTTTGAGCGAGCTTGTACACAAAAATTTGGTAACGCACAGACTAACAGAATAACAGACATTTTGATAAAACAGTTATTATCTCGAAAAATATAATTTTTTCGATGTTTCTTTATTAAAGCTTTTTTGTAGACCGAAATCTCATAGTTTCGCCCAATTTATTTTATCAAAATAGTTTTAGCCGTTTTTTGAGATATTTCGAAAAAAAGAAGCAAAAAAACACTTTTTTCAATGCACGATTTCAATAATTGACCATACCCTATATGGTAAAGTAAAAATGAATTATTGTTTATAGTAAAAATAAATACTTGTATGTATTCTCAAATACTAAACAACATTTCTTTTGGAAGACAATTCAAAATTTCAAAATAAAAGATGGATAAACTGGATCGTTGGATAGATAGACACATACTTTTGGAAAGTTTTATTGAAAAAAATATATTAAATAATCATTATTTTTTAAATTATTTAATATTATTCAATCATGTTGAAGTCTTGAAGAAAGGTTGATAATCTGGAATATTTTAGGGTTCGACTAGCCGTGGTGAATTAGAAAATAAGTTAATAATTCAATTGAGTTGACTCTATATATTTTTTTATATATACCAGTATCATCAGTTGAAAACACCGTCAACACTTGATATTAATTAGAAAATTTAAAATATTTTCAGATGAAAAATAAATTTTTTACTTTATTTTTCTAGTAGAAGACACTCTTTTATGTCTCCTTTAATTTATAAAAATTATGCTACTCTCGGCAAAAAGGAACTATCACTTTTATTTTCAGATCATTATAAGGCTTCATCTCTAAATATTTTAATAGATTAATAATAAAATAGATAATAAATAATGTTTATTGCATTATTTTCTCGATTCTGATCCATGATTTATTATCATGACCTTCTAAATACCTAGGTTAAGGGTTAATAAATAGATTTAGTAAACTAACAATCTCGATGTTTCACTTTTAATCAAAGCTTTCTCAGACTCTTAATATTGCTATATTCACTTCATTATAGATAATAAATACCATGTCATCAATAATTGTTTTTCTCATTATGTATCACTAACCAAAACAAAGTCATTAAATTTGAACAAAATTTTTACTACACTCTGAAACACACATACCTAAGAGTCTGAGGAAGCCTTAATTAAAAGCGGCACTTCGCAATCGAAAATGTACTGAGTCTGCATTTATTTTATAGTATTTGATCCCTTGATCTCTTAAAGTCCATTATTATTGTACATTTCAGCTTTGATCTATTTATTTAATATTTTACCCAGTAGCCTATATTCCCAGTCAAATATTTATTTTTCTTGACCATGGCGGTTTCCTGCCTATTTATTTATTTATTTTTTATTCCTTGACTACGGCAACTTCCTTTCTACTTATTTATTTATCTGTTTTTTAAATTATTTAATTTTAATAATTTAACAACAATTTCTTCAAACCCAGTGATATATTCTAACTATTTATTTTTTGTTTTATTTATTTGATTATTTATTTATTCTATCCCAGTGTATTTATTTATTTATTTTTATTATTTGGACGACATGCGGTATTCCTTTTCTTGTTATTATTATTATTTTATTCTTGGTCGCAGCATACTAAGGTTTCACACCGTTCTGCTGTGGCCACACTCTGAGCCACTCAACCGGACCCTGTGTGGGAGGATCGGAGGGCTATAAGGGGAGATGTGGAGGTCCTTTAAAAAAATAATAATATTATATTATAATATTTCATTGAAGTAATGTTTTTAGTATTTTACTTGTTATTAGGCTATTTTTACTAAAAAATTCTAATAATTCAAGGGTATTATTTTATAAACGATGGAATGTGCCTTAAGTCTATTTGTTCTATATCTGACTTAAGTATTTTGTCTAGGATGCTCTCCATGACCCTTTTTAATATGTATCTCTTGTCTGATCGTGCGTCGTGCCTGAGTTCCTAATTCTTTTCCCAGTTCAGAAAAGAATGACTAATATCTGTACCTACGATATATAAATGATTAGAAACGGAAATTCATTTGAAAGTGACTCAACAGCTGAGAGTGTTTATCATAAAAAAATACGTAACCATCCAAGCCTGAAACTCATGATGGAACTCTTTGTTCTGTTTCCAATGGCGACATTCTTCTCGTCATTTTTCAATGTTGTTTTTTAAATTATTTTAATTAAACTCAAAGAATTAACAAATTGTTGAAGTAAGGCCACAATTAGCCTTTGAAGCCTTCCAATAATAATATTAATAACGCTAAATGTCTTGACGATTTTGTTTTCAACTTTTTGCTTATGAAATGACAATTTAATTTAAAAAATTCGGGTGTGTGTTTAAGATCACACGACAGAAGTGATAACTTATATCGCATTTATAATTCTAATATTATAAAATTATTAAAATTTATACTTTTATAAAAAATATATTTTTTAAGTAAACTTTTAATTATTTTTTTGGGATTGTTAAATATATAGTATTTATGTTATGTTATTTTTAAATATTATATTATTATATTTAATGTTTATTTTTTTTTTTTTTTTTATTCAGGATTTTGGACTAAGTATTTCTATTTTTCGATTTAGCCTACTAAAAATATAAATTTTAATAATTTTGGTTATTTTTTGAAAATGAATAATTAATATATTTCCCGACAATGAATGAAAGAGTTAATGCTGAAACACCATCTGTGGCTATATACAGAACCCAAACGTGATGCGTGACGCGTGACGGCTCAATCCCATTTACTGCCAAATAAAATAAAAAGTGTGCAAGGCGCGCCAAAAGAAGTTATTACTTCAAAAAAAGTGACGTTTATTTTATTTTTATAATTGCAACTCTAGGCGAATAAGGACATTGATATAACAAATAAAATATAAATGGGGACAGAGATTAAGATCGAACCCCGGGGCCTGAATAAATTCTTGCCAGGCCTTCGAGTACGACCTAGGGGCGCAAAAACAATTAGAAATTTTCATCTTTTCGCCCCACTATTGGCTGAAAATAATTCGAAAATTAATTAAAGATTAAGAAATATTATCTTGTATTTTAAAATGTTTATAAAAACAAGATAGACAAGTGATTTCGCCTACATGACAGAAGTTAATAGTTTCTCTAAAAGAGTTAAAACACCGGATGTCAATTAGTTTATTTAAACTAGGAATTCACTTAATTGTCAGATTAAGATAAAATTTCTATCTGAATGTTAAATTTATTTATTATTTTTTTTTTGAAGGGGCTGAGGTATGCAATATATATTTTTCTTGTCCCAAAAATTTGTTTTTTTAAATATTTAGGGTTCTGTTGCAATTGACAAAAAAATGAAACACTCCTGGTGACTTTTCATTCACTCATTTCACAGGTATTCCTGTAGTTTTTAAATTACTGAAACTAGAAATCTGAAATTAGACATGTGTAGTTTAAAGATCATTAAATAAAATTTCACTAAAATAGTTAATATATGTACATTTTTTAACTGGGAGTTCTAAAGGTAACCCAAAATCTACACATTAAATATTGGAAATAAACAAATTTGGAAAATGAAATTTCTACGACTTTTCGTTCTTGGCTTATCGTGCTGCGTATCCAAGGAAACACACAAACAGACAGAAAAACGATTACTTATGGTTAGAACTTATTTTTCTCCGCGTTTTTTAAAAAGTGAATTTATTACTAGGGTCGTACCGAGCAATCATTTAGATGATTGTTTTAGAGTATTCTAGTAAAATTTTTAAGAACTTTAAATTTAAATTTGAATAATTTGTTTAATTTGTCTATTTAAGAAGGATGACTCATCAAGTCTAGACAAACTAAAGAATATTTTTCTTAAAAAAGGAAATTGTCTTATTAAACGAATGAATGATTCATTTATTATTTTAAAAGGCATTTGCTTTTTAATGTTGCTGAAAATTAATTCATCCATTGAATGAGCTTATGACTAAGTGAAAAAGGTCATTCACTTCAAAAGCTAGTCTAATTGATTAAAATCAAATTGTTTAATGAGAACACAATTAAAAAATAAGGAAACAATACTCCTGCCTTCCAAGTGACTCTAGTATTAATTCAAATCCAACAAACAAACAAACCTACCTACATTTATTTGATCATTATACTAAAAAATGTCTGAAAAGTGGAGAAAAAACAAAAATTTGTTTTCTCTCCCTTTATCTGTATGTGTGTGTGTTTGGATTTTGATACCCATGATAACACAAGAATGAAGAGTCGTAGAAAGTTACTTCTTGTACCAAAATGTTTGTATTTTCAATGTCGAGAGCTGATTAGATTTTGGGATTTCTACTTTCAGAATTTCCGGCTCAAAAATGGAGAAAACATTATTTTTTCTTAAGATAATTAAAATAAAATACAACACTTGACCATACTTAGGTAAAGTAAAACTGAATTTCTAATGGTTTATTATATTTAGGTTTATTTTTAGGGCTGGTCTAGTTGGCTGGTGAGTCTACCGAATCTGGATAAAGTTTTAATGGTTTCTTTCATTATTCGATTAAAATATAAAATTAGGGGCAGTAGTTGGTTTTTAAAAAAAATATTGGCAGAGCTAGAAAGTTGAAAACTAGGTGGTAACGTGGAGCTTATTAATACAAATGTGTGTGTCAAATTTTTGCTCATTAGCTAAAACCGAGGGGTGAACCGCGACCTAAAATCGTGTACACCTACTTCCACTTCCACTTTCATTTCCAAGAAGAAGAAAATAGATGACAATAGATTATCTAATGAATTCCAAAGTAATTCCAAATAATTCCAAATTCCCACTAGTTTTTGAGCTAGCTCGTCCACAAATTTGGTAACGCACGGACTAACTAACAGACATTTGGACAAAACAATTATTATCTCGAAAAATATAATTTTTTCGATGTTTACTTATTAGAGCTTTTTTGTAGAGCAAAATGCCCTGGTTTCGCTAAATTTTTTTAATCAAAATAGTTTCAGCCGTTTTTGAGATATTTCGAAAAAAAGAAGGAAAAAAAACACTTTTTTCATGCACGATTACAATACTTGACCATACCCTGTATGGTAAAATAAAAAAATATTTTTATATAAATTAGTCATTGTTCTAAACAGAAAAGAGCGAAATAATTACAATTGATTTAATTCCTAAATTCCTATCCTATCCTAATTCCTAAATATCTGCAGATTTGTTATATATATTAATATTAATCAATTGAGAAGCCTGATGAAGCCAGAATAAAGCTGGCGAAACGTCTCAAGAATCAATGACAATTTTTTGATTAACACCTTAAAAACCTGTCCAAGTGCTTGCGAACTTACTTAATTAATAGGGATTAATCTTTTTATTTTTTGATATTTACCATCTTCATCTCATAAGTCGTCATTTTCTTTCAAAGTAAAGTATGTACCAATTTTTGAAAGAATAATTTGGCTCTCTCAGAATATAAATAAATGTCAGGATTGATTCACTGTGCTTTATTTATCTTTCGAGACAAGAGAGGTTCAAGAAAAAAACGTCTCGGGCCAAGGGGGCATTTCCTTTCACCATTTAGAAGTTTAAAAAATAGATAAATAGACAAAGAACAGACTAGACGACTAGACGTTATCTATTTTGTTTTTTAATCAAAAATTCATTTTTAAAATAATCATTAAGACCCCGTCAATTTTTTTTAAAATTTAACACACTGTCGTTTCGGTCCTTGTTGCGGCCATCCTCAGCGCTACTATATTTATTGATTTTTTTTTTTAAATTACTAAACATTAAAATTTAATAATAATTATTATTAAAAGAGAAAGAATTTAATATAGAGACATTTGGTTAATTTTAACCCGATTTTTGAAAAACATTCTAAATATTTTCAAAAAAAGATGATCAAATCTTTAGTAATTAGTAGAGATTGTGGTGTTGGTGCAAGGTGAAACATCTTTAATAAAGATAAGATTTATTTACTCTTATCTTTATCAAATCTTTAGTTTTATAATAATATTTTTTTTTCTTTTTATTTATATATTAATATAAATCGATAGTTCCTTTAAGGTAAAGACACACAGAACTGCTTATAAAAATATAAGAAAATAGGCTAAGTTTGAGACGTTCTGACTTTCAAAATACTTGAGATATTAATTCGTTTTTATTTGTCAATGATAAGGAGAAAATGGACCTTTTTGTGGCTTTTCAGCTCTTCTAGCCATCAGCCAATTTACGATATTTATATTAAATTAAGACTTCTATCGATCAGATTTTTAGCCGGTTGCCTCGAGTCGGATTCGAACTCGGATCCACTTAATTAGTAGGCTAGTACGCTAACCCCTCGGCTAATCCGACCCCAGAAAATGGACCTATTTGAAGAATTTTCTCATAATTTTATGTTTAAAAGTTTGAAAATTCTGTTAGGTACAACATTTGTATAAAAATAGGTACTTTGACGCTGTCATTTTAAGAGAATTAAACTTAATGAAAAATTTACAGGGCTAGCTCATACACCATAAAATAAAATATATATATATATATAAGAATTTATTTTCGACATCGATTAAAATTTTAAACGGTTTTTCGGTTTCAGATAAAATACATGCATATTACTTGTAAATTTTATATAAGTTTATTTAAATGAGCTTTAATGACCTGACAGATCGGAGGACGGAGAGACATTGTATCGACAATAATAGAGTTCCGTTTTACTTTTGTAGCGAATTCTAAAAATTATTATTATTATCCGAGTTAATGCACTTTCTCAGCTTGTGCTGGAAAAATTTCACCTATCCCTTCAGATCTTATTTGGGATTAGGCTCGGACGATTTAGGTAGAGAATTCACCCTGACCCACCTGAATCACCGGATAATCATTAATTGAGGAACTTTCTCATTATCTGGCAAGTTTATGTTTTGCCTTCTGTGCCTTCAGATGATGTTTGGCAAGCCAAGTTTCTCAATATTTCTATCAAAGTTGGATGAGACGATTCCTTCCGCAGACATTGCAAGTAGGCAGATTGTCATTGTGTTTAACTTCCAGATATTTTACAGTTAGATAGCAAGCTCCTCATATTGATTTTTCTTTTTTATTTCGGTTTTCTTAAGATTATTAGTGAGAGAGGTATTCCTATCTCAACTATAATGGCCGTTCAGGTTATTATTATTAATTATTATTTTTATTCTTTTCTCTCCTTTTGAAGGAGGTTTATACTATACTATACATTGGCTATGGGGAGACGGGTAGCTCAGTCAGCTAACGCACTGGCCTCACTTCGGCATCGATCGATTATGACGATGTTGGAGTGGAGGTCCGGGGTTCGATCCTGGCTGGCAAATAAAAATTTCTACCGTCTGAAAACTCGGCTCCCTCACTAACCCTACTAACACTCTACTTATGTGCTGTCTAAATGGGCTTTGTTCCCGGTGACATTAAATAAATAAAAAAATAAAAAAAAATACATCGGCTATAAATAGTAAAGAAGATAGCTTCTATACCAATATTTGATGAGAGAAGGTTCAGGAATCGCCGGACTTTCGCTCACGTACCATTATTATTATTATAAAATTACTTAGAAGATTTTTTAAAATGTCAATGAAAATATCAGACCTAAGTATCAAGGCCGTAGTCATTGGGGTATAACCAGGATTTGAACCCAGCAAGTTTTTTTCTGGCTACAGCCTTATTGAGAATTATTGTCTAAACCAGCGCATCTTAAACTTTTTCCAGATCTCAGATATTAAATTTAAAATAAAGATATAATAAAAATAAATATTTTCCATAGACAATTATTTTTTAATAAAAAATTGTATCTTTATTAAAGATGTTTCAGCTCGCACCAATACCACAATGTCTATTAATTATTTCTAATAAAGTTTTTCTTTCCATGAATTGAACGAATATTTTAAATTATCTGTTTTTAAGTATAACCCAAAATATCACATTAAATTAAAATGAACAGATTTTTAGGGTCTTTAATAGTTTTTCAAGCTCTCGAAAATGTTGGAATAATTAAGCCAGTCAGAATGATTAGAAAGACGCGGCGTCGCCTGCATTCTCTAGGATATGCATTCAAATAGAACGCTCTGTGCCCAGGTTGCATCGCCAGGCGCCTTGGCATTCAATATTCAATAATTTGGGAGTTTATAGTAAAAACATTTTTTATTCTAATCCTTAATATCTCGTCTTCGGTAAGTCGAAAAGCTTTGGGATTTAAAACATAAAGGGGTTCGTGACTGTTTATCATTTTTATAAGAAAATTCTCAAATTTTCACCATCGAATCATTGATTCATTAAATATTTATTCCCGAAATTTGAAGTTGATCGTCTGTCCCATTACAGAGAAATAAATTATTGAAAATTGTTCTTTTAACATGGAAGTAAATGGACCAAGCTTTTAAAAGGGCTATAACTTCAATACAAATTATACCATTTTCAACAAATTAAAGATCAATAATTCAACTTTTATGAATCGAATTATACATTTTACAATAGATTTGACAGTCTAGTTAATTAGTTATTCATAAATGTAAAAACAAAAAGTAATTTGCAGCCAACAGAATATAACTAGTGTAGAATTCCAACTCTATTTCTTGAAATAGTTTTTGTGTTAAATAAATGTTTTTATAATGAGAAAAAATATATAAATATATATGTGATGGTGTCAGGGAAAATGGCTCTTATCTTCAATTACCAGTTTTTTCAGGAACGGCAAAATGGGATTTAAATATGGGTATAATTTTTGATTACATATTTGAATTTAGCAGCAAATTTTCATTAGGAATTAAATTATAGCGAGGATAAAAACAAAACAGTGTGTATAATATAAAAAAAAACATGTGATGAATAAAAACAAAAGAAGTTATTGAATAAATAACCAATAAAATAAATAATAATTATTATTATTTGGTTTATGGCGCTTTCAGCTGCCGGGGGTATATGTGCCTGAATAATAATTAAAAATAATATTGAGGGAAAAATATGATTTCTATTCGCAACTAGGATTAAATAAAATTGAAATGGAAGTTAATTTATTTAATTATTTATTTATTTTAAACATTAGTTGTAATTTTTATTTAAGCAAGTTAACCGTGAAAGTTAAATAATTTATTTCAATAATTTCTGACTGTTAAATCTACAGATTTAGAAATTACATAGGTATTATTTTCAAAAAAGAAAAAATGAAATTGATCACCCTACAGGATTCAAATCTGTGTCATTACTCTATAGCCTAGAAAGAACTACGCGTAGCTGGTATACGCATTCCTCGGGAATAGAAGAAAGACACAGGTTCAAATCCTGTAGGGTGATCAATTTCATTTTTCTTTTTTTGGAAATGATAAATATGTAATTTCTAGAACTGTAGAATTAAGAATAAGAAATTATTGAAATATTTAATTATTTTGTTAACTTTTCGCCCAGGACGTCATCACCCCAGTGCTGTGCAGAAAGTTTCGAATACTAATAATTTTAACATTTATTTTAATTTTTATTAATACTGGCCTCAAATAAAAATTGTCCATTATCCCTGAATTTAAAATTAAAAATAATATTATATATCTCTTTTAACTAACACACAAAATTATCAAACAAAGTTCAGCCTACAATGTACTTATGATTAAGAAAAGAATAGATTATTGCCAATATGGTAAAAAAGTGACCAAATAAAATAATTAATAAAATAATAATGTGCAAAACCTTTCGATCACAGTTAGGAAACTTTTATCAAGCAACGAAAGTTCTTGCCAAAATGAACGTAAATCTCGTTATACTTTTAATTAAAACCAAATCCATAAAAATATAAAGTATGCCTACCATAGCTTAAGCTTGAGGAAGCCCTGAAGAGATAGGCTGTCTCCGCCCCCACAATCCAACCTCCCATCTTCAACTAAAAGAAAAAGTCACAAATTAATCAATATGGTCTTATTGACAAATTAGATTTGAAAAATAATTTAGAAAGAAACTCCCACTAACCGAAGATTCCACTTGATTGCGCCCTGATGACTTCATGTTCTAAACTAAACTAGACCCAATTACAATTTTACTAATAGGGCACAGATGGCCAACTATCTCTTGAATTCTTCTTTCTTCAAAAAACTGGTCTTCTTTCTTGAACGCGAGCTCAAACACGAACGACACACGGTTAGGCTCAGTTTGGCCTAAAAACCCTAATCGAGTTGGATAAACCGCGGAGCTAAAACCGTCGCGTAACCGACCAAAATTATGAAGTAACGCGAAGCTGAAAAAACGAACAAGAAAACGCGCCCACCCCAAAAGAATAGAATGAAGAATAGAAAGTAAAGGAAAACACATCACTCATACAAGTTACCTAGGATAAGAATCATTTAAAGATTTCTTATCTACCAAATCTAAATCTCTCCTCCCACCTACGCAGTCCACCTAATTTCGAAACGAGCTAAGAAGAGGAGAGTTTAAATTGGTTAAAATTAGGATGGGAAACCTACTAGTACATCATAGTATATCCGAAGTACAGCGTAAGATTCAAGGATTAATGTGCCCCTGCTGAAAAAAGAAACCCTATCGAACGAACATAGCTAGCCCTACGACACATCACTCCAGATGTCTCACCTGTACCCAGAGGCATATGTCCTGTACATTCAGGTTTCCAGAAAAGACTTCAGTAACGGTCTTTCGAAAATTATAGAACACACACAGTCATTCAGATAGAGGATATAACCGACCTCAAGTATTGGTTGCAAAGACAGCTGAGCCCTCTCGATAGCTGGAAAGTAATAATAAGCCTACCTATGTCCGGGCACCCCAAAAACCCGGCACATTCGCGTACCTATGGGGTTCTAAGACAACACCCTATGCCAGACTGAGATCTGAGTAGTTCATTGTCATTGCAACCGATACTTAAGTAAATCGGAAAATCCGTAATTAAAAATTAAAAAGGCCTAAACCCCACTTATAATTATATCGTTGGCGAAGACGCAGATATATATTTTGTTTAAAATTCTATGATCGCCCTCATTTCATCTAATTCCTCACCTAGGAGGAGTTATATTCGCGGATTATCAGTATTATAAACTGATTCTAACTATAAAGGCATGTTTGTGGTTGGTTATCTCAATGTTTAATAAATTTAATATGTCTGTTGTACCTGAAAATAAAACACATAGACACATTGCACACCAAAGAGAAAGAAAAGAAGATAGAAATAAATCCCTTCCCTAGTAGGTATTAGAGTAGATAATACTTTCTCTATACCTATGGAGACACATACATTACTAAACATCGTTAGACCAATCACACACCTTTCTATTCTATTGATTCCTAATTTCTAAACAGTGAAAACCTTTTTTGAGCCTTTTTGATTATCATTTGGATAATCAAAAAGCGGAGACTGCGATGTCCCTCGGTGGTCGGGTATGGAATGGATGATGGACGAGTGATTAACCTAAATAGGGAGAGAGAGACATCCTAACAGCTAACACGACCCGAGAAGACACGAGATCGAGTTTTACTTACGCCAACCTATAATATAACCACCCGTCTCATCATCCATTTTACTCAGGACAGCCATTCCTTCCTTCCTTCCTGTCTTAGAAGGTGTAGGCACGCCTGCATGCATGGGTTGCATAGGCATGCGTTTGGTAATCGAGAGTCACTCAAAATCCTATTCTAATTGTGATTTTAATAAAAATTTAAAGTTCAATTTATTTAATAATTGTAAATTAATTTAGAATTAAATTTATACTAGAAAAAATAATCTGTGAATTTAAAATGAAAAAATATTAATTTAATTTATTTAATTAAAATAAAAATTAAATTTACTTTACTTTTAATTTAAGTTTTATAAAAATTTTTTAAATTATTATTTTCTATATTCTACTTATAAGGGATAAAGATGAGAACCTGTGTCTGAAAGAGAAAAAAATTAAAAGAAAAACATCCTACGTTCTAAGGAGGCATTCTAATGCCTTTTAGTAATCAAACTAGCTATATACGAGAATTTGTTTTTGTGAATTAAGAAATTTTTGAAAAATTAAAGAAATAATTCGATCGACCTAAATAAAACTAAATGAATTGATTGCTGCGCCCCGCTTGTGAATACATACATTCGTTGTATAATAATGGACGATCAGCAGCTTAGAAATATCCGCCTTCGACTTCTCGTAGAACACCTATAAAGAATAAAAATAGTATTTCATTATAATAAACAAAAAAACAAAGAACATCTCTTATATCAGACAAACTACCCGGGCCCAATTAGAAGTTCTATCCGGCCCGCCATAAAATTTAAAACAATAATAGGTATAGAAATTTTCAATTTTAATACTTTTAAAAAATTCATTAATGGCGTGTTCCATATTAATTATATGAACAACTGTCTTCAACTATGAAGCTTCGAAAGAGTTGTTTGTATAAGAAACAGACTGATAGATGAGCATTTAAGTCTTTTTCAGAATTAGTAAATCTTGATTTGAACCAGATTATGAGCAACTTTTAGAAATTCGTAAGAATCCCGAAATTTTTTTTTTTTTTTTACTCCTTTCAACTCAAACAAAAAAGCCAAAAATCCTGCTAAAATGAAAAAAAACTTTCATATAATGACCATTCATTAAACTAATTAACCCGAAGGTTTGAGTATCTTTTTGAAAATAATATTGATTTTTTTCAAATTATTTAAACCAAATATGTTAAGAAAGAATTTATATTTAAGTTCCAAAATCTAAGATTTTAATAGAATAGTTTTACCACATTGCATATCAGAGGGCTTCGCCCCTCAGGATTTGAACCCGAGTACTAACACGCTTGCTTTTTTGTCTCGAGGGTAGAACTAACAAGCCCGGCAAGCGTGTTAGTACTCGCGTTTATCTCCTGAGGGGACGAAGCCTTCTGATATGCAATATAAAATATTCTATTCAAATCTTAGATTTTGGACCTTAAATATAAATTCTTTCTTAATATATTTGGTTTATAATTTGAAAAATCAATCTTATTTTCAAAAAAAGATACTCAAACCTTCAGGTTAGTTATTTTAATGAATGGTCA
This sequence comes from Forficula auricularia, assembly GCA_024734495.1. NCBI lineage: Eukaryota > Metazoa > Arthropoda > Insecta > Dermaptera > Forficulidae > Forficula > Forficula auricularia. The sequence continues at coordinate 37,674 of JALMQS010000779.1, read as the reverse complement.
TTATATGAAAACTTTTTCATATCAGCAGGATTTTGGCTTTTTCTGTTTGAGTTGAACGGAGTAAAAAAAAAATCGGGCTTCTCTTTAATATATAGAATGTCAGAGTGTATTATTGTCTCGAGGGTAGAACTAACAAGCCCGAAAAGCGTGTTAATACTCGGGTTCAACTCCTGAGGGGACGAAGCCCTCTGATATGCAATGTAAAAAATATTCTATTAAAATATTAGAGTTTGGACCTTAAATATAAATTCTTTCTTAATATATTTGGTTTATACCGTGAGTTGTAATTTTGAAAAAAAATCCATCTTATTTTCAAAACTAGATACTCAAACCTTTGGGTTAATTCTTTCAAAAAAGAAATATTTAAGAAACAACATATTACTTAAGAGTATCTGGTTTTTTATATTATATTTAAGTTATCGAAATAGAACAAGAAATGACTTGTTTTGTATAAAAATATTTATTAGTAATTTACTTTTATCGAAAGAGAATAATTTTGATAAAATAAAATATTAATATTTTAATTTTGATTGTTCGAAGAAAAAGAAATTCCCAAAATCTCAATTCAATCGGAGTTTGCTCAACCAGTTCAGACCTGCATCCAAATCACTTAATGCATGGCTTGGGCGTCCCTAGATGAATTCTAGCAATTATCTAGAATCAATTTTACTATCAATCCACTAATACTAGCACATAATTACAATGAATTGCAATTTAATCAACTCTAATAAAAAGAAAGCATAAGCTTTGCATCGATCTCAACTCCTCAACACATATTAATAATACTCAAATAGATTTTAAACTTTAAAATGTATAGGAATAAAACCAATATAAATAATATAAGAATAACACGTTAAATGTTTACTATTAAAAAATGAATACAACTTTTAACCTGTGATATTAGGCTTACCAATATAAAGTCGAAATTTGCAAATTTAAAGACAAAGATAAAAGTTTTAAATCTAAATAAGACATCCAAAATTGTATTAAAATAATATATTATATAGAAACTTACATTAAAAGAGGCTCGAGGAAGTCAAGATGATCACAGGATACAGCTTCCCATGGTGTATTAGTGATTTCTTGGTCTGAAAAATAAAACTAAAATTAGTATTTTGAAATCAAACATATACAATTCAAGTGGTTAACTCATCAGTCTCCTAAAATAAGCTGTAATAGACAGGATTATTTAATTTCTATTGAGTCAATTGTATGGGGTGTGTAGGAATTATATAAATTTTTTTTTTACTTATGGAAAGTGGTGTAGGTTTTAGGTGAAACATGATGTTAGTTAATAGAGTAAAGGGTGTGTAGTTTCACAGTGAATGAAATAAAACTCAAAGAGTTTATACAACTCAATATATTTCGGATTATTAGTCCATCATCAGGAGTTTACAAGTTAATACTGTATTAATACATTAGGAGTTTACAAGTTAATACTGTATTAATACATTAGGACGTTTATGTTAATACATTAATAATCTTGTAAACTCCTGATGATGGACTAATAATCCGAAATATATTGAGTTTGCATAAACCTCTTTGAGTTTTATTTCATTCACTGTGAAACTACACACCCTTTACTCTATTAACTAAATTTTTTTTGTTGAGGCATGAAACTTTTCACTTTGGAAATCTGAGTTAAAATGGTGATTAAATTTGTAGAATTTTTTAAAAATGAAAGTTTTTTGTTTTGTTTAGAAATTGAATAAAAAGTAACAAGCCCATAGATTCAATTTCAATCTGTTATAGGATGCTAAAGAGAATTGTTTAAAAATTCGGATAGGTTACCATCTAATTTGATTGATTTTCACTCAATCGATTGCTCTTTCAATAACAAATTCAAATAAATAACACTTAAATAATAAAACTAAATTTTCTTGCACATAGGGATGAAATTCTCTGGAGCCAAAGGGTCAGATGGAGAGTTGACTCGGAGGAGACGCTTACTAATTGACCTACTCAATGTCTTGAGAGGGTCAACCGAGAGGGGAGGGGGGACTCCTAGGGGTGGAGGGGAGGCTAGACAAGTCAAGACCTGCATTGAGATCGTTTAATGCATTTAATAAATAGATTTATATATAAGTACCATACATATATGGTGCATTCCACGGCAAATCGGACGGTTTGAAAAATTTTAATTTTTGATTTCCTTCATTTTTGACATTTTTTAGTACCCATCAAAAAACAATTCCTTGTAAATTTTGAAATTTTTTTGATCACCGTTTTAAAAGATATCGAATTTCGGTTTTTCACTCATAACTTCTTCAAAAATAATCTAAATTCAATTTTCTTTACTTTACCATACGAGGGTATTGTCAAACATAGTAATCGTGCATGAAAAAAAGTGTTTTTTTGATTATTTATTTCGAAAAATCTAAAAAAACGGCTGAAACTATTTTCATTAAAAAATTGAGCGAAAACTATGTCGTTGCGCTCTACAAAAAGCTGTAATAAGTGAACATCAAAAAATTATATTTTTCGAGATAATAATTGTTTTGTCAAAATGTCTGTTAGTCTGTTAGTCTGTGCAACACCCAATTTTTGTGGACCTACTAGCTCAAAAAACTAGTGTGAATATCAAAACCATATTTCAAACGTAGTGTTGGTGCATTGAGATTAAGAGCTGATTAGATTTTAGTGCATATCCACTCAAAATTAAGGGGGGTGGGGGAGGCGGATAAAAATTAAAATTATAATATATTCAAATTAAAAAAACAAAAACAAGAAAAATGAAATATACTAAAAAATGTACACATAATAGCAAAAATATTTTTTCTGAGGGGGGGGGGGTCAAAAAATAAAAATCAAGGCTATTTGAGCAAAATCAACCAAATTTTGTGTACATAATCAGTGGGCCCCCAGAAGTCTAAAATGCAAAAACTAACCCCCTCTACATGATTAAAAGTAATTTTATTAAATATTAAATATAAGTGAGGGGCCAGGGTGCATAATAAAGTCAAGTGGTTGGCCACATCAGAACGTGCCATTTTTTTTTTTTTTTTTTGAAATTTTTTGTTTTTTTTACATACTTTTTAGAAAAAAATACACCGGATAGTGCCCCAATGATAATTACTACTATTTTTTTTTTTGATTTTCGATTTTTTATTTTGATTTCCTTTCAACAAACTAAAATACTAATTATTTATTTTAAACACCTGTTAACTATAAAAATCAATTGAAAAAACTAAAAAAAAGAGAACTCAATACCAAAGAGTGGTTTTAATAATGATTAAATTTTGAAAAATGGAAAAAAGTAATTATAATAGGCCCACTATCAAACTATCAACCCGGTCTTAAAATATGTAGAATGAATAGAAGTTTAAAATAAAAAATTATCAAAAAATCGAAGAGTATACATGCAGTTTCAAAAACAAGATTAAAATTTTCAAACTCAAAAATCGCATTTAAAAAGACGTTAAATAATTTTTTGTATTTTTTTTTCTACAAAGTATGTAAAAAAACAAAAATTAAAAAAAAATTTGAATTTTGACCATTTTTGAAAAAGTTATGAGCGAAAAATGAAATTCGTTATCTTTTAAACAGGTGACCAAAAAAATTTCAAAATTTACCAAGAAGAGTTTTTTGATGGGTACTAAAAAATGGCAAAAAAAGAAGGAAATCAAAAAATAAAATTTTTCAAACCGGAGTTATTTGATAATTACCATTAGTCCGCTCTTCCTACCCTTCCCCAAAACCCCTTTTGGGCCAAAATATCAAAACGTTATATAGGTACCAATAATTAGAAGACAAATATGAAATTTCTTAATAATCCCTTCAGCCGTTTTTAAGTGAATCGTGAGCAATATTTGCTCGGAACCCACGTAAACAGACAGACAGACATGAATTTAGTTGGGGGTATTTTCGTTCATAACTTTGCTTGAAAAGTATGCAACAAAAATATGGCGTGATTTGGACCAATTTACAGACAAAAGGTTAATTGTATATATATATATATAGATTCATAAAAAAATTAATCAATGTACTTTTTCAGAAGCGTTTTTCTTTCAAATTAAAGCAGACATTTTTAATAGAGGTTTTGTTTACAAGTTCTTCTAAAGTTATATCATTATTTGGGTGAGTTCGAGGTTCGAGCTCTTTCAGCTGATCATGTGCCAATGGCATTGGTTACATACATTGCAAGAATTAGTCTAGTGAGGAAACGCTAGGAGTTAAAACATGCCATTCCTTAAGATACCCATGGAACAGTTTGTTAGTACTGGCTTAGGTTTTAAATTAATCTAATGAGAAGATTCTACAACTTACCACTTCAATCTAGTATATGATACATTTGCAGCACTTAATTTCGTTTAGGCTATTTTTTCATATAGACAAACAAAACATTTAAAATATCTTAAGTCTTAATTTTAATTATAAGGAAAGTGATTTAAAAAAACCGTGTACTTTTATAAATAAAGTGTGAATTGATTTTTATGTATTATTTAAGTATTCAGGAGCTATAAAATGTTTAAATAGTCTATTATATAACTTTATTTATTCTCTCAAATGTAAATGAAAAAAATATATTGTTCAGCCAAAATAACGTACTTACTCGAGTTTATGTAATCTCTTTTCGCACATATAACAAATATGTTTTAAGATAAAGTAGAAAATAATTTATTTGATCAACAACTTATTAAATTTCAGAAAAATTTATATAAAACTTTCATTAATATAAAATGTAAAGATTTGTTATTTTTACACTTTGTAGGAACAATTAAAAATCTTGAATTTACTAGTATTAGTCAACTCTAAGGTAGTTTTAAACCACATTCAATCCCATCGATCAGCTAAAATCCGCTTCCAATCCAGGATCGAATAAGTGAATTTGGGATCAAAGTGAATAAAAGAAACAGTGGTTACACCCAACAAATCTCATTCCGCTTATGAACGAACTGGGATTGAAGGTAAAATGCGGTGTGGGTTTATAGTGAAACTTTTTTAAATTATAATAGGTTGGAGTTGGTGGTGTTTCACAGTAAGACTCCACCAAGTTAGACAACACCAAATCCAACCTATGATAATGGATTTTGTTAAGCGAACTCCTGAAGATGGGCTTATACCCCGTAATATATATTGAGTCGTGCTAAACAAGCATCTGATCTTTTATTTATGTGAAACCTACCTAGTATTTTATATTTAAAAAAAAATTTGAAATGTTCGAAAAAAAAAATTTCAAAAAATTTTCTTTACTGGAATTGAAGTGCTGGATGTAACAAGTTCAATGATAAATTAAATTGGAGAAAAATATGAAAACTCGATAAATATACTGTCTCTTTAAATTTTAGTAATTTGGTCATCGAAAGGTTTGAGCTAGAAAATTGAAAATTGACATATTGGTACTGTATATTAATACAAAAATACTCCTTTTTAGATATCTCTCTATATGACAATTCGATCTTTTCTGATTTTCTGCATTTTTGAACCAGAACTTCTGAAACTGGAAAGTCCCAAAATTTAATTAGTTAATTCTTTTTGTAAATGGAAACATTTTGGCACCAGAATGAAATTTTTTCGACTTTTCGTTTTTGAGTTATCGCGTGTATAAGAATGAAAAATAATACAAAAAATGGGTGTAAAATGATTTTTTTCTACATTTTTAAACATATTAAGCAAAAATTATTGAATTAATTGACTACTTGGACCGCCCTTTTATAGTATACTTTAAAATAACATATCTCTTTATAGTTACTAATATACTAATTTATTTGTATTTATTTAAACAAGTTCAGTAGGCTATATGAGGCCATTATTAGTTAGGTAATAACCTAACTAATAATAATAATAATGTTTGTGACTAACTTGTAATAACAAGTGAGTCATAAAATCGGCAGAAAAATAAATAAATAGTCTTTGAGATGGCTTAATTTTAAATATTACTCTGCACCTAAACGTAATCTAAGTCTGGAATATGATATTGATGATAACTCAAGAACAGAATATAATAGAGTGTTTATTCTCTTATCAAAATGCTTGTGTTTAAAAAAACAGGGAAGTGGTTGAATTTTGGGTTATCTAACTTCAGGACTTGCTGAAGAAAAATGCAGATCAGGACTTCCAAATGAAAAATGCAGACTATCAGAAAATAATCGAATCTTTATATAGATAGATGTTGAACGGTAGTAGCTAATGAACTAAAATCTCGCCTAAAAATCTGTACTATTAAGCAAATTGGTTAATCCTCAGGAATTTTCTTTGGAAATCAATAAGGTAGCGGCTTTATTCAAGAAGCTCACACTTATTTATGAATAACTAATGTAATGCTAATGTATAATTATGTAATGTGTTGATGTATTCAATGAGTATTGTTAATGTATTTATGTGTAAGTAATGAGTATTGTTAATATATAATTTTGTAAATTGAGGCTTCTAGCCGTTGAAAATTAAATAAATAAATAAATAAATAAAATAAACAAATATTTCTTGTAACCGAGAAAGAATTTAATTTATAGGACAGAATCTAAAATTTTAATAGAAATATTATTAAATTGCGATATCAGAGGGGATTCATCCCCCAGGAGTCTGAACCCGAGCTCATTTTTGAAAAACATTCCAACTCTTTTGACAAAATAAGATGCTCAAATCTTTACTTTTATATTAAAATAGCAGGACTTGTATGAAAAACTTTTTTTCATTTTAAGCTAAATTGTTTAATTTCCGTTATATATTAATGGAGTGAAAGATTTCTATGCTTATATCAAATATTGCGATTCAAAGGGAGTTTTTGTCTCGAGGGTGTGAGCTGACAGCCCGGAAAGCATGTTAGTTCTCAGGTTCGACTCCTGGGGGATGAATCCCCTCTGATATCGCAATTTAATAACATTTCTATTAAAATCTTAGATTCTGTCCTATAAATTAAATTCTTTCTCGTTTATAATTGATTTGTTAATCTGAACCCGAGCTCATTTTTGAAAAACATTCCAACTCTTTTCAAAAATAAGATGCTCAAATCTTTATTTCTTGTAAGCTTCAGCTTTCTAGCTCAAACTATTCCCTGGCAAAAATAAGCGGCCAAATGCGAGTTAGTCTAGCATTCTAAGGGTACCTTATAAATCTTGAAAAATTCTTGAGATAAGTATCAAATACGTTTTATTTGCCATTACAGATTATAGTTTTGAAGGTTTCGAAGGTATGACCTCCAAACATTTGTTAAGTGACCAGCTTACTTTTAGAGAAAAACGAATTTACCTACATCCAAACGGGTAATTGAATACGTAAGAAATAACAGATAAAATATTTATAGTTAAAAAGAAAATTATGAAGCTCAAACCTTCGTAATTATAACCTCTAACAAATAAAATATACACACATTTATGTTTACATTAAGCAGAGGACAACCGCATTGATTTCTCCTTATGAGAATGAAAGTTTTTGTCTTTGTTCTTAATCTTAGTCATTACTGCAGTTTGAAACTCCAGTTAAGTACAAAAATCCTATAAAAATAGTTTGTTACTTTGACCCCTTCTGAACCGTAATTTAAAAATGGATTAGATTAAAAAAAAGTTGTCTTAAATGAGCTTAATGAGATCTTTATGGGGATATTTCATACCCCATGATAAAAAAATCTATTTTAGATCCTTCGAAAAATGCGACAAATAATTATAAATAACTTTAAATTTCAAATTTGTATCTTACGATAGTTTTCGAGCTTAAATTGTTCTGGCTGAAGGAAATAAGACGAACAGGCTGATAAACATGCAGACCGACACGCACTAATAGGGTCCCGTTTTATGTTTCAACGGAACCCTGATAATTGACAAATCAGTGAAATTTGCAATCAGAGTAACGCGATATAATTTTTTTTCAATTTTTCTTCGATATATAAAATAATTTTTATCTTTATAAGAAATTAATAGATAAAATATTTTTTTATATATTTATTTTAGATTATTTTGAATGATCTTGGTGAACATGCTCTCATCTTTAAAATTACATAAGTAACGAGTTTGATTCTTTTTCACCGTTGCCAACTAGCTACTAACTTTGAACAAAACATTAATGTCTGTTGATGTTTATTAAATGAGAATACAATAATTACTTTGTTATGTTCGGTAGTTTATGTAAATAACTATCAAAATTTGAGTTTGTTTATCACATTGAAAAATCTATATTCCTTAATTAAATTGAAGGAAAAAGTGAAAACTTTTTCAAAACTTGTCATAATGATGAATTTTCAAGATTTGCAAACGATTAAAAAGTTTAATATTGCCTAAAAATACATCATATTAATAGAAATCTATGTATTTAATTGCACTTTAATTGATATAAAACAAAAACTTCTCAAATATATAGTCTAGGAATAGAAAAGAACCACGACTCCTCTAAGGCCCATGATTAAATAAATCTATTAATAAAATAAAATAAATATTATTAGATAAAAAATACTTAGTAGGTTTCACATTTAGATATAAAAATAAAACGAATTTATTTTTGGAGAGACTTTAATCTCGATATAATATATATTTCAGGTGGCTAACTTTCTGTTGCTCCTGAAGATGGGTTAGCCACCCGAAATATATTTCGAGATTAAAGTCTCTCGAAAAATAAATTCGTTTTATTTTTATATCTTAATGTGAAATCCTACCAAGTATTTTTTATCCAATAATTTAAAAAATGTTTCACCAAGTACCAACACCAAATTCTTTAAAAACTTTTAAAATAAATATAACAATTTTGTTTTATTTATTTATTTTATTTTATTATTTTTTTCCGCATTTTTCATGGACTAATTCCCTAAATAGAAAGGCCAAAATCTAATCACTCCTCGTCAAATACAAACATTAAGGCACCAAAATAAACTTCTACAACCTTCTGTTTTTGAGTTATCGGATCAAGATAAGTGACCCACCGATGAGACAAGAAAAAATACGCCTCAAAATAAATTCTATATAAAAAAAATGAAATTTTTTGAGTGAAATCAATATATTCGGCGGAGATTCTAAATATATATGAAATTCATAATTAATTAACCCAGGTGCCGATGACATTGCCCTTCTAGGAAGCAATAAAAAAGAATTAGAGGACGCCCTGAATGGAATTAACCAAATCCTAATAGAAGAAATCAAAATGAAAATAAACAAGAATAAAACCAAGGTCCTAGTATGTACAAAAAAAGAACAAACGAGACAGGAATGCATCAAAATTAACCAAGAAAACCTAGAAGGAGTTAAGGAATTCCGCTACCTAGGAAGTAAAATAACATGGGATGAGAGGAGCGAAAACGAAATTAAATCAAGAATTGCCAAAGCAAAAATGGGGTTTAATTCAAAACAAAAACTACTATGCTCCTACCATAGCCATGTACGGGTGTGAAACCTGGACAATTAGAGAAGCGGAGAGAAAGAGATTAGAGGCTTTCGAAATGGGGTGCTACAGAAGAATGATGAATATCAAATGGATGGATAAAATTACAAATGAAGAAGTTCTTGGAAGAATCGGAGAAAGAAGAACCTTGTGGAAGAGTCTGAAGAAGAGAAGAGGTCAGATGATGGGGCACACACTGAGACATGGGGACTGCTTAGGGATATCTTGGAGGGGGAGGTGGGAAAGAAAAGGGGAAGACCCAGATTAGAATATTTCAACCAAATAATTGGGGATATGGGATGCCAGACATTAAGAGAGGTCATACAGCTGGCGGGGGATAGAGTCGAGTGGAGACGGATTGTTGCATCAAACCAGTCTTAGGACTGTATACTCAATGATGATGATGATGGAAGATAAAGCTGATTCATCTTCAGATTCTTATCATAGGAGTTTAAGTCTTGAATACTTAGTTTTTAAGATCAAGGACATCTAAGGTTTGTCGTTTTAGAATACAGTGGAAAAGAGATACTCAAATTCCTTCCTTTGCCGTTTATATTTATATAAATATAACTAAATTCAAAACTAAGCTTTTCACCCCAAAAAACCATATTAATTTTAAATCTTGAGTTCCTACCATACAAAATATTTTTTTTTAATGTGAACTGACTTCTAAATATTTTCAACTGAGAGAACAAGTATCCAAACAGACTTCTGATGTCACATCACGTAATTGTTTTTAGAATTTCCAATTGTTTATCAAATATCACTACTGTATTTTAAAATATTTTTGAAAACAAAACAAAAATCTGTTCAATATTTTAAATTAAAATCTTTTAAAAATTTAAATTTTAAATTTCGATGCACGGCTCTTATAACTCAATGAATCCAAATTTTAGTTGTCTGGTAATATTTTGTCCATTAATTTCAATACCTGTGTCTTTGCTATCTTTGAATTCTTTAATCGCTTCATCCATAGGTATATATATATTCGAATATATTTGAAAGTTAAAAATTTATAAAGTTTAAAGGAAAATTTGGGGAGAAGGTCAAATCAATTTTTTCGCCCAAAAATACAAAATAACAAGTAAATAAAATTTGCTTGTGATTTGAACTCAGATTGTTAAATTATTAAATATACTAGTATATACATATCGTCGCCTTAGAGAGTAAACCTGCTAACTCACAACAAGGAAATTTTACAGGGCAGAGAAAAAACAAACAAAATTTAATATTGTTGTTATGGGAAAAAAATATTTTTCACATTTTTTTTCTACAACTTACGATCGTAATTTTAAGTATCAGTTTTGCTTGGACGATGCTGCATCTCTTATTCTTGAGAAAAGTATTAATATGCCATATATGATAAAAAATGAAGTTAGCAGGTTTACACACCAAGCCGACGATATATATATTTGATATATATATGTGTTTATGTATATTTGCATCAAGCAGAGAACCTTTGTTTCTCTTTATGAATATTAAATATCAGCTGAGACATCTTAGTCAAATTTTAGTTAAAGTCCCTCAGGGATAGAAATATGAGATTTGTTAAAAGAATTTAAAAATCATTAAATATCCAACCCCAGAAAACCAAACAAGTTTAACTTTTGCAAGGAAAGATGTAAGTATTTATTTAACCTGTATATATTTCAAGAGAGTCTGAAATTTGTGAAATAGCTTAAAAAATTAAAATTATTTTATGCACCAATTGAAAATTTGAATAAAACCCAAAGTTTTTTTTATAAATTAAGATGTAAAATAAAATTCTCTAAATTAAATTTTAAATTAATTATTCTAATTAGAGGTGTAATATGTAGATTTTTCATTATTATATCAGAATTTCTACAAAATAGAATAATCACATATGTTTTTAAGTTTTAAGATAGTCGCAAAATGGCTATATAACATTCTTTTAATACAGAAACATCTTATCAAATAGAATATTTACCCTTAGTTAAGGATCAGAATCATTCAATCGATTTAAACTGGTCCTCTCAAATGAAAAAGTTTTTAAATAAAACAGAAATTTGGTTTAGTCAGGACATAAATACTAAATGACAAGTTAATAAAATTCAGGTTATTAGTTTGTTAAATATTAGCTGAAAGCTCTTAGTCAAATAGTTACAGTCAGACTCAGGGGTAGAAATTTATATTATTTATATATTATAATATGAGATATGTTAAAAAAAATGAAAAATCATTAAATATCCAACCCCAGAAAACCAAACAAGCTTCGGGGTAACAAAAAAATCTAACAGGGGAACTGGAGGTTTATTAGTTTTGTTAGGACCATAACAGAACGGTAAATATTGCCTTTGCCCCTTTTTATATATTAATCGATTTTAGTCAGGGAAGAATCCTAGCAATGAGGGTCCTCATTCGGATGATGAGAATTCTTCATCAGGCTAGAATGAAGAATTCAAAAACACTGTACTTTTAGCTGGGCACAGGATAAACCCTGAAATGGTGTGCTCCGAGGGGTGAACCGCGATTGGAATTAGGTGTACACCGTCTTTGGAATTATTTGGAATTACTTTGGAATTCATTAGATAATCTATTGTCTTATACTTGGAAATGAAAGTGGAAGTGGAAGTAGGTGTACACGATTTTAGGTCGCGGTTCACCCCTCGGCGTGCTCCATCTTTGCAATAAATATGAAAATGAAGATTTATTTCATATTTTAAATGTGTGTCTAATGAAGTCTAATGACAGAGGTTTACTTGAGGGACTCTATTGAAAATGTTGAAACTTTCAGGGATATTTTAAGACCTTTGAGCTTATATAATTTTGATCCGCGTCTCCGTTCATTTATTATAAATGAATGAGGGAAAGAGAGGAATGCTTGCTTTTTTTTAAATGTGTTCACTAATTTATTTTTTCTCAATATATTAATTCTGTATATACAATAAATAAATAAATAATATTTAGCCTAGGCGAAGCTTCGCACCCTGTCATTCAGCTGGTTAGAAACATAATATTTTCATTTGGGTTTTATTCAAACATCGGACACAGGAAATTTTTTGGTTTGGCTATATTTAAAGGGTGCATTGAGCTTTTCCCCTTTGTACATTCGCACAGAAGGGAGGGAGAATGCGCAAAACTCAGAATGAGGGTAACCTACCTCAACATTGCTTTTGTTGATCTCATGTTACGGGGTGGATTGCAATCATGCGCACCTATTATATTACAAATATTTGAACGAAAGTAAAATTAAGTCGGGAGAGATGGAGAGAGAAACTTAATAACAAACCGTTAACTTGCAGCTAATCAAATTCTACCTTGGAATTAGATTTAATAAAGAAAACTAACAACAGAAAATTAAATTGAAATTATTATTAAAGTCCATAGCATCCATATTATTTAATTAATCAAGCATGTTAGCAGGTATTTGGATGGGAAAGTAGCTAATCAGAAAATTCTCATTGATTTACGCAACGTTTCACCAATTTTATTTCGACTTCATGAGGCGTCTCAATAATTATATAATCATTGAGACGCCTGATGAAGCTGAAATAAAATTGGCAAAACATCGCGTATATCGAAATCAGAATTTTTTGATTTGCTACTTTCCCGTTCAAAAACCTGCTAACATACTTGATTAATTAAATTGAAAGTTTCTTTTTGCCGAGAGTAGCAGATTTTTTATAAATTAAGAAGAGAATAAAAGAGTGTGTCTTCTGCTGAAAAAATACATTTTTTAATTGAAACTTTCACACATCAATTCCTGTGAATTGTAATAGAATGATAAAGAGGGCAAAGCCCTCAAAACTATAGTCTTGTTATAAATAAATTAAAAAAATTATTTTTCCAGCAGAAGACATACTCTTTTATTGTCTCCTTTAACAGAAAATTAATTTGATCTGTTCAAATCAAACACATTGTATAATTGAAGAAGCTTGACATACCTGGAGGAATTTAAGTTTCGGGGTAGATAATAAATAATTGGACGAAAAATTGAAAGCTTTTTAAAGACTCGGTGCGCTATCACAAATTTTGGTAATTTGGCAATATTTGCGAACGATGAGTTTATCATAGAAACCTAAGACTAGCAGTATCAGATTATAAATTCCAACCTTGATTCAAAATTTTTCCTCATTAGCGTTAACTCATTCCGAGCTTTCAATAAAACGATTTAATTTTTTCTAAATTTCAATATATTTTATTTAGAACTACTGAGGGTGAATAAATTAATAATCCAATCACATAGTTTCAATGAGAATTCAAATACTTTGGCATCAGAACGATATTTTCACGACCTTTCTGAGTCTTGAGTTATTGTGAGCATAGAAATATAGAAACACAGAGAAAAAGGAAAAAAATAAACAATTTATTGAAAATTATTTTTCTCCAGTACTTCTAAACATAAATGAGAAAGAAAATGAAAAATTTTGAATGAATTCATAAATACGCAAACTATATGTGTAACTGCAACCCCAAACTTAGTAAGGAAATGATTATCAAAAATAAGATAATAAATTAAGATACATATCCAAAATTTATAATGCCATCAGTAAGCGAAAAAATTTAGTTGAGTTTGGTACAAGGGAGCTAGATTTTCATTTTTTGACCCTACACCCACCCCTCTCCCCATTTTGGGTTAGTTTTTACATTTTTAGACTTCTGGGGTCCCACTGATAAAACTGTATAAAAAATTAAAGTAGCAAAAATTGTTTGAACTAGATTGGAGTGATAGGTTTGTTGCAGCCATTTAGTGATGTTATCAACTTATTTAGAAAGGAAAATACAACCCCCTCATTATCTAATTACTTAGTTTACTATCAAGTACCTGTAATGGCGTTTTTTTAGATTGATTTTGTGAAGCACAATACCATTAACGTATGGGGCTCTTTTACATTCCAATGAGTCGTATTGTTTTCTTTTAAGTGTCACAAAATTGGGGATTTATACCGTAATAGCTTCATTCCAGACAGACAGCAAATTGGAACTCCAAGCATTAAGTGATTAGATAGAAAATGAGCAAAATATTAGAAAGTATGGATAAACGTTCAGGATCTACATATTTATCATCATTTGCAAAAATTATCGTACACCGTCAAATAAAACCCTTGGATTCATAAAGAGAAATCATTCAGAATGAACACATCTCCTCTGTGGCGAAATCTGCAGCAAGGAAGATTGGCTTCTTATTCAGGTCCAAGCGATTTTACAAACCTCCACAACTTCTCACCATCTACAAGGCCCAAATCCGCCCCTGTCTCGAATACGGCTCTCATCTGTGGAGAGGGGCCTCAAAATACTCTCTTGCTACCCTGGATGCAATTCAGAAACGAGCCGTCAGGCTAATTGACGATTCTACCCTCACCGACTCCCTCGACTCCCTGGCTCATCGAAGAGATGTCTCTGCCCTTTCCCTTTTCTATAGATACTATCACGGCAGGTGCTCTGATGAGATAAAATCAATAATTCCCCCCAAAGCATGCTTTGCACGTAGCACGCGTTTTGCCGACTCCCAACACTCTCTCGCGGTCAAACTAGAAAAGTGCCGGACCACTTCATTCGCCAATACATATATCCCCATGACTTCAAGGAACTGGAACTCTCTTCCAGCCTCTATCTTTCCCAGCACCTATAATCTTCAAACCTTCAAAACCGGAGTGCATAGACACCTACGTCTACACCCTCTCACTTAATCAACTTTCTCTTCTCTTCGGTAATGCAAGGGTCTTTCGAGATCCATAGGGGCTGCATCTTTACTGGTGCACCCCTTCTTGCATTCGATTGCATTAAAAAAAAAAAAAAAAAAAAAAAATGAGGATATTCTCTGCATTATGCAAATAAAATATATATATATTTGCATCAAACGGAGAGACAACCTCATTAATTTCTCTTTATGAATCAACATGTCTTCTACTCTCAGCAAAACAAAATCTTTTCAATTAAGCCCCTTAGAGATAGACAACTAACATACATACATAACTAATTCTAATAAGATGACCAACTCTTTTAGGCAGAACAGAAATATGTCAGTTCATGGTGTTATAATACGTACCTACACTAACTTTCTTACATATTCTCAAAATGCCAATGACGATTATTTTTCCTAATAGTGCTAAATGTATCCTGATTAGCATTCTATGAGGTGAGCTGTTAATTTATATAATTTGTAATAATCTAAATAAATGTTTATATTTTTAATAGTAGTTTCATTAATGATTGAAACACCAAGCTTTCCTCTTACTTACACATTTACCTTATGCCCTAGACTTTAGCCGATACAAGCGTTTATTTGGGAATTTACATCGAAATTCATCTTATGGAAAATATTATAAATGATGTGTCCATTCACATGACTTGACCATACACTTGTTTAAAATTTAAAAATAAATAAAATACTATTAAATTTTTATTTTCTAACCTTGGAGATTTAAAATACTAATATTTTGAAATTACCCCTCCCTCACTGCCAATTTCCCTAGATAGTCATTCTGGTAACTGCGGGTGTGGTTTATAAAACCATATGCTAAAATTATAGCCAGAAGCGGGTGTGATATATAAACACAACCTAACTTTTGCTATCAAAACGTTTTTTTTTTTTTTTGCGTTTGCAGCGCTTGGTTCTACAAAAAATACTCTCAGTTACAGGGTTTAACCGATTCGACATTTGGCACAAATCTAAAAATGTAGGAATTAAAGCGATATTTTTAATATTTTAAACAACCCACCATATTTACATCTTTTTCAATATAAGTATCTTTGATAATAAATTTTAGTTTTTTGGTTTGGAAATTTGATAATTTTTATTTTCCCCTTAATTTTTGATGTTCCGCCGCACTAATAAATCAATTAAATATTACTATATAAACTTACCAGGATGCTGGAAGAATCTCTTGTGAGTTGCTTGTGGTCTCCCATGCACGCCTTGTCGCTGCCGTGTCTGCTTTGAATGAAAAACATTAGAATAAATACTCGTTAGGAGTTCTTTTGAAAAGAGTTAATTTAACATACTAAATTAGTAGCACTATGAATGTATAATTTTATTGATTCTCCTCAATTTCTCTCTAAAGCCAGACTATTTCAAAATATATATGTTGTATGTTCCCTATTTATATTACAAATTTTTTCAGCCACTCATTTACCAAAAGGACAAAAGTCAAAAAATATAACACTAGAGAATATTAAATAAACTGCAACAGAACGATGCTAGATTTTTCCACACTCGTTTGATATATTGATACAGTATGTTTATTCCCATAATATTATTTAGATATCAGTGCCTATATAAGCTCAATGATAATAAAAAAGTAGTATTACAGATTTGATGCTTTGGTAGTTGAGTTGTTTATCAAAAAATTCTACTGATGAGGTAATGAAATTTTCGCTGAAATGAATTAAACATATAAATTGTATTTGCCTCTCTTAACTCAAACTACTCAATTTTTAGTTTTAGAATCGTTTCATTTTTGAACCAACCTATTCATTACAAACATACTTAATTAAATTGAAAGTTTTTGCCGAGAGTAGCAGAGATTTTTATATATTAAAGGAGACAATAAAAGAGTGTGTCTTCTGCTGGAATCATAAATTTTATTTATTTATAACGAGACTATAGTATATTATAGTATTTATAAATGAATTTCTGTGAAACCATTGTAATAGACTGATGAAGAGGGCAAAGCCCTCGAAACTATAGTCTCGTTATAAATAAATAAAATTTATAATTCCAGCAGAAGACACACTCTTTTATTGTCTCCTTCAACATACTTAATAAGACCTTTGATTCACGGCCTTCAAATCCTTGGCAACAATTTGACTAAAATATAGCCACTGGGGTCATTAGGTTTTTAAGAAAACACCTTCTTTTCACCAATTCACTCAATTCAAATGATTGATTTATCTAGTTGGTTTAGTAAATATTCTAATCACTCACACATAACCCCCAGAAATTGTCTGAATTTAATGAAAAATCTAACAAATTTTAACTTGAAAATTAGCTTAGGATTTAAAAGCATATACCTTTTAATTAGAACGTCAATCGTTGAATATTATTTCAAAAACACTTTAAGTAAAACATATTTAAATAAAAAATTTAAATATATATAATAAATTAATGAAAATTTGAAAGATTTTCCGCAGGCGATATCTTTGTCCTGTTTAAGAATGGAATCCATATTGAAATGATCCTAGTGTTACGTTCTTTATTGTTGCACACAAATCCAATGTATTGTTTAGATTTTTCAAATTTAAATTTGAAAAATAACAGAAGACAATTAAATTAATCAATTTGAGGTAAAAGTGAAAACATTCTCAAGCATTGGTACGCTCTCCGAAAATTATGCAAATGGACCCGGTGTAGTGCTAAATGTATCCTGATTAGCATACTGTGAGGGAGCTGTTAATTTATATAATTTGTAATAATCTAAATAAATGTTTATATTTTTAATAATGGTTTCATTAATGAAAGAAACAACAAGCTTTCCTCTGACTTACACATTTACCTTATGCCCTAGACTTATGCCGATAGAAGCGTTTATTTAGAAATTTACATTGAAATTTATCTCATGGAAAATATTTTAACTGATGTGTCCATTCAAATGATTTGACCATACACCTACTTCTCTTCATATTTAAAAGTAAATAAAATACTTTCTAATAAATCTTTATTTTCTAACGATGGAGATTTAATATTTTTAAATTACTCCTCCCTCACTGCGAATTTCCTTAGATAGTCATTCTTGTAATTAATTAAAGGACACCTATACGACATGTGGCACAAATCGAAAATATAGAAATTAAAGCGATATTTTGATATTTTAAACCACCCACAATATTTACATATTTTTAAATAATTTTTTTTTCACTTTACTTATGTGCTATCTAAATGGGCTTTGTTCCCGGTGACATTAAATAAAAAAAATTTAATAATTTTTTTTTTCATAATAAATTTTAGTTTTTTGGTTTGGAAATTTGATAATTTTTATTTTTATTTTCCCCTTAATTTTGATATGGCTAGCCGCACTATTAAATAAATTAAATATTACGATACATATAAGCTTACCAGGTAGCTGGAAGAATCTCTTGTGAGCTGCTCGTGGTCTCCCATGCACGCCTTGTCGCTCCCATGTCCTGTAAAAAACATTAGAATAAATACTCATTAGGTTCTCTTTTAAAAAAGAGTTAATTTAACATAATAAATTAGTATGAATGCATAATTTTATTGATTTTTTGCTCTTTAAGGTTTCTCCTCAATTTCTCTCTATTGTCAGATTATTTCAAAAATATATGTTAAATATTCCCTATTTATATTCAAATTTTTACCAAAAGGACAAATGCCAAAAAATAAAACAGTAGAGAATAATAAATAAACTGCAACGAAACGGTGCTAGATTTTATCCACACTCGTTTGTAATATTGATACAGTATTAATCAAGTATGTTGGCTGATATTTGCTACTTTCCTGTCCAAATACCAGCCAACATACTTGATTAATTAAATAATATGGATGCTATGGACATTGATACAGTATGTTTATTCCTATATTATTATTAAGATATCACTGGCTATATAAGCTCAATAGTAATAAAAAAAAGTAGTATTACAGATTTGATGCTTTGGTAGTTGAGTCGTAATCAAAAATTCTACTGATGAGGGAATGAAATTTTCGCTGAAATGAATAAATCATATTTAATAAGATCTTTGATTCACGGCCTTCAAATCCTTGGCAATAATTTGACTAAAATATAGCCACTGGGGTCATTAGATTTTTAAGAAAACACCATCTTTTCACCAATTCATTCGATTCAAATGATTAATTTATCTAGTTGGTTTACTAACTATTCTAGTCACTCACACATACACCCACCGAGAAATTGTCTCAATTTAATGAAAACAAATCTATCAAACATTAACTTGAAAATTACCTTATGATTTAAAAGCATATACCTTTTAATTAGAATGTTAATCGTTGAATATTAATTCAAAAATACTTTAAATAAAAACATATTTAAATAAAAAATTTAAATATATATTATAAATTAATGAAAATTTGAATTTTTCGCAGACGATATCTTTGTCCTGTTTAAGAATGGAAGCCATATTGAAATGATCCTAGTGTTGCGTTCTATATTATCGCTAACAGTTCAAATCTAATGTGTATTGTTTAAATTTTTCAAATTTAAATTTGAAAAAATAACGAGAATACAATTAGATTATTCAATTGGTGGTAAAAGTGAAAACATTATCAAGCCTTGGTACGATCTCCGAAAATTATGCAAATGGACCCGGTGTAATGCTAAATGTATTCTGATTAGCATACTGTGAGGGGAGCTGTTAATTTATATAATTTGTAATAATCTAAATAAATGTTTATATTTCTAATAGTAGTTTCATTAATGAATGAAACAACAAGCTTTCCTCCGACTTACCCATTTATCTTATCCCTAGACTTTAGACGATAAAAGCGTTTATTTAAGAATTTACATTGAAATCTTATGAAAAATATTATAACTAATGTGTTCATTCACATGACTTGACCATACACCTACTTCTTTTCATATTTAAAAATAAATAAAATACTAATAAATTTTTATTTTCTAACGATGAAGATTTAATATTTTGAAATTAGCCCCCCCCCCCCCCCCAATTTCCCTAGATAGTCATTCTCGAAAGTAATTAAAGGACACGTATACGACATGTGGCAGAAATCTAAAAATGTAGGAATTAAAGCGAAATTTTAAACCACCCACAATATTTACATCTTTTTTAAATATAAGCAACACCAAACACCACAATCTCTACTAATTATAAATATAAGCCTTTAACCTCTTTCATAATAAATTTTAGTTTTTTGGTTTGGAAATTTGATAATTTTTATTGAAGTGAAATTTCTTTTTTTATTTTCCCCTTAATTTTAATGGTCAGCCGCACTATTAAATAAATTAAATATTACTATACATATAAGCTTACCAGGATTCTGGAAGAATCTCTTGTAGGCTCCTCGTGGTCTCCCATGCACGTCTTGTCGCTCCCGTGTCTGCTTTAAGAATAAAAAAACATTAGAATAAATACTCGTTAGGTTTTCATTTTATCTCCATTGAAAAAGAGTTCACGTATCATAGTAAATTAGTATGAATGTATAATAATATTGATTTTTTTCTCTTTAAGGTTTCTCCTCAATTTCTCTCTAAAGACAGACCATTTCAAAATATATGTTGTATGTTCCCTATTTATAGTCAATTTTTTTTCAGTCACTCATTTACCAAAAGGACAAAAGCCAAAAATAAAACACTAGAGAATAACAAATAAACTGCAACGTTGCTAGATATTATCCAAATTCGTTTAAAATATTGATTCAGTATGTTTATTCCTATATTATTATTCAGATATCATTGGCTATATAAGCTCAATTTTAATAAAAAATAGTATTACAGATTTGATGATTTTGTAGTTAAGTTGTTTACCAAAAAATTCTACTGATGAGGGAATAAAATTTTGGCTGAAATGACTAAAAGATATTTACTAAGATCTTTGATTCACGGCATTCAAATCACTTGGCAACAATTTGACTAAAATATAAACTTAAACTTGAAAATTAGCTTATGATTTAAAAGCATATACCTTTTAATTAGAACGTTAATCGTTGAATATTATATCAAAAATACTTTAAATAAAAAGATATTTAAATAAAAAATATTAATATGTATAATAAATTAAAGAAAATTTGAAAGATTTTTCGCAGTCGATGTCTTTGTCCTGTTTAAGAATGTAAGCCATATTTAAATGATCCTAGTGTTGCCTTCTTTATTGTCGCTAACAGTTCAAATCTAATGCATTGTTTAAACTTTTCAAATTTAAATTTGAAAAATAACAGAATACAATTAAATTATTCTATTGGAGGTATAAGTGAAAACATTCTCAAGTCTTGGTACGCTCTCTGAAAATTATGCCCGATGGAGCTATCCTTGCCAGATATAGTTTGAGCCATTATACCAACTAATTTAAATACAATAAAATATTTAAAAAATATACAATATACAATTTTAATAATATTTGTAAATTAGAAATTGTGATGAGTTATTAGGGAGTTTTAAAATAAATAAAACGAAAATCCATGTCATTAGGTCGAGCCCATTTTCGAATAGCCCCTCTTAACAATCAAATTTCTCCCTTGTGGGGTGGACCCCACGTTAGGACCGCACCCTAGAGCTTAAAACCTCTAAATATTTTCAAAGATAAAAATTTTGATAAGAATTACTATTTTAGAGT
Source organism: Forficula auricularia (assembly GCA_024734495.1). NCBI lineage: Eukaryota > Metazoa > Arthropoda > Insecta > Dermaptera > Forficulidae > Forficula > Forficula auricularia. Next base: position 16,149 of record JALMQS010000779.1, on the reverse strand, counting down.
CAAAAGGGTGGATTTTAAAGTTTTGTTTTCTATTTTTTTTTTAATTCGTTTTTTCTGATAATATTTATTCCATTAATTTGTTTATATACTATTATAAACTTGTAAAACATAAAATATCTAAATTTACCTTATGCTCAAAGTCAGTGCCCCTTAAATTACGGGCCGTGACCCTATTTTGGGACGCGTATCTAAATTTTGGGACGATAACCATAAAATAAATATGACAATGAAAAAATTATACCTAGGGGACAAGAAATAATAATTAATTTAGAATTAGTGAATTGGACGTATACCTATCATTGAATGAATTTTGGCTTGGAATTAGGACAGAATTTCCAACAATTTCTGAAATGGCCTTAAATTTACTTTTGCCATTCTGTACTACATATTTATGCAGCAGCATTAACGATTATAAAATGAAAACACCAATCAAATTGGAAAAATTTTGAAGATGCTCTACCTCCCACATATGGTAGTATCTAATATTCTACCAAGATTTGATCCTATTCATAATAAGAAATAACCTTATATACTTCATTAATAATTAAATTTAATATTAAGTTTTAATAAATGATAAAATTATTAAAATAACAAAGATTTACTTTATGATATAATTTACTAGTATCTAACCATGTTTGTTTATTCCATATAACTTTACTTATAATCTGGGGTCGCTAATGGAAATGTTTAAGAAGTGTTGCTCTATGAGATTCTCAAGAATGTCCTATTATATTTTAATATAATTAATATTTAATAACTGATTTCTAATTTGAAAAGATTATAATATGATGAATCGACTTTAAACAGCATAAGAAACGTAAATATCATATGATCCACACATTAATCTATTTTTTTACATGAAATAAAAACTATAATATTATAAAAATCTTAAAAAATATCATGAAAAAATCGAAGAATTTATATATATAATTATAAACTATTAATAAATTGAAAACTTAAGGACAGATTGAATGCTATTAATGGAGAAAGTCTATGAAAGTGATAATTACCTGGAGAATGAGAGGAGACGTTGTCCTGGTCTCCCGGGCACTTGGACTCACTTAACGGTAAATACTGGCGACAAATGCAGCCTGGGCGCCCGCTCGGCCAGCTTATCAGTTTCCTCGAAATGTTTTTCACTTGTTTTGCAAAAAGAAATTAGAAAAAAAACGCCCGTACGCAATTGCAACTTGATTTAGAAAATATAGAAGAATTTAAGGGGTTTTTGACCTCTCTATACAGAAGGTTAACAAATTGTTAAACAGAACGGGAGACGTGGGCTAAAATTTATTAAAAGTAATATAATATAATATACAGGGTATGGTCAAGTAGTGTAATCCTGTGTAAAAAGTGTTGTTTTTTTTTCAAAATATCTCAAAAACTGTTCAACTTGAGTGAAGCCATGGAATTTTGGATTATAAGAAAGCCTTATCAAAGAAACTATATTTTACGAGATATTAATTATTTTGTAAAAAGTACGTTAACAAATATTTTGAACGTTCTAGCTTAAAAACTAGTGTGAATATCAAAATGAAATTTCACATATTGTTTTTTAGTATTGAAATTAAAAGCTGATTATATTTTGGTTGAAATCAAACACAAAATTAAAGGGAGAGGGTTATTAAAAAATTGAAATTATAAATTTTTCAAACTAAAAAACCGAGTAAAGTAGAATTTATTATAAAAAAGTTCCTAAAATGAAAAAGAGAATCATTATTTCTCTAAGAGACCAAAATGTGGGGGGGTTCAAGATGGAACTTTCTACGACTTATTATTCTTGTTATCGTGGGTTACTGAATCCAACATACAAACAAATATACAGTTAGAAAAAAATTATGGTTAAAAATTATTTTTATTTATTTATTTATCTACACAATGAACAAAACAAAAGTTTGAAAATATTTGTTTGAATTCAATACTAGACTCACCCAGACAGGGATAGAACTGCTGGGCGTACCGAGTAATTACAATACTTTCTATATTCTATATAATAAAATTTTTAAGAAAAAATAAAACCGACTTCAAAAAAATTAAATGCAACAAATAAAATACACTAAAAGGTATAAAATAATTATTATCTTATTTAGTTACAACTAAACGACGAAATATTAACATGAAATTACTTTTTGAAGTCGGTGCCAAACAAACTATACCTATAAGCGAGCGTACCCACCAAACGTACTAAGTAAGATCCGTCGAGTGCGATTCATAAAAGGTATATGTTTGGCACCGACTTAAAAAGTAATTTCATGTTAATATTTCGTCGTTTAGTTGTAACTAAATAAGATAATAATTATTTTATACCTTTTAGTGTATTTTATTTGTTGCATTTTATTTTTTTGAAGTCGGTTTTATTTTTTTCTTAAAAATTTTTATTTTTCTCTTTTTAGTGATGTTATTAATAGTGATCCTATCATCAGACCAAATTAATATTGCACCATCCCTAAGATACCCCCTTTCCAATAAAAAAAGAATCATCGAAATCGGTTCATAAACAAAGAAGTTAGTCCTGAACAAACCTAACAAAAAAGGTCTAATACCTATGAAAAAAAAAAATGGGACCAATCGGAAGGTAGACTGGACCCAATGCAAAAAAATTTTTCAAAATCGGTCCACAATTGGCGGAGATATGAGGTAATATAGGCACAAAAAAAAAAATTCAGTCGAATAGAGAACCTCCTCCTTTTTTGAAGTCGGTTAAAAATGAAAATTAGTCAAATTTTAAAACAATCACGACATTTTTTATTGTTATTGAAGAATTAAGTATTTTTAATCCTTATAAATTTTCAAATTAGACCTAACGGATAAATATTATACGATATCCTGGAAAACAAGTAAGATGAAGGGAGGACCTCATTGATATTGTTTTGGAGAGTATCCTGCATAAGGGGGGCCTCGAAAAAAGACATCTGTCGAGATTCCTAGTGAACAGCTGTACCTACTATTGTGGGAGGTTTACCGAGACTATTTATTGTCAATCGCTGAACAAACCATCATTTATTTTAAATAGGGGTTTATTATTATTAGAAATCAATGCAATGTCCAGGAAGCTTCTCCTGGAATGAATTAGATTCATCAATGTTTGTTTCGTGATTGATATTAACAAAAGTTATATGTAACAGGCAAAATGGATTTTAAGAAAATAGATTTTTACTAGGAAAATACTATATGCCTGGGCAAATAGCTTTAAATATAAGATTGAAGACGGGCTGATAAGTGAATTTAGTGGATTTTGATGAGGCAGTCCACTAAATTCTGCTGAAAATGAAATACTAAATATAATATTGTTAGTGTTACTGCCTTTTAGAGAGGAGAGAGAGGTGAATGTCACATTAGATTTCCTTCACTGACCTTTCAAAACCCTGAAGAACCGCATTCTCGGTTTTTGAATAAAAAAGATAGTTATAATTATCTCTCTTTCTTTTTTTGAATTTTTGGACTGCCTCATCAAAATCCACTCAATTCAGCTTTAAATATTATTTAATTTCTAACAGTATCGCCTGAATTATTGAAATTTTTTTATTGATTTTATTATTATAAATATAAATACAACCTTAAAACGTTTAGTTTCTTAATGTGAAACCTACCAAGTATTTTTTATCGAATAATTAAAAAATAAAAAAAATGTTTCACTAAGTACCAACACCAAATTCCTTAAAAACTCTTAAAACGTTTATTTAAAATCCAAGAACTTCTCCCTTTATCAATGGAATTTGAGAAATTTGTAAAATAGTTACTTTAAAGGATGATTACTAAGAGTTATAATCGAGGGGTGAACCGCGATTGGAATTAGGTGTACACCATCTTGGAATTATTTGGAATTACTTTGGAATTCAATAGATAATCTATTGTCTTCTACTTGGAAATGAAAGTGGAAGTGAAAGTAGGTGTACACAATTTTAGGTAGCAGTTCACCCCTCGGTTATAATTTATAATATTCCAAGCAACTATTTTTACAAATTTCTAAAATTCTATTGATAAAGGGAGAAATTATCCCTAAACGTTTTAAGATTGTTTTCTATATGGTTTCTTTTTTTGATTTATATCAATCATATTGTTTAGATTTTATTGTAAAATTCATAAGTAATTTAGGCTCTTCCGAATTAAGTTAGGTTCGGCCCTATTCAAAAATGTAATAGGTACATATTTTTAGAAGAAAAGAAATTGGATTCAAAACAAGACATATCCCAAATAAGACCGATAAGTAAGGTTCGGTTATGTTTTTTTATAAAAAATATTCGATTCCATACATGTCTTAATCGATTCAGTTACGTTATATTCAGTTTGGCTCCGTCATTTGCTCGGGGTAGCTTGAGTTCGACTCGGTTTTAGATCGATGAGGCCCAGGGCGGCCATAATTGTAACTCGTTTCATCCAAAATCTGAAATTTGTCACTTTTTGCACTAAGTTCACGATTAATAAAGCTAAAAAATAATTCAAATTTAAATTCATCGAAACATAGTTTTCCAGGTAAGTGAACTTTAACTTTTATTCTTTTAAGTTTCCCATAAGAAAAAAAAATGTTCAAACTTTTTTCATAAAAAGAAAGTTTTTGGAATTACCATACAGGGCGTGGACAAGTATTCTAATCGTGCTTGAAAAAGGTGTTTTTTCTTTTGTTTCGTTTTTTCAAAATATGTGAGCGTGTCAGAGAAAAGGGCCCCTATCTTGACCTACCAGTTTTTGCAGGAATTGCAAAATTGTGAGTTAATGTGGGAATAATTTTTGATTACATATTTGAATTCAGCAGCAAATTTTCATTAGGAATAGAATAAGAGCGAGGGTAAAAATGGAAGGAAAGCCCTATTTTTGTCTGCTTAAAAATTGTCAAAATTTAAACGACTTAACTCAATACTACTTTTTTTACTTCTAAATATTGAAAAATTCATAAGTAAATCAATTTTGCAATTTTCGGATGGTACAAAAAACGTTTTGTTCAGTTGTATCTCTAGAAACAGGAGATGCCATTAGCTCGATTTTGACCAGGTAAAGTTAAGGGCCTCTTTCCCTGACACCATCACATATCTTAGAAACGCTGAGAGTATTTTGATAAAAATTAGAAAAAAACGACTTCAAAAAAATATTAAGAACTGAAAAATAAAATAAAATATAATGCACTACACAGTATAAAATACGCTAGCTGTTTGCCACTAGCAGCATCAGTCAGGTCATCAGGTCATTTAATAGCCATTTTTCGTATAATGGGAGCCCCTGCTACTTAGACAAGTAAATTCACAGATCATTTAAGGGTGTGCCTACCCATCGAAAAAAGACGCAAGCCATTTCTCCAATTTTAATGCATCTAATGCCAAGCAGATAGGAATCGGTCTCGCACCAAGCGTGCCTTCAAAGAGTCCTCAGATAAAGACTACAGAACCCATGGTCTCAATCATAGCCACAAATTGTAGAATTTATTTAGGTTGAATTTTATTACATGACGGTTTTTACAAAAATTACATGGCATCCAGAGCTCCAGAGGCCAAATATTGCAATTTTTTCAATTAGGGCATACAGTTAGTTGGATTGATGTACGAAAGTACGAATGTACGTATGTTACTCTTTTTTTTCGTCTATGATTTTTTTCCCCACCGTTGAACCGATTGAAATGAAATTGAAAACCTACAATTACTTTTATCAAAATAAAGCGCTGACTAGTTTTTGGTACATATCAGCCCACTAAGTATTTTTTCTTTTATTCTATTACTATTTTAATCTTTTCTAAATATCTTGAAAATTACTTAACCAATTTTGATGAAATTTAATATTTTAATTAAGTAGGTACCTTGAGGACCACAAAAAAGGTTATATGAAGTTTTTAGTAAAATTATATTTTAAAGTAATTTAACCTAGAGTAAGAAAGTACTTTTTTAAAATTCTTTCAAATTTATAATATATCTTATGGCTCATGGTTAATGGTCTCATTTGGAAGTAAATAAATATAATTTTTGTAATTTATTTCTGATTTTCTCTATTTTCATTAGGCAATTCGTAAAATAAAAAAGTTCCAGATCCAAACAAATTAATCTCTAGTTTTTTGTGTTAATTAAATTGTGCAAATGTAGCTAAGCCTGAATCATAATCACTGATTCATACTGTTCTTGATAAAACCGCACAGAGCATCAGGAGTTGAAGTATTAAATTCTTAATTTTTTCTTTTCACAAAAATAAATGGTCAAAACTAAAAATATTTCTAATAAAAAAAAAATGTTTAGAAAATTACTTACCTTCATAATATATTTCTATCGGATCAATTTTCGTTAAGACAATACGATTAAAAATAAAATTAAGTACAAGAGAATTTCTGATTTTTGTTTTTTTACCCTTATAACAAAATTACCGAAATAGAATAATTTAAATTAAATAATAGTTTTTTGAAATCAAGAATATAATTAAGACATAATACAAATAATTAAATAATAAGATTCCTCATCGTAATTGTTACCATCTGTAAATGTTTTCAATGACCAACCGACATTTCTATGATTTTCCTTGGAATTTTTTTTGAAGAACATGTGTGTACCATATACGCATTGAGGAAGTATATATAGAGAACAAACAGCTGATCCACATCAGTTTAAATTTCTATTTTAAGTAAAAAAAACTTCTCTTAGAAGCTTATTAGCAAAGTAATAGGTAATTCTTTTTAAATTTTTCTTCATCTGATTAAATTATCTCTTGTCAAAAATTTGTCACAAATATGTTACTGTAGAGTGAAAAGAGTAGAAATTAATTACTAATTAACAAGATAGTTATCTTTTTTTATACCAATAACTAAAATGAAACATCGAATTTAAGATATTATAATCTTTGAGTGCTGAGCGATTTAAGTATTTTATTTTATTTTGAATATTTTTTTTTATTTAAGAAGTTTCTCTAACGACTCCATACCCTTTGGAGGCAGGCTAGAATTCAATTTTTTTGTTTGCTTACCGTAATTAGAAAAATCAATGAGATTGTCCTCTGCTTGATGCAAATAAACATATACCTACTCATATATGGAAAATAAAAAATTATTTATTGATTTGAATAATAAAAAAATACAAATCTTTAAAAAACAATCTTAGGAACGTTTATTAACCTAAACGTTTCGGGAGAAATTCTCCCTTTATCAATGGAAATTTTTTAAATTCAAAAAATGAAAAAAAGTTTATTTCTCTAATGTTTAGAAAGAAACCTTAAGAAATTTAAAATATTAAATAATATTTTTAATTTTTAATTTTTTAGGGTTGCTTTCTAAACATTAGCGAAAGCAACTTTTTTCAATTTAAAAAATGTCCATTGATAAAGGGAGAATTTCTCCCGAAACGTTTGTGTTAATAAAAGTTCCTAAGATTGCTTTTTGAAAGATTTGTATTTTTTTATAATCATATACGATACCTATATGTATATATATATATTTATATATATTCTTCTTCTTCGAGTGCCATACCCGAAACGGGTGTCGGCTCCTCTCCACATATACCTGTGCTGAGTGTGTTTAGTTGTTTTACACAGATATAAGGGACCTACTTTTTAACGCCGGTTCCGAACGGCTAATTTGGAGAGGTTACTAGGCAATTATACTCTTGGTAGGTTGCCATTACTTTCCAAGAGGAGGCGACTGCAAATATCTATCTGCCGAGACTCGGTCTCGAACCAGCGATCTTCGAGTCAGCGAGCCAACACTCTACCCACTGACCCACAGTCGCCTTCATATATATATATAGCGATTATAAATATGTTGTATATATAATTTATATTTTTTTAGATCAAGCGGAGAACAACCTCAATGATTTCTCTTTACTCTTTAATCAACAACTCTACTACTCTTGGCAAAACAAAATCTTTTCCGTTATAGAAATATTTGAAACGTAGAGAAATATCATTCAAAATGCGGAAAATAAGAGAAAAATTAAATTGTCCTATGGAGATAAGCTATCGATGGCTCGAATTAATGAGGTAAAATTTAACTTGTGTGTGCTTATAAATTCTACCTCTCTGAACCAAGTTTCAGCTTTCTAATTCCAAGCAAAAAATTGCTAAATCACATGATTTTCCTTTTTTACAATTCTTTAGTAAAAAAAATGATTAAATATTAAAAATCGAATAACTATAATAAATTGAAATTTTATTTTTTAGATAATAAAAATCACCGTGAAATAATGTCTTTAATCCAATAAAATATTTCAATAATTTTTAATACTTTATAATCGAATACATGCTGCTGATTCATTTCTTGGATTAAATTTCATTGCTTAAAAAAGAAAAATAAATTACTATTCCTTATTCTTCACATGTTTTTTATCACAATATTTAAATAAATTTAACCATTTTCTTTCGCCATAGTAGGTCAATTTCAGAAGTTAAATAAAGATCTAATTTTTTCCTAAAATTCCATCTCAGTCATTTATTTCATATATTTTACAAATATACATTTATCAATCATATCTTATACTTATTATAATTGGGTTGGGCGACAACGCTGACGTGATTTTTTTAATTTTAAAACCGACTAATAGACCAATAGTTCATGACAAATCAGCAAGAAGGTGGGCTTCACATGCTGCTATGGTTTTAATATCGATATTAGATGCTGAATGTGTAAAATCTATAAGACTGAATAGAGAATTAGATATTTTTATTGTAAGATGACCAGACGTCCCGATTTTTAACAATTTGTCCCGCGTCCCGCGGCGTTTTAAGAAAGTCCCGATTTTTGGAAAGAATGCTAAAAAATGATTTTTTCATGTGGTATCATTATTAAAAAAATATATTAAGGAAAAGGTTAAATTTTGGCCATCAGCAGCAATCACAACAGAGAACAAATGGTTAGAAACATTATTAGGATATAAAACTAAAGATTTGAGTATCTTTTTTTTTAAATAGTTAGAATGTTTTTCAAAAAATCAGCTCGGGTTCAGATTAACTAAGATGTATTTTTTAAAGAGAAAGAATTCAATCTTTAGGACAAATTCTAAGATTTTAGTAGAAATATTATTAAATTGCGATACCACGAGGGATTCATCCCCTCAGGAATCGAACCTGAGAATTCACATGCTTTCCGGGAAGGATAAATAATAATATTTTCGTTTGAATATCTCGAAAAAAAAATACTTTTTGAACCCTCTCTTCGAAGGGTAGTTGATACAAAGGAGGGACCCTTATCAACTTGATTGAGAATTTTAAGGGGGGAGAAATATTAATTTTCAAAATACTAAACTCATTTTAAATTGTATATTTTATAAAGAGCTTGAAATATATATTTTCGTTTGAATATCTCGAAAAAAAAAATACTTTTTTGAACCCTCTCTTCGAAGAGGGTGATTGATACAAATTGTCCCGCTTCACCAATGTTGAAATCTGGTCACCTTATTTTATTGACAATTCCCAAACATTATAATCCGTGAAGATGGTCAACCAAGTGGTGTCCCAAACTGCATAAGGAATTAATATAATCAAACAAATTTTTAAAAAAATTCGTCAGCGCCTAAAAACATCAACTTTTTTAATATGCAAGATTTCAATTTGCCGATGGTAATAGATTCAAATTTTCTTAGAAAATCATAAGATGGTGTCATCTATTAAATCCGATGGAATGGAATATCTTTAATTATATGTCAGGGGGTTGTTTTTCACCCCCTCGGGAATCGAACCCGAGTGCCAGTAACAGCAATCCAGGCCATCTGGCTCACCTGCGGGATGCGAACCTCTCTGACATATGTCGTATACACTCGGGTTCGATTCCCGAGGGGGTGAAAAACAACCCCTCTGACATATAATTGAAGATATTCCATTCCATCGGATTTGATGGATGACGCCATCTTATGATTTTCTAAGAAAAAATTTTAATGTTAATTTTAATAATTCCCGAGATTAAAAATTATTTTCTACCTTTCAGTGGATTTTCAAATAGGATCGATTGTAAAATCTCGAATTGATAAAAATTGAAAATACAAAATAGAAATGACAGATTGAATGTAAATAAATTCGTTTGTGAAGTGACCAGCTTACTATTACAACAAAACGAATGTCTACACCTAGATAAATAACAGATTAAATATTTGTAATTACAAAGACTGATGATGAAGGTCAAAATTCCGAAACTATATATAGTCTCTAATAAATTCATTTTATTATATATATTTAGTATATAGATGTACAGTAACACATGAATCTACTCCCCCCCCCCCAGGACATGGAAAAAATGGAAAATTAACAAATGAGAATTTCAAAGTTTGATCACTTAAATACTAGATTTTGAAATATAATATTAAATTAAATTAATTATTCAACTTTGAAATTGGCAAAACATTATTTAGGCTTTAATTATTAATCATGGACACGAATAATGAAATATTATTTTAGGCATTTTACGAAAATATTTATATAATATGTGTCTGTGTGTCTGTTTTAGCTTTCCCAGAACAAAATCCTAGTGTATATGTATTTGTTTATTGGTTATTATTTTTTGATATAGAAAGAGATTACAATCTCAAAAAATGATATTTTTTGAAAAATTTTGCATTTTTTAACCAGAAGATCTGAAGCTAGAATTACCAAAATTTAATCGATTCTGAGCATTAAAAATACAAACATAAGAATAACATAAGAACGAACTTTCATAGATACCTATCTGAATAAAAAGACAGGCAGAAAATTATTTTATTCCACGATTTATACATTTTCAATTTAATGAAAATAACAATTTTTGAGTGAATTCAATACTAGGGAGGCAGGCGTCTGTTTCTCGGGCGTACCGAGTAAAATAATAATTTGCTTAAAGAAGTTTCTAGTTTTAATAGAATATTTAAACTCAATGAAATAATATTGTCTTGATAGTTTGTGTCTTTGGCACAAGACTCGTCTGATGTTTACCTGGCTAATGTAAATCAAGCATACGGTTAATTCTATTATCGTCTCGTTCGTATTACTAGTATTGATAAGTTTTGGTCCCAAAATCGAGTTTCTGGGTCAGTTGAAGTGAGAAAATCACTAATCTTTAACTGAGGGGTGCCTGTGAACCACCTCCCGGGGGGTGTTTTGAGGATATCGGCCAGTGTGCTTTTTCACTTGCCCCATCCCCCCGTATTACATAAGGGTAAGGGTTCGGGCGCGGGGGCGCGCGCGTCGCCCATTGGCCCGCCGCGTGCTGACGTCACGAGCGCATAAAACCGAGCCGAGCTAGGGACTGGGCGCGAGTCGACGGCTCTTCAATTCCGCTCAGCAGCCAGCCCGAAGACACCCTCAACTTCGCGAACTACCTACAGTTTATTACTACCGAAACCCGCAACTACCAGGTAGGCAGACTCCCTATCTTATCAGACAGCTTCACTTTCTTTCCACAATGACCTTGATGATATGGATTATCAACTGCGAATTCGGGGCAGCAGGACATCCAGGCTATTGATTCCTGGGATGATACCGTCCCCCCATCCCCCCGTCCCCACTGGGGAAACAATTATTGCAAATTAATAGTTAACCTAAAATCGGCCCGGGGGCTTTTTCTTAAAAACAATCGCAGAATAAGCCAACCGAAACGTTTTATTTGTTTTCAATAAATATGTGTGATTTAAACAAAATTTCAACCTTTAATAAAATCAATCTCAAAAATGCAAGCTTTAACAGCTACTTATGCGAATAAATACTTTGTCAATTAATCGGAAATTGTGAAATTTAAAGGGGTGTGTGTATAATCAGGACCAGACAAAATGGAATTAATTCAATATTTATTTAATCCTCCGAGCTCTTTCGGCAATTATATTAAAATAAATTTAACATCTCTTCATTTAAAATAAAATAAAATCTAGTTCTTTTTTACAATTTTGATCCAATATTATGTAAAATTGTTCAATTCATTTGCTAATTTTCTATTTTCCCCGAAGAAAGCGAAATGAATAATTATAGCTATTTAATTAAGCCATTTCATTTATTAAGAAATTGGTGAACATTTATTTTCAATTTTAAAGGGGTGTGTGAAGATATTGAACAAGGTCAGGGGACGCCCGGGCGTAGCAAAATTGCATCATATCCTCACGAATTATCTACGTTCTACTTCGCTCCATTGATAATCCAATCAAATATTATACATGGGAATATCACCTCACTTCAATGATCTGAATAATCTTTTCACGTGATTTGCCTTTTCGAAAATATTTTTTCTGATAAATTAAATAAATAAAAAAGTTTTTTTTTTTTAATTTCTACCCTTAGCTAAATTTTTAAAGTTCCAAGATAATTATCATAGACACAATTTAGAGATTACTTTCACCTTTAAATATTCTATAAAGTTGACCTGGAATCATCAATTTGCCCCGAAATGGAATCAATAATTTAAATCTTTTGGGTGAATTTTCAGGAAATATTAATTATTCGAATATTTCAAATTTTTCAAATTTTCTACCCTTACTTAAGGATTTAAATTGAACGGTGAATAATGATAAAGAAATAAAATTCATCTGCCATTCCCAATGTGGGAAAATACATATTATATTACTTATTCAATAGTAAAAATGAATTGCATAAAAACAATGAAATTTTTCATTTCTTTAAAATCTAATATCTAGCTACTCTATTTCTAAAAATCAATAAACTAACTGGCCAAATGGCTATTAGCCGAGGCCATATAAATTAAAATAATAAAAATAAAAAACTATAACCTCCATTTGTAGAGAAGTTGACCTGGAATCAAATTTGCCTAGGAACAAAATCAATAGTTTGGACCCCTTTTGGTGAACTTCCAAATTACCTAATAATATATTCGATAGTTTTGATAAGGGAGAATGGTGTGGGTTCTTGGTGAAACATTTTAAATAAAGTAAAGAAAATTTTGAAAAATTTTTTTAGAAACTTTAAAATTTAAATTATAAAATACTAGGTAGGTTTCACATAAATTCGATAGTGATTGCTATCAAGAAAACCAACTAAATAAAAAATTTTATTCCTAAAAGTTCACTTGCTAAATTTTTTGAAGCTTTTTGGGGTTCTTCTTGAACCAAATGGAACTATTTCCAGCAAAGGAATTTTTAAATTTTAAATTTTCACCGGGTGAAAAAATCTTACTAAAGTCTTTACCATTACTTTTTTATACTTATCTTATTTGCGATTCGAACAAAATTCATTCAATTTTGTTAAGGGAGAATGGTGTAGGTGCTTGGTGAAACATATTTAAATATAGTAAAGAAAATTTTATTAAATTTAAAAACATAAAATTTTAGGTAGGTTTTACTAAAATAAAAGACAAGATGCTTGTAAGCATGACTCTATTATATATTTCGGGATACAAGTCCATCTTCAGGAGTTCACCGAGAAACTAGCTTGTCTTTTATTTTTGGAAAACCTACTTAGAATTTTATTTTTTTTTTAATTTTTAAAAAAATTTTAAAATTAATTCACTTTTTTTATATAATTTTAATAAATTAATTTTTTCACATTCTTATCCAATAACCTACTAAGTCTATTTTTTGTCGAATTCAATGTAACAAAAACTTATCTGATATCGAAAAGCTTATCTCTATTAACTAGTAATTTTTTAATACAATATGCGCAATATAATATTATTACAATTTTATAGTAATTGAAACATTCAAATTTTCACACAGTTATTAAAATTACAAAAAAAGCACGAAACTCTATCTCATCTATACTCTATACAAGCTGTTTTGGTTGATTTTTATTATTTGTCAGAAGGGTTGTATTCATCCCCTCGGGAATCGAACCCGGGCGTCAGTTTCGCAGAATCTATTTCTCTCGACAAATTGAACACATTCATTTAGGAAATATTAATTTCATTGCCATTCGATTTGAAATTTTTATAAAGTTGAAACACTAATCCATTTCTAGTTAAACTATATATAATAAAGCATGGCTATTATGTTCATATATAGAGAATCAATTTAATGATTAAGATTAGTTCTTTGATAAAAGTTTTCCCTCCAGTTTTCTCAGATGGGTCCACCTCACAGGGTAGTCAGTGCCTCAGTGGCGAGTTCAATTTCCGCGTAGTAAATACACCCCTTCTTAATATAATACAAATCATCTTTAACAACGCAGATCAGAAGAAGATAATCTTGTGATTTTTCCCAGGAAATTCGAATCTATTTTTTGAACATTATAAGTTAAAAAAAAAATGCTTAGTATAATTTTCATGAAGACAAGTGAACTCCGGATATGATAAATTTGCTAACAAAGTATTTTATATATATTGGTCTAAAAAGAAATTCAAAAACAATTTATTTTGCATTTAACATAATAATTTGTATAAGCTACATTATTTAATTTATTAGAACTTTTTTATATAAACCACAATAATTACTTCTAAATATATTTATTAATTATCTAATAAACATGCATAACAAAAATACACTACTTTGGGATACCTGGCAGAGCCTACTACTACTAGTGACCCTCTAATTGGACTAATATTAAAAAAGCAAAATTATTAAAAATAGTATCTTATACTGGTAGAGTTGGATAATTTTTTTATTTTCTCTTGCTTGATATATATATACCTATCTTTAAGACTATAATTTGGAACATCAGCTTGCCCATATGGGAAGTTACACATGCATTCAACTCTCCTACTCTCAAAATTTATTAATAAATGTTGGTCATATAAAACTTAATTTATTTTACAATTACACTACGTTTTAATCAGTAAATCCTATATTGATAGATTTATGAAAATTAATTAATATTAAAGTTAAGAGTAAATAAATAGTATATTTAATATTGATTTACTATGAGTTAAGGATTCTAGGTCACTTATTTCATCTGTTTTAATTATGAAATAAGTGACCTAGAATCCTTAACTGCGTAGTAAATCAATTTTTAAATATAATATTTATTTACTCTTATCTTTATTAAAGATGTTTCACCTTGCACCAACACCACAATCTCTACTAATTAATATTAAAGTTTATTAAAAAAAGTATACTCTTATTTTTATTATACTTTCAACAAAATAAATGTTTTATTTCATAAGTTTAATACATAGTTAAAATTATACATTTTTTCGTTATGATTAATCACCTACAAATATGTTTAGCTTTCACGAAAAATATTTTGTTATTGTTATTTCAAGAATTTTTTCTTTGGAATTCTTATAGTAAATATTATTTTAATAAAATAGCCTATGCTAAAAGTACCAACTTTTTCATCAGCTCAAACTCACATTTATGTAATTAATCAAATAATAGATATGTTAGAAAACATATGAGTAATTAATATTTTGTAAATTCCTTCAATGACTCAATGATTAAATTTAAAACATGTAACTAACATTTAGAATACTTTTCTCAAACGAATTAGATGTACTTTGTTAATTATTATTTGTGAAACTTTGCTATAATTACAAAGAATGTTGCAAATTGAACAAAGTGTCAAATTCACATCATGTCAGATTATATTTAGGCTTACCATTCGTCCTTATTTGTCTGGGACTGTCCTTTTTTGAAAGTAGGGTCCAAGTGTTCGGTCCAGCTTGTCATTTTGTCCCAGATATTTGGAAAAAATTAAAAAGTGCCTAATATACTCGAAGTAAAAATTCACACTGTACAGTCTCGGAAAATGACAATCTTGTGACGCCATTAAAAATAACAAAGATTTTTTTAAAGAAAGTTCGAGCTAATGATAAATATTAATAAATAATAAATTTTTAATTAGTTATGTTCAGTTAAGAGAAATTAAAAAAAATTTACTACAATAAAAGATTGTCTTCTGATGGAAAAATAAATTGTTTAATTTATTTATAACGAGACTATAGTTTCGAGAGCTTTACCCTCTTCATCAGTCTATTACAATTGATTCACAGGAATTAATGTGTGAAAAAAAATTCTTGTGAATCAATTGTAATAGACTGATGAAGAAGGCAAAGCCCTCTGAAACTATAGTCTCGTTATAAATAAACAATTTATTTTAAAACAATATTATTTATTTTAAAATAAATTTATTTTTATTTATTTTAAAACAATTTATTTTTCCAGCAGAAAACACACTCTTTTATTGTCTCCTTTAATTTATAAAAATTCTGCTACTCTCGGCAAAAAGAAACTTTCAATTTATATTACTATATAATTCTTGTTTTTTGCTAAGCACTCCATTACTTTGCCTTTTTGAATCATAAGTACTTAGATGTATATATAGTACGTCTCTCTTTTTAAAATCACATAGAAA